>CM055102.1:2552717-2969527 GCA_029204225.1 Diphasiastrum complanatum
ATCAAACTCATGGAAAATCTTCTTATTAAGCATGGAGTAGATACAATGCAAAAAGCTCCTCTTCACAAAGAGGGAGTCTCTTAGATAAGCAAGAGAACTCCTTAGGTGGCATCCTAGTGGAATTTCTACATTTCACAAATTACAAGTGGAATATTGCTCTCCACTAGAGGTCACCATTAAAAGGTGGCTCACTCTAGTTTCTTAAAGAGGGGGTCTAGTTGCATTTATTACATTTGTTTAGAAATACTAGTTCCTACATGGTCATTCCATCTTCCGGGATTTACCATGAGGCTTACACATTTCTTGCATGTCTTTCCTAGCTAGTATTTCTCGGCTCTCATACTCAGCTCTCAGTCTTCATTAGTCTTGTCTTCTCAGAGACCTCCTCGGTCTAAGGTGAGAGGTGCTCTTGATTTGCTCTATCCGAGTATCTTGGGGATTCGTCAGAATCAGCCAACATTCATCCATGTGCTCAAAAACCTTGTCAAATCGAGGGAGATCATACCCCATAGCTGAACAGATAAGACGATCTAGATTCTTATTGGCCGAAAGACGAACATGAAATTTGTTCAAGGAATGTTGTTTCCTAGATAACGGTTACAAAATAGTGTATCTCATTAAACTGAGAGATTTATATAAGAAACTGAGAGATTTATATAGGACAGGAAAAAGTAGCACATACGATGATAATGGACAACAAATTGAATGCCACACCTTTATTTTTAAACCCAAACAATAGTATTGTTAGGAAAATCCGAAAAGTGCTCGTCGTTGTACAAGTTCTCTCAAGAATGCTTGCCAAAAGTTGCTCGCCAACCCATGCTCACCAACAAATGCTCGCCAAAAAATCACACCTGAGTATAAAAATAGACTCCATCCTACCTTCCATATTGAATAATTGGAGGTACTTAGTCTTTCATTTGCTTTTAGGAGATATCCTCCCACAGATGCCATATTGTGAAGATTTCTTGTTATTGGAGAAGTTTATGTTTGAGCTTGTTCCAAACAGACTTGATGTTGCTACTTTATTTCACTATAGGAATTTTCAAGGGTATGCTATCAATCCTATGTGAAAAAATTGTAACTGTATTTGAGATAGATCTCAAATATTCCACAAAACAAGATAATCTAGATCAGTCTCTCAAAATGGATTGAGAATATAGACAAGTTTTAATTCTACTTTTGGCACGTGTTAGATGCTACAAAAGAAAACGCTAATGATTCAAAGAAGGCTCAAAAGTGTTCAATAACTTCCAACTTTGTCTTGATCTTCAGTTTCTTGTGTTAAATACTCAAAACAATGGATTGTGAATCAAGCTAAATTGGATCAAATCAAAAAGCGGTCACTCGGATTTTGGACCTCTCTCTACCCTCTTTAAGAGCTTATAACTCTTGATAGACACATCAGATTGATTTGAGATCAATTACAATGGAAAGTACACTTATAAGAATTGTACAAATCATCATGCATGTGTCCAATTCACTTTGTGCATGCCTTGCATGTCACTATGGAACACTTACAACCATTGCATGTGATATGCCACGAGTTTCTACAAGCCTATTATTGACATTTTTATTTCTACATTCTATATGCAAGTTGTATAGTACCAACTAGACTTGAAGAACCCATGTAGCTCGAGTTTCTCCTAGGCCAAATTTGGCATTTACAATGTGAAAAAAGTGGATCTTGAATGGATCCAAACTCCCAAAATACTTGGCTAAGATCTTTGCACAACAAGCTACAAAGCTAGAAATGGCAAAGCATCCTAATGCTACCTTTGATACACATGAACTTGACAAAGTATTCAAGAGACAAAAGAAACTAATAAAAGGTACTGATGGTAGCCAAAAACAACAGCATACCAGTCCTACAACAGTAGCCTACCACTTTTGGAAACTTCTTAAGATCATACACAAAAGCTTGAAGACAATACACAAAGCAATGCTCTTCAATGGAGGAAGAAACTGTGACAATGATCTATTGATCTCTCAAACAATACAATAAGTTTCTCCAACCTGTTCTCCACGAATTTCAGCCTAATATAGGTGAGAGAGATGACTCTCTCTCCTCTCTCTAGAACTTAGACCCAATTTTAGGACACCAGTAGCCTAAAATAGCCAATTTTGGCCTATATGTCCAAATAACATGATTTTGGTGTCATTTCGAAGGTTCTGAAGTTTGAAACTTCTTTAATATGAGATATACTAAAATAAAAGTATCTAGGCCTCTTTCACATGTGTGAAAGGTTAGATCCAAAACTATGTACAAAAATTGCCAATTTAGGCCTCAAACTAGCTAGGAAATGTTGACAATTTTCACACTCCTTCAACATTGGATGCTAGTTTTAACATAGATCTTGAACACATTCCAAGATTAGATTCATGCTTATAATACAAATTCTTTCCCAATGGTTTGGTGAAGATATCAGCCACACACCCAATGAAGAGACATGTTGGAGCTCCACCTCTTTGGCAATGACTTGATCCCTCACAAAGTGATGAGCAATCTCAATGTGCTTGCTTCTAGCATGGAAAACTAGATTGGTTGCCAAGCTTTGGGCTGAAAGGTTGTCACAATAGATGATTGGTGTCTTCTTAGAATCCAGCAAGTGAAGATCCAATAGCATCCTCTTTATCCAAAGCATCTCCTTGCATGTTGTCAATGCCTTGTACTCGGCCTCGGTGGAAGATAGAGAGATAGTAGGTTGCTTCTTTGATAGCCATGAGATAGCTCCCTCTCCAAGATATATTGCAAAGGCACTTGTTGACTTCCTATCCATTTGATCACCTGCAAAATCTGAATCTGAGAAACCACAAAGGTTAGGTGAAGATCCTTCATACAAGATGCCAAAATCTCTAGATCCCGAGAGGTATCTTACTCTCTTTCCTAGCTTCCAATGAGCCTCACTAGGATCTTGCATGAATTGACTTAGTTTACCAACCACATAGCTTAGATTAGGTCTTGTGATGGTTAACCAAATAAGAGATCCTATGAGCTTTCTATAGAGAGTAATGTCCTTGAAGGATCTTTCATTACCTCTTATAGATAGCTTTACATTTGATTCCATAGGAGTAGAAACTACTTTGCAATTTTCCATATGAAATTTTTTTAGAATAGAGTTAGAATACTTCTCTTGACAAATGAAAGTAGAATTAGAAGTCCTAACAATCTCTATTCCTAAGATATAGTGAATCTTACCAAGATGTTGTATCTCAAACTTACTTTTAAGTGCCATCTTGATGTCATCTATATCTTCATTGCTATCACTCACTTAAGATTATGTCATCAACATAGATCAAAAGCAAAGTGATGTCACCATTTATCATTCAATCTAAAGTAGAGAGAATGATCTTAACTCACTCGTGATGAAGTTTTTGAGAGAGTAAGAAGGAATTGAGCTTAGCTCTACCAACTTCTTGGTGCTTGCTTAAGCCCGTACAAGCTCTTTGTAGGAAACCACACATTGATTAGGATCATCATGTGAAACCATAGCCCTCAGGTTGCTCCATGTAGATTTCCTCTTCAAGATCACCATTCAAAAAAAGCATTAGTAACATCCATTTGCCACATGTCCCAACCATAAAGAGTTGCAAGAGAGATAAGAGATTGAATTGTTACCATCTTTGCCACGGGTGCAAAGGTCTCATCATAGTCAATGCCATACTCTTGAGCATACCCTTTTGCCACCAATCTTGCCTTGTACCTTTTGATTGATCCATCTTCTTTTGTCTTGATCTTGAAGATCCACTTACACCCAATTGCCTTCTTGCCTTTTGGAAGTTCCACCAACCTCCAAGTGTTGTTCTTGATGAGTGCTTGATGCTCATGATCCATGGCTTGGATCCATTCGTCCTTTTGAATTGCTTCACCTACACAAGTTGGTTCATCAAAAGAGGTAAGAAAACAAAGTTAGAGTTCTCCACCACTTGCTTTCCTTTTTCATCATAGGTTAGCCTTGATGGCTTAGTCCTTTGCGTTTGAGTCCTCCTTGAAGGTTGCTTTGGAGTGGCATCTCCACCTTCATCCAAGACATCTTGCACATCATGATGACTAGTAGGCACATCAACATCATCATCAACATTGACAACATTTGAAACATTCTCTTCATGAAAGATGACATCCCTACTTATGACAACTTAATTCGTAGAAGGAATGTACACTTTGTAAGCCTTGCACTTCACTATAGCTAACAAACACACCCTTCTTTGATGAAAGATCTTCTTTAGTTCTATCATCAAGAGTGATGTTGACAAAACAAGTACAACCAAAGATCCTACAATGCTTGACACTCGGCCTCCTACCATAGAGGACCTCAAAGGGAGTCTTACCATTCAAAGAAGCACTTGTCCTCCTATTACAAAGATAGTTAGCACATGCTAAAGCTCCCCCCCAATAGGACTTAGCAAGATTAGCATGTAGTCTCATTGCCTTGGCACATTCACAAAGGGTTCTATTCTTCCTTTCTGCCACTCCATTCTGTTGTGGAGTCCTAGGACTAGAGTACTCCCTCTTAAT
This sequence comes from Diphasiastrum complanatum, assembly GCA_029204225.1. Lineage (NCBI taxonomy): Eukaryota > Viridiplantae > Streptophyta > Lycopodiopsida > Lycopodiales > Lycopodiaceae > Diphasiastrum > Diphasiastrum complanatum. Next base: position 2,557,234 of record CM055102.1, read on the forward strand.
CCCATGTGCTATGCAAAAATCTTTGAACTTATTTGAAGTGTATTCCCCTCCATTATCTGATCTCAAGCATCATACATTTTTGCCCCACCATTGCTAGTTGTACTAAAAGAATGAAGATCTGAATGCACAAGTTGAAAAAGCTTCTTTAGATCTAGAAGTAGATCTAGTATAAGCAAGTCTATGAGATTTGGACAAGGCACAATGTTCACAAAATGTATTATTTGCAACAAGACTTTTAGGGAGACCAAGAACATGCTCTGTCTTTGCCATTACCTCCAAAGATTTGAAGTTGGGATGGCCCCAACCTCTTATGCCAAACTTCTTGGTTTGTCAATTGTTCCCTAGCCATACATCCTTCATTCTTAGAGATCACACATGCATCCAGTTTGAAAAGTTTACCATGCCTTCTTCCTTTAGCAATCAAGGATCCACACTTACTTATCAAACAAGAATCTCCAATGAACTCAACATCAAGCCCCTTGTTAATCATTTGACTAACACTAAGCAAGTTCTTAGTGATTGAAGGAATGTACAATACATTTTCAAGATTAGCTTTCCTATTTGTTGAAAGAGAAATAGGAATTGTGCCTATGCCTTTGATGTCACATTGACCATCATTTGCAGTATAGATGATGTTGCTCTCTCCCTCATAAGTCCATAAGGATGAAAAGTATTCCTTATGTCTTGTCATGTGAGATGAGGCTCCACTATCAATCCACCAAGGATCATTCCCATCTATATGTGCAAGAAAACTTGAAGTCATAAGAAGAGATTCAGAAATGCTATCCTCTTCTTCATCTATTGTTATATTTCCTTGCCTCTCACCTTGCTCTCTTTTCTTCTTATGACATTCACTAGAAAAATGACCTTTTATCCCACAATAAAAGCACTTGAACTTTGACTTATCTTTCTTTCTAAAAGAAGTAGAAGAAGAGGAGGAAGAGTGATCATCATGATCCAAGTTACCACCTTTGGACCATTTCCCTTTGCCTTTACCTTTGCCTTTGACTTTGCCTTTTGTGAAGAAAGTCTCTTCATCTCCACCTTGCAAGGATGCACCATCAAGCTTTGATTGCAACCTATGTTCTTCAGCCAATAAGATTTCTTACAAGTCAACCACACTTGGCAAGACTCATTGAATGGCAAAACTTTGCACAAGGTTAGCATGTTCATCTAGCAAACCATTCAACATAACCTGGACTATTTCACCATCTTTTATGTTTTCATCAATACATGCTAGATCATCACTTAAGGACTTAACCCTCAAGACAAATGGATGAGAACTTTCACCCTCTCTTTTCCTACTAGAAAATATTTGCCTCCTTAGGGTCAATACCCTAGATGTGGGCTTTGATTCAAAGATCTTCTTCAAGGCATTCCATGCCTCACTTGCACTTTGACTAGTACCAACTTCCTTGAGAAGTTCATTGGTAACATTCATTTTAATGATATGAAGAGCCCTTTTAGCCTTCTTATCAAACCTTTGTTGCTCTTGAACTATGGGTGGTCTCTCTTCAGTTCCTGCAACTATATCCATGAGTTCATTCAACTCAAGTAAGGATTCCATCCTCACTTTCCAGGTAGAGTAGTTGATGAACTCAACCTATCATTAGTTTCTAACATGATCCCACCATTGGAAGCCATGATTATAATGATTTTTCAACTTTTAGGCTTTGTTTCAATGCACCTAGCACTCACTTTCCTCTCAAAAAATGATGGATAAGGAGATCTTAGAAGATCTAGGACCCTAAAACACTTCTATCTTGAACCTGGCTGGTTTCCAAGCATAGAAAGGAAGATTGAAAACACATGCAACACTTTGCACACACTAAGAATGGATTACAAACTCAAACCAACCTGAACACACTCTTGCTTAAGCTCTCAAAGTTTCCAGCAAGTTACCAAATCAAGTTATGGTGTGAAGAGTTACTTGCATTCTTAGAAAATACAAAAGACTAGGCTACCAAGAATACCTAGAATTGAACAAACTTGATCAACATATGATCAACACACTAAGATATTGATTCAACCTGTAAAACTACATGTAAACCACACTTCTAAAAGTTTATAAACTCCAACAAGTGATAAATACAAGCTTTAGAGGTGAATGAAAGAGCACACTTAGTGAATCACAAGACTAGCTTCACTAGCTTGTCAAATCTTGGTGTTTAGATGTAGATCTAAGATCACTTCACATGAGAATGTTCCTCAACCTGTTAAGAACCTGAAAACACATTTGCATTATGGTTAAAACCTTCCAGCAAATGCTCCAATCAAATTACATAAGGAGAGTTACTTACATGCTCAACAAAGTACACCCAAAATTTATGCAAAAGATTGTTGACAATCTGTTCACCCAAAAGGGGATCTTTCATCCAAGTGGGAGCTTTGCTCAGCCTTTTGGAGAAATACAAAATCACTCAAAGAGTATTTGTCATCCACTTAAGGAGAAGGTTCATCTGCTTAAGGAGAGTGTTCATCCACAAAGGAGAGTGTTCATCCACAGAAGTGGAGATTGTCAACAATACATTGAACATAACGTAGTTAGTATTTAATATGCACAAGCCTCACAATAAACAAATGATTAGGTGTTATGATCTAATCCAAAATAGCTTCTTCTCAGTCTCTGATCTTCAATAGACCTGAAATATGCTTTTGATCCACAAGTTCAACTCACAAAACAAAGGTTAGTAAGATTTGATCAACAGTGCAATGCATAATCATGCTAGAACTTGATCAAACGTCCAAATATCACCATAAATGGAAACCTTACTAAAAATAACAGCCAACTAGCCCTGATATCATGTGAAAAAAGTTAATCTTGAATGGATCCAAACTCCCAAAATACTTGGCTAAGATCTTTGCACAACAAGCTACAAAAACTAGAAATGGCAAAGCATCCTAATGCTACCTTTGATGCACATGAACTTGACAAAGCATTCAAGAGACAAAAGAAACTAATAAAAGGTACTGATGGCAGCCAAAAACAACAGCATACCAGCCCTACAACAGTAGCCTACCACTTTTGGAAACCTCTTAAGATCATACACAAAAGCTTGAAGACAATACACAAAGCAATGCTCTCAATGGAAGAAGAAACTGTGACAATGATCTATTGATCTGAAGCTCGGATTGACATGTCAATGACAAGCGTTAAAGGCTCTCCTGGAACAATGCCTTTGTCTTTGATGTTGATGAACTGATCCTCAATAAAGATTGTATCCCAGCTGAACAAGATCTGTTGGGTATCGGGGTCGTACAACTTGTAAGTGTTATCAGATGAAGTGTATTCAATCAGGATGGTCTTGAGACCTTGGAAGTCGAATTTCTTTCTTGTCTCTTTCGGGGTCTGCGTGTAGGCGATGCATCTGAACACTCATAGGTTCTTCAGTACAGAAGGCTTAGAGCCTGTCCACACCTCATGGGATATTCTGCCTGAGAGGGCCTTGTTTGAACATTTGTTCTGGACGTAAGCTGCAGTGGAGACAGCTTCGGCCCAAAAGCTCTTGGGCAGTGATGCATGCGCCAACATACATCTAGCTGATTCAACCAGGGTACGGTTCTTCCTCTCAGTCAATCCATTTGATTGAGGAGAATAAGGAGTGATAAATTGATACTCAATGTCTTGGCTTTGGTAGTACTTCTTAAATTCGATAGAGATGTACTCTCCACCGTTTTCAAACCTCACGACTTTGATCGTCCTTCCAGTCTCTTTTTTGCATGATTTTTGAAGATTCTGAAGCAATTGAAAGCTTCTGATTTCTTCTGGATAAAATACACCATAGTCCTTCAAAATAATTCATCAATAAAAATTATGAAATACTTTGCATCCTTCAGAGAAGGATTCTGCATTGGGCTACAAATGTCTGTATGTACAACATCTAACAATCCTCTAGCAGTATGCTGATGGCTTGATCTAAATGGTTTCCTAGTTTGTTTACCATCTAAACAGTCTTGACAGACAGGTAACTTGACTTTATTATCAGGGTAGTCTAGATCAAGAATAATAGAATGTTTAGACATTTGTTGTACGGAAGCATGATTCAAGTGACCAAGTCTATAATGCCAAACTAAACTTTTATTTGTTTGAATAGAAGTACCGAGCGCCTGACTAGAGGCAGAAAAGCAATGACTTAATCTATACAAGTATCCATGTCTCTTTCCGAGTGCTAGTATCTTGCTTGTCCTATCAACTACTTTGCATTGATCACATGCAAATTCTACTTTATGTCCTAGATCTGTGATTTTGCTTACAAAGAGTAGATTTCTAGAAAAATTGGGTACATACAGGACTTTAGAAGGTAGCTTAGACTGATCATTTGCAAAGTGTAATCTTACAATACCTTCACCTTTAATAGCTTGTGTGCTATTGTCGCCAAGGTGAACATATTTGTTGGTACTGTAGGGTGTACAGGACTCGAAACAGCCAATGAGGCTGGTCATATGCTGAGTGGCACCAGAATCCAAGAACCAAGAACTGTCGTTCGATGCTCCTTGATGGCTGGTCATGAAGGCATCATGATCCACTTCTTGAATGGGCTGTGGAGCTTTTGTAGCTGCATTGGCCACTTGATTTGACTGTCCCTTGCTGTTGTTCTTTGCTTGTAGTATCCGATAGTTTTGAATCTCGTGGTTGTTTCTCTTGTAGTATCTACAGAACAGCTTCTTCTTAGTCTACAAGTTTGACTATTCTTTGTGTTGTGTTGGTTTTTGGTCTTGCTTTGATTGCTTCGGGCTTTCTTTTTCTTCTGCTTAGTCGTGCCTCTGTTGGTGTATAAGGTGTGAGAATCAGCTAAGGAATTGGATGTTTCGTTCCTCCGCGTGTCTTCCTACAACAACTTTGCAATGACTTTTGAAAGAGTCTAGCTGATTCAACCAGGGTACGGTTCTTCCTCTCAGTCAATCCATTTGATTGAGGAGAATAAGGAGTGATAAATTGATACTCAATGTCTTGGCTTTGGTAGTACTTCTTAAATTCGATAGAGATGTACTCTCCACCGTTTTCAAACCTCACGACTTTGATCGTCCTTCCAGTCTCTTTTTTGCATGATTTTTGAAGATTCTGAAGCAATTGAAAGCTTCTGATTTCTTCTGGATAAAATACACCATAGTCCTTCAAAATAATTCATCAATAAAAATTATGAAATACTTTGCATCCTTCAGAGAAGGATTCTGCATTGGGCTACAAATGTCTGTATGTACAACATCTAACAATCCTCTAGCAGTATGCTGATGGCTTGATCTAAATGGTTTCCTAGTTTGTTTACCATCTAAACAGTCTTGACAGACAGGTAACTTGACTTTATTATCAGGGTAGTCTAGATCAAGAATAATAGAATGTTTAGACATTTGTTGTACGGAAGCATGATTCAAGTGACCAAGTCTATAATGCCAAACTAAACTTTTATTTGTTTGAATAGAAGTACCGAGCGCCTGACTAGAGGCAGAAAAGCAATGACTTAATCTATACAAGTATCCATGTCTCTTTCCGAGTGCTAGTATCTTGCTTGTCCTATCAACTACTTTGCATTGATCACATGCAAATTCTACTTTATGTCCTAGATCTGTGATTTTGCTTACAAAGAGTAGATTTCTAGAAAAATTGGGTACATACAGGACTTTAGAAGGTAGCTTAGACTGATCATTTGCAAAGTGTAATCTTACAATACCTTCACCTTTAATAGCTTGTGTGCTATTGTCGCCAAGGTGAACATATTTGTTGGTACTGTAGGGTGTACAGGACTCGAAACAGCCAATGAGGCTGGTCATATGCTGAGTGGCACCAGAATCCAAGAACCAAGAACTGTCGTTCGATGCTCCTTGATGGCTGGTCATGAAGGCATCATGATCCACTTCTTGAATGGGCTGTGGAGCTTTTGTAGCTGCATTGGCCACTTGATTTGACTGTCCCTTGCTGTTGTTCTTTGCTTGTAGTATCCGATAGTTTTGAATCTCGTGGTTGTTTCTCTTGTAGTATCTACAGAACAGCTTCTTCTTAGTCTACAAGTTTGACTATTCTTTGTGTTGTGTTGGTTTTTGGTCTTGCTTTGATTGCTTCGGGCTTTCTTTTTCTTCTGCTTAGTCGTGCCTCTGTTGGTGTATAAGGTGTGAGAATCAGCTAAGGAATTGGATGTTTCGTTCCTCCGCGTGTCTTCCTACAACAACTTTGCAATGACTTTTGAAAGAGTCTAGCTGATTCAACCAGGGTACGGTTCTTCCTCTCAGTCAATCCATTTGATTGAGGAGAATAAGGAGTGATAAATTGATACTCAATGTCTTGGCTTTGGTAGTACTTCTTAAATTCGATAGAGATGTACTCTCCACCGTTTTCAAACCTCACGACTTTGATCGTCCTTCCAGTCTCTTTTTTGCATGATTTTTGAAGATTCTGAAGCAATTGAAAGCTTCTGATTTCTTCTGGATAAAATACACCATAGTCCTTCAAAATAATTCATCAATAAAAATTATGAAATACTTTGCATCCTTCAGAGAAGGATTCTGCATTGGGCTACAAATGTCTGTATGTACAACATCTAACAATCCTCTAGCAGTATGCTGATGGCTTGATCTAAATGGTTTCCTAGTTTGTTTACCATCTAAACAGTCTTGACAGACAGGTAACTTGACTTTATTATCAGGGTAGTCTAGATCAAGAATAATAGAATGTTTAGACATTTGTTGTACGGAAGCATGATTCAAGTGACCAAGTCTATAATGCCAAACTAAACTTTTATTTGTTTGAATAGAAGTACCGAGCGCCTGACTAGAGGCAGAAAAGCAATGACTTAATCTATACAAGTATCCATGTCTCTTTCCGAGTGCTAGTATCTTGCTTGTCCTATCAACTACTTTGCATTGATCACATGCAAATTCTACTTTATGTCCTAGATCTGTGATTTTGCTTACAAAGAGTAGATTTCTAGAAAAATTGGGTACATACAGGACTTTAGAAGGTAGCTTAGACTGATCATTTGCAAAGTGTAATCTTACAATACCTTCACCTTTAATAGCTTGTGTGCTATTGTCGCCAAGGTGAACATATTTGTTGGTACTGTAGGGTGTACAGGACTCGAAACAGCCAATGAGGCTGGTCATATGCTGAGTGGCACCAGAATCCAAGAACCAAGAACTGTCGTTCGATGCTCCTTGATGGCTGGTCATGAAGGCATCATGATCCACTTCTTGAATGGGCTGTGGAGCTTTTGTAGCTGCATTGGCCACTTGATTTGACTGTCCCTTGTTGTTGTTCTTTGCTTGTAGTATCCGATAGTTTTGAATCTCGTGGTTGTTTCTCTTGTAGTATCTACAGAACAGCTTCTTCTTAGTCTACAAGTTTGACTATTCTTTGTGTTGTGTTGGTTTTTGGTCTTGCTTTGATTGCTTCGGGCTTTCTTTTTCTTCTGCTTAGTCGTGCCTCTGTTGGTGTATAAGGTGTGAGAATCAGCTAAGGAATTGGATGTTTCGTTCCTCCGCGTGTCTTCCTACAACAACTTTGCAATGACTTTTGAAAGAGTCAGCTCTAGATGCATCGTGATGATCATCACCCAGCTGTCGTATGAGCTTGGCAGGCTTGTAAGTAATTGCGTTACTGCATCTTGATCGTCTATGACAGATCTGACATTGGCCATTTGCTTCAGCGGGTTCTTGAACTGGTTGATGTGATTATGCAAGGAATCACCATTTGCCATCTTGAGGGAGTAAAATTTCTTCCTGAGATGTAGCTTGGAAGCTATATCTCGCACTTCGTATAAAGTGCTCAAGATGTCCCAGACTTTCTTGGATGTCTGAGCTTCAGACACATGGCCGATCTGAGTATCCAAAATGTTGAGGATAATTAGCGCAAATGCTTTGTCATCCTTCAGCTTCCATCTTGAGATTGTTGCGTTGTCAACTTCGGGTATTTCCTCTTCACCTATAACAACGTCATACAACTATTTAGCCATTAGCACAGTTCTCATCTTAAATTTTCACAGATGGTAATTATCTCCATCAAGCTTGTCCATGATAAGACTGGATTTCCTTTGGGAATCCATGTGGAAGATTAGTCTAAGTGATAGGAGTAACTATCAGTGACTTAAGTATGCAAAACTGGTGCTAAATTACAGAACAAGAAGACAATCACTCTCTTGGCTAGTAGACTTGTTTCTGTGGAAGCCTAACCTATAATAAAGTGAATGATCATACTCACTCATAACAAAGTTTTGAGAGAGTCAAAATGTGTTAAGCTTAGCATACCAAATCCTTGGTGCTTTCTTAAGACCATACAAACTCTTTTGTAGAAGAAAAACATGATTTGGCTTTGTAGATGAAATGTAGCTCCTCCTCCAAATCACCATTCAAGAATGCATTTTAATGTCCATTTGCCACAGATCCCATCCAAAAAGAGTAGCAAGAGAGATGATGACCCGAATGCTTACCATCTTTGCCATGGGTGCAAAGGTTTCCATATTCTTGTGCATATCCTTTACCCACTTATGCTTATTAATAGATCCATCTTGGTTAGTCTTCACCTTGAAGATGCGCATCCAAATAATTTTCTTGTCCTTAGGTAACTCCACCAATCTCCATGTATTGTTCTCCATAAGAGCTTGATACTCAAGATCCATTGCTTGGATCCACTCGTACACTACATCATTACTTGATGACACCTTTGGAATGTTCCCCTCATCAAACATGACATCTCTACTAACAATCACCTTATAGTAGTAGGAATGTAAACCTATAGGCTTTACTCACCTCACTATATCCAACAAATATACCTTTCCTTGAAGATGGATTCTCCTTTGTCCTTTCATCAAGAGTTATATTGACATAGCAAGTGCATCCAAGAGTTCTAAATAACTTGACATTCGGCCTTCTTTTGAATAGAATTTTAAAAAGTGTTTTTCCATCCAATATAGCACTCGGCCACCTATTGCATAGAAAGTTAGCACATAACAAGGCTTGATCCCAAAATGGTTTAGGAAGATTTGCACTTAACCTCATAGCTTTGGAACCTTCACATAAGGTCCTATTCTTCTTCTCGGCCACTCATTTTGTTGAGGTGTCCTTAGACATGTGTACTCCCTCTTGATCCCATGCTCATCACAAAAGGCTTTGAACTTGGGTGAGATATACTCATCACCATTGTCACTCCTCAAGCACTTGATCCTCGTGGAAAATTGGTTTTCACTTGAACTCTTGAACTTCACAAAGACATCATACATTGCATCCTAGCTCTTTAGTAGATAGACCCAACAAAATCTACTAAAATCATCAATAAAGATGACATACATCTTAGCTTCACTATTGCTAATAGTAGTAACACCATGAATATCCGAATGTACAACTTGAAAAGGCTTTGTAGATCTAGATGTAGATCTAGTATAAGGTAGTCTATGTGACTTTGACAAAGCACAAGACTCACAAGCATGATTGATGCTAGTTAAGGATCTTGGAAGTCCAATCACAACTTGTTTTCTAGCCAATTACCTCCAATGCTTTGTAGTTGAGATGCCCCATCCTATTATGCCAAACCTCTTACATGGATATATGCTCACTTTCCACACATCCAACTTGGTTAGCAATAACACGAGCTACCTCAAACTCCATAAATATGTGTAGCTCTCCTCACAATCAATGATGAAGAACCAAAGTTTTGTAGCTACCTGATGCCATTTTGGATCTGAACTGGAGTCTATTTTAATACTCCAGGATGTTATGGATATTGTGTTTGGTTTTGATGAGGAGCCTCAAGCACAGGCTAAAATTCTTAAGTATAAGAAAAGTGCTAGAATGGCTCTACATTTCATTAAGATGAATGTATCTAATGAAATTATGAGAGAGATAGGATCTTGCACTACAGTTAAAGAAGCTTGGGATGCACTAAAGTCCATCTATGAAGCAAAGAATACTTCTAGAATACTCACTCTTAGGAATCAAATTTTTCAAAGTTTCCAAATAAGTGAAGAGAGTGCATCTAACTATGTTCTGAGAGTTAAAGATTTACATAGAGAGCTTTCATGTGTTGGTGTTACTATTAACCAAGATGAGCTAGTTCAATCATACTGAATGGCTTGAGAGATGACTATGATAATCTTGTTCAGTCTTTTGCTATTAAGGAGGAGTTGCCTAATCTAGAAACTCTCCAAGGAATTCTTATTTCTGAAGAATCTAGACAAAGCTATAAACTCTCTAAGATGAACAAACTCAAGCATGGTGGAAGTGACAAAGCCCTCTTTATCAAAGGCAAGCAGAAAGGAAGGAGTAAGAACCAGTTCTCTCAAGCATCCAACAAAGACAAAGCCAAAGATCGAGACAAAGATGGTGAAGAGGATGATAATCTCATCCTTCTAACTCAAAGACCAAGAAGAAAAAAGTGAAGTGTTTCTTCTGTGGCAAGAAGGGGCACTATGCCTCTAATTGCTTTAAGAAGAAAAACCAACTCAAGCAAGCTAATCTCTCCAAAAAGATTGAAGAAGATTCTGTTGCAAGTGATGGAGAAGGATCACTCATGGTGTCCAGTTTTTCTTCATCACCTTTCAAGAAAGATGGAGCTTGGTACATAGATAGTGGAGCTTCTTCACATATGAGTTGTTCAAAGGAGTCATTTGACTCAATTTTACCTTACAAAGGACTCAAGAGATCTATTTATACTGTTAATGATCATGAGTGCCCAATAGAAGGAATTGGCAACATTCCATTGAAACTTGCTTCTTCAAAAGTTCTTGCACTTTCTAATGTTCTTTTCATTCCAAAACTCACAAAGAACTTAATTAGTGTGGGAAAGTGTTGGAAAATGGCCAAGAGAGTGCTTAGATATATATCTTCAACTTTTGATTTTGGTTTATTGTATAAAAGTGAAGATCTTTCTATTATTGGTTATTCTGACTCGGATTTTGCAAGTGATAGAGTAAATCGAAAATCTACAAGTGCTTATGTCATATATCTTGGAGAAAACTTGATATCTTGGCTTTCCAAAAAGCAAGATACTGTATCACTCTCATCATGTGAAGCTGAGTACAAGGCACTCACTACAACAACAAAGTAAGTGCTTTGGATCAAGAGGTTACTAGTGGAACTAAAGATAATCTTGGAAGAGGATCTACCTATGATCATGTGTGACAACATTTTAGCCCAAGCCCTTGCCAACAACACGATATTCCATGCAAGGAGCAAGCATATCGAAGTTGCACATCACTTCGTGAGAGAGAAGCTCATTGGAGGGGAAATCAATTTGGAGCACATCAACACATCATCTTGTATTGTTGATATGCTCACCAAACCTTTGAGCAAAAGTTTCTTCATCAAGCATAGAGCTAATCTTGGAGTTATACCAAAATCCATGTTCAAATCAATATAGACTATTTTTAGGAGGAGTGTTAAAATTGAAAAAACAATCCATATTGATTTCTTGGCTTGCTACAAATGTTGTACCACGCAAGTATGTAGCTCATAAATGCAAAATGCCAAGTTTGGCCTACATAGAACTCGAGCTACATGGTTATGTAATATCTAGATTGAAGAATACAAGTTGCATATAGTTTGTAGACATTGAATTAACAAAGTCATGCTTGTAGAAACTCGTGACAATTCACATGCATTAATTGTAAGTGATCCATAGTGACATGCAAGGCATGCACAAAGTGTAATGGACACATGCATGATGATTTGTACTTTGTTAGTTAGAACTAGCACACTTGTAAAAAGTTGGTAGAATTTCATGCATGGCAATTGACAAATGTCACATAGACTCTAGATGTCATTTTGTATTGGATGGATGTGGTTCTACCTCGAGCTATCTCAAACTCCATAAATATGTGTAGCTCTCCTCACAATCAATGATGAAGAACCAAAGTTTTGTAGCTACTTGATGCCATTTTGGATCTAAACTATTTTGTTTGTTATCTCTCTATCTTTCTCTCTCTAACTCGTGTTGAAGCTAATGCTTATACACTGATATCTTCATTGCTATCATATTCAGTTGCTTAGCATGCTAGATTGTGGTTAAGCCAGTTCTTCTGAACTAGATCTTGCTAATCAATCTAGAATCAGGTTACTGTGCTAATCACAAAGCTTAATTTGATCCATCGTACTTGTGGACATTTCCCACACGTGTGAAATCTTGAAATTTTGTCAATATGCATGTAGCCAAAAAGCGAAGAAGTGCTAGTTATGAATGCTTCAATTGATTCTACTATGTTTGTCACTTTGCTTCTGTCCTTTGCTAGGACAGAACTGTAGAACAACTTATCAGACAGATTTTAATTCTACTAACAAAGCGCGTAGTTTACTTGACAAAGGATGAGAAAAAAACGAACACAAACTCAAAACATTTTTATTCGTGATCAACCTCGAAGGATTCACAAAATTTGTCTTGCAATCAACTCGAAAGATTCGCGAAACAGTTTCTTGTAGAAGCTCGTGGCTTTCTTGTTAAAGCTCGAAAGATTCATGAATAAAATCTTGTCGCGAAATATTTTATTTCTTGCACTTTGGATCCACGTTGTGCCCAAATCAGTTTTAATGTCCTACACTAATATAGTACAATTTGGCAGTAAAGGGATATCATAGTTTAGATCCCCTTTAACTGCATTTGTACGCTTAATTTTCATGAAATGTAGAATTTTCTTCATTTCATCCATGTGAGAGGCTGAAGCCCAATACACTCGGTTTTTTTGTATACAGAGTTACGCAACTTGTATGTTATACACAACATATACAGCCTCGGAACGCCAAGCAAGCTCCTAAAATGTCACTACACAGCGGCTGGGATTCAAGCCTGCACCTTGCTAGTCTCTTGCTATGAGAATCCATTTCTGGTGGTCAGAAACAGTTTATGTTGATGATTAGACTAGAAATTTGGTGCGTTGAGAGGGATATTTTTGTGCCAGTGCTGCAGCTACTGGACCCTCAATAATCACCTGTAGAGGTAAGTGTGATTTGATTAGTGGGTATTGACAAGGTAACTATAGTGGATATGAATCAAAAGTACTTTCTGTTCTGTAAGTGAGCAGAGTAGGATAAGAATCTGACCTTTTGCCAAAATACATTAGTTGCTATACTGGCAAATATTATGAACAATAATTTCAGACGGAAGCTGAAAGGCATTCCTGGTGATGGATGCCCTCCGTTCTCCTGCAGCAGTAAAACATTATCAGTTGCTGCAAGTAGAAAGTCCTTCAAAAGTAATGATTAGCACTATAGTTTGTGTTCTCAACTTTGTCATGGGAGTATCCCCAGAAAACTTGGATCTAAACTTGGAAAAATGAATGCTACACACGAACCTGATAGAGTACCCAGACTGGCGAGCTTGTTCCAAGTGAATTGAACTGCTGACTTGCCACATGCCATATACTTGTAAAACCACTTGGAGGCAAAAGTAATAAAAGCGAAAACAGCGTAACAAGACCTCCATAGGAAACCTGAAAAGGGCAGAAATTTCATCGAAATTTGGCAACGTTACTTCTTATCAGAAATACATATTATCATGTATGATCAGCTTAGCATCTTCACAATTAAGAAAAATTTCGCTTAGCCTTCAAACTTATAGCTTAAGAATTATTCCCAGCATCAACACAAAACTGAGTTTTACCAAGAGTAGCCAGTTGAACAAAACATTCTTTCGAAACGTAGCTCCAAATGTAAATATGAAGGCTCCGGTGATGAATTGAAAGTACATAGTGAAGAAAAGAACAGTGCTTTCCCAATTATCACCCAGAGTCCACCATGTAGCACCATGCGAGTATCTGGAAGCACCAAATTAGCACTAAGATTAGTCAACCACCGATCAAAGACGCAAATTTTCTCTTTGACAAGCAGAACATTGAACATTTAGCTTGGACTAATCTTCTTACTTTGCCGGCCATTTGACGTATTCTTTCTGTGAAGACATGAAGCAGACAGCGCCTACAAAAAAACAGAGGTTGATGATCCACATGCCCAACACAGAAGCCACATTGATTGGCCCAAGAAGACTCGATGTAGGCCGTATCTGCAGAGCAAAAATTAGCAAGAAGCTTTACCAGAAGAACAATGCCTCACTCCCAAATAAAGGCAAAACAACTTTTTTGAATGAAAGGACTGTTTAACTCTATAATATAACATCCTGAGTGGGAAAACTACACCTTTCTAAAATTTAATCTCTTTTCAAATTTGGGAACTTATTTCGCTTAGTTCATCGAGACTGAGAATATCTCTGTGGACTACTGATCTAGAGAAGACTATAAAGCGATAAAACGAGAGGCATATGTGAGGCACAGGGTAAGGATGCACACACAGACTAAGAGAGTTTGTATTAGCATTGACAACATAGGAAATGACCAATAAAATTACATAATGTTTTTGGACTCAAAAATATCTTGATCATAAGAAACTCTTGGCAGTTTAAGCAGTATAAAAAAAATATTTCGATTAGAAAGGCTGTCGGGCAAGAGATGAACCTTGTTGAGTTTATGTTCAGGTTGGCTGCGAGTCATAGCATAGCCCAAAACTAACACTGCCACTCCATCAATAGAAACGTAGTCCATTTCGCAAGCAATCACACCATACCTATCCACAAAATTACGATAGGGATAAAGGAACTTGCTTTCAGGCTCAGCTTTCATGCAGCTAGCCAAGTCATAGTGAGGAAATGTTCTTAATATACAGGAAACCTAGAAAATTAATTATACAGGCCTTACCAGTAGCAGCAAAGCTTGAAAACTGAGAACATCAAGCCATACATTATGATAAACTTGTAAGAAGCAAATGACGTGTGCAATGCTCCACGTCCTTCAATTAGCAAGTCAACAACTGATATTACCTGTAACAGATAAAGCAGGCTTATTACTGATGTCTGCATTGGTATATCTGCTAGCTGCTCAGTTGTTTTCCGAGTTACGAGTAGCATATTTTCAGAATTGCTGAAAATCAATGCCTCTAGGAATCTTACTTCAAAATTTGACAATTAATACGACGAAGTATACAGGACCAATATGAACTTTTGGTCACTTGATTTATTCCCTTGAAAAATGATTCTAGACAAAATCATAGCGCCAATATTGAAGACTATCTCTGTTGTGCATACGTTTTTGTCTCTGGCAGTGAATGGAGAAACAACAGAGGCTTCAGCTGCGCTTAGTGCGATGCCAGCATGAGCTGCTCTTAACGCTCCACAATCATTCCCTCCATCTCCACACATTCCCACAGTCAAACCCTTATCTCGATGCATTGTTGCAACCTCCACCTGAATAACACGTTTGCAAATGAAGCAAGAATGGCTAGAACAGTCAAATCATACTTTTCTTCCTCCCTTCAATCTTGTTGTTTTACACTATCTTAAAACTTTCAAACTATATTTCTAGGCATTACGCTTGAAAATTCATAAGAATAGTTCAAGTTTTCACAGAAATTAGAATTTTGTTTTTCTTCGATTAAGAAAGTCTTTTGAAAGTCTATTAACAAACATTCTCTTCAAATTCTATGATCTATGCACTCTGATGGGGGGAGATATGGATGACCTTAAGAATGCAAGGAAATTATTTGTCTTTGGCTGGTCTGCTTTATTTCTAATACAGTTTCTGTTCTAGATACAGAAGAACAAAGCATGAAAAGTAGCCTAAGCCATGTGTCAGAATATAACAGCACTAATTCGTTTAAGATAAATCACCTTATCAGCAGGGCTAAATCGAGCATAAATACGCATAAAGAGAAATAATTTTGATAGTAGGCCTTCGTCTCTAAGAACATTAAAAGCCCTTCCAGTGATTGCAAGTTCTACTGATCCTTCTTCTAGGCTGCTCACTTTCTTCAGCATCAGGTCTTCTGTGCTCAGACGTTGCACAGTTGCTCCACACTTAGCACTCAACGATGACCATGTAATCCTTATGACAGAGCTACATATAGTCAGGATAAATGCAGGACGAACTCAGCTGAATCTCAGTGTGTCAATCAAAAAATCAATTTCAAATACCTGGAAGAATTTGTTGCACGGGTTGTAGTATTCACAAAAAAGAAGCTAAGATTGGGATAAGTCTCATACCTTTCGTCTTTTCCAACATCTCCCAGCAGTACTTCAGTGCTTTGGGAAACCATGCCACTTTTTTTGGCAATGTAGTGGCCACATTGAGCATTATCGCCGGTGACCATAACAGGGCGAACCTGTTCCAATGGCAGGATATCATTCAGCATCCATAAGAATTACCAGCAAATGAAGCAGGTCTGCTTTAGTCAGAACTTCATAGTGACTCAGAATATAATAAGCTCTTATCTGATCAGTAAAAACACAATAGGAAGTAACCCAAACATAGTATAAGCATGTACCTCGCCTTCCTTTAAGGCTTCCATTGTTGCAGCGCTATCATCCTTCAGCTCATTACGGAACAATATAAGGGAAATGAATTTAAGATCCATTTCAATCTCATCGCGCGTTAAAGCAAGCACACTTTCCCGCGTCAATGTTGAATCTAGTTTCCTGAATGTTTTTATGGTCAATGGCAATAACCAACAACGACCAACTACAGTGCTTCATCTCAACATCATGATCATGAAGATGTACCATGCAATTTTAATATGAAGTGAGGCAGCTGTCTATCCATTTACTACCAATCCATGTGTTGGATAGTAACATGCACACTCTATTTAAGTAATCGAACTGGAACTAAAAAGTTATCATTATTCTCTCACCTGTAGCCCAGACCAAGAACATAACACCCTTCAAGAGCATGTTCTCGAGCTTTCTCCAAGTAGTCTTCTGGAATAGTCTCCGGAGTACTCATGTCTTTGATTTTCTCAAAAGAGCCCTGTCCATAACACCATACAGCCTCTATTTAGCATTCAAAAGCTAGCTTTGGTTATAAATCAATCTAAAAATCAAACAAAGTTTCATTTGCCAAATTAAAGCAAGGTGAAGACAGTGAAATTTCATCATCAATTGTGCTGCATACCTTACAATAGACATAATATGTGCCCGTTCTATCTTCAATGATGACACTCATTGTTGCCCGAGCGTGATCAAACTCGTTCTGCTTAACAATTTTAAGCATTTTACCCTTGTTATTTGCAACATAAGGAAGTTCATGCTGAGTGGCCTCCACTAGCTCCCACCCAACAGAAGAGAACATCTTGACCTGAGGAGACAATTTTCCCTCTGTTTCAGAATCTTCACAAGACGAAAACCCAGATTCAGTAAATAATATAACAGTATATTTGTTATTTTCTACTCAAGTGTACAGATACATACTTTGACTAAAATGATGTTACAAACCTAAAAGTTTACTGGATGCATGATATCAGTTTGACAACAAACTTGAACCTTACCTCTACTTGATTTCCCACATATTCTTCACCAAACTTTGCAACAGCATGGCAGGTAGCAAGGCCGTGTGTCACTAAGGGAGATAAGCTTTCTACTTTTGCAGGTGAGACTAGTGGCCCAAACGTTGGAATTCCAGAATCTACAAGTGAACACTGAACACCTAGAAAATCGAGGCCTTCTTTGGTGAGAGTGCCAGTTTTATCAAAGCAGAAGACTCGTATTTTACCAGCAATGGCTATGCGCTTTGGATTCAAACATAATATTCCACGCTTCTGCAAATTAAAGATGTGAATCAAAATCAACCTTTGAACACATTTGAAATTCATGGAAATCAAGGACCAGCAACAATTATTTCTGTCATCAAATGAAGACAATGGCTAACTTATGGACTAGATTCATAGATACTTACCTTCAAATTGTTGACAGCATGCAGTTGACCTACTTCCAGGGCAACTGGAAGCAAGGGATTCAAAATTTGGTTTACTGAGAACATACAATACATCCATTTGGTGACCCATATGCTTTGGGATCCAGTATGGTTCTGCAACAGGGTAGCAAAAATATCAGAAAGGCATATAAGAAAACCAGTTGCACTAAGTTAATTAGCTGTCAACCATCTTTCTGTTTATTGATTAAGTGTTAGAGCACTCATTTGCTTAGGAACTCATGATTGTTGCAGCTTAAGTACTATCCATCCTATCCTACACAAAGTAGGTATCTATATACTGTGAGTGTATTACTCAGGAAATGATTCAACTGACAAAAAAAATATTCAAGCAACTGTGACAACTTCCTCCTGGAAAAAGAATTGCCACTAGGAGTTCAATATAGATTACTGTCTAAGGTCACGAAAACTTGGACAAAATCCTGTCTTCAACCTAAGGCAGCGTAGGCAAACACGTTCAGATTAGCAAATGCAAAACATGGAGCCTATGTCTGTGCAAGGCTACAGACAACTAGGGAGCATCCATCTGCCATGGACATCATTTTTCAGTGTCCTCAAAGTGGTGGAATGAGTGGAGCTATTTTTTCACGTACGAAGAGGGAAAGTGAGAACCATTATTTAGTCAACAGATTCCTCAATCGAACATGAATCTTAAAACTCGCCTTTGAAATGATGGCCACACCATTTAGATCGAGTAACCTTTAAGCCCTTAGATGAGGGCCCATCTAGCCTTTAATTGATGCTTCAATCTCTAGGAAAGGCAGAAGATTCTGAAATCTGCAATGATTAGCGTAGAAATGCTTTGCTCACCTGAAATATGATTGAGATGATGAAGCAGACGATGGCATAAGCAATCAGAAACAGCACAACGACTGGCAACTCTTCATCATACTTGAAAACCAGAATTTGTGGATAGAGGATGCCAGAAAGAAGCTCTCCCTTGGAGGTTGCCATCCCTGACATTGGGAACATCCCACAGTGCATAAAAGCTCAGGCTCATTATAACAGACAGACAATATAAGGAAGTATTGCAGAGTTTATGTTCTGTGACGAAAATGTCACCTGTTGCAGTCACAATGGCTTGGACATCATCATTGGTCTGAGATCCAGATTGGATTACTGTAGTTCCAGAAAAAAGGGTGTGTCTCGCACCATTCCCTTGAGGATTGTACGGAACTTTTGCAATGGGTGCATTGTATTTCTGAACTGGCATAGACTCACCAGTCAAGGCACTCTCATCACATATGCATGAACCTGCAAACGAGATAAAACCTTAATAAACTCAAAAGTTTTGTTTTCTTGCCTTTTCCTCTAAAAGTTTAGTAAAGAAAAGGCTATCATTTTTCATCCTTTTAATTATTATACAATTCATATTTGGTTCTTTGAATTATACTCTTTCATTCTCTTTCCAAAGACCAGTGATGAACCTTTAATAATTAGCAAATCACAAGGCAATTTCCAGTCCCTTTGAAGTCGCACAACGTCACCAGGAACCAGACATCGAGAATCGATCTTTATCCAAACTCCATCCCGAAGCACCTCAACTTCCGTGACATACTTTGTTATCTGAAAATGACACATGAATAGAAAAACTTGCATGTTTACAGATTGGCAGAAGCCAAAGATGAAATAAGAGATTAGAGGCTACCAGTTTCCAATTAGCTTCAAATCTTTCTAACCTTGGAAATCATGAATTGGTTGCGGCGGCGGGTATAAATCGTGATGGACGCACTGAGAACAACTATTGTCGCCAAGAGTGCTCCAACAAATAGGTAGCTGCCCCAAAATGCCAGCATATAAGCTCCTAGCTGGTACACATGAAAGAGTGAGAAAGTCTCATCGCAAATGCTCTCTATAAGTGTATCAGGTTTGAAAGGTATCTCATTTGGTCCAATCTTCTCCAACCGACTATCTGCTTCATTGGAATGAATACCTTTCACATGCTGCAGAGGTGCCAAAACGTAACATTGTCAGCATGAGCCTGTAAAAATAACTGGAGATATCACAATCTAAACGTTTTAAGTAGCTAAATTCTTGGAGCCTCTGTAATCCAACCTAAGCGGCAAAAACACAGTAAAGTTGGGAACTGATCATATGAGCATCGTTTCTCTGAAATAAAAGGTCTTTCTCTCTCGGTTTTTAATCACATTATCTTTTGAGCTGCATCATAGCATATCATTCCCAATTCAAAATTGAAAGCCTATGATATTGAAATATCAATGTACACAGGATAAGAGTAAACAAATTGCTTTGAAACGTTTAGAACCTTCATCATTTGAGAATTATTCACACAACAAAAGTGCATAGCCAACCATTTAAAAACATCGTCACTCTGTCAAGCAATTAACAGGTAGAGTGACCACATTTACTAAGATCAACTTTGATACCAATCAAATGTGTGATTTACAAACCTCATAGTAGTCTGAGTATGTTTCGCCTACTTTAAAGTGAACAGGTTGAACTGAATCACCCTTAATCAAAAACCTCTGTCCCTGGAACACAAATTGGCGTCGTCCACGCTTTGTTGTTTCTATGGGGATAATAAAAGAATGACCCTCTGTTGTATGAGATGAAAATTTTGTCTGCAAATGGCAATAGCAATCAAAAGACCTTTCTAACTAAAGTTTGTATGAAAAGGGTAGAAGTTTTGCTGAAAATTGCTGAATAGCTTGGCTAACACGGAGACTTATACCTTAATTTCACGTAGAAAGTTGATGAGAAAAGAGTCGGTTGTTGAAAGAATTTCCTCCTGGTCTCTTGCCCACACAGATACTACCTTAGCTGATGACAACTCCGTAGGAAGACGAAAACAGTTATGCACTTTACCCTTAAACAACACCCAAGCTGTGAACCAGATAAGTTGCAGCCAAAATACAACAAAAAATACCTGCCATGCCAAAGAGATCATATTGTTGAGAACATACACAAGAGAACATTAGAATTTATGTTTTTTGACAACATCATCGCCTGCTTTGATGTCAAGCAATTTGTAAAATAATTTGAAATGAATAGCCCAGGTAGGAATAACAAGTTCACAAACAACTGCAAAGCAGAGATAAGAAGAGCAAGCCTTTAAGAATTCTGATTTTAACAGTAGCAATAGCAGAATATTAGTGAATTTCTGACTTAAAAAACATAACAAACAGCAAAAGCAAATGTCTGAGACTGACCTTTCCATTGAGCTCATAATTGCCCAAAAGAAAATAGTTTCCATAGAAGCATAAGTTGTCAACGCTTCTAACTTGACATTTGTTATAATAGTCAAAAATAATCACGACATCTAGAGCAAGCCAGTGTAGAGAAGTGAAGCAACATAATAGGTAGCAAAGCTCCCCAAAAAAAGACCCCGTGTATCCTGTGACCTGCAATTCTTTTCCTCCTTCCATATCAAGTATCACCTCAACACCCTTCAGCTGTGATGATTTTTTATGCTTGACTGCAGTGCTTACAGATTCACTTGCCATGGCAGATCTTAGAATTACAGGCTCCACTTTTCTTCTTTTGGAATGGAGAAACTTCCAGAATTGAAAGGTGAAACATGAAAGAATCACAAAACCCCAGAATCCAAAGATGGTCAAAGGTACTGCATTTCGCATGCTGGTAATGTAGACATGACATGATGGATCTGCCAAACAGCTTTCCGGTCCTGTCGGAAAGCTACCCATTCTCTTGTACTCAAGCTGAAAGCCTTTAAAAGTCAACCTACAATCTCTGTACCATCAACCAATTCAGTATTTAAAGACTGTATTACAAACTGTGTAGTACATTCAAAATAAAACATGTTGAGAGAGACATTCGAAAAAGGAAACTTAAATGACATACTGTGCATATCGCTAGGCTGGATGTTTAAGATCTATTCAGAAGTTATAAGGTCAAAAAGTCAGTCAGCCACCCCAACAAGGACATGTAGAGAACAAGATCCTGCTTCTAGGACTATATGAGTTTGAGGAGCCATGACGGGGTCCCAAAACCCATAAAGTCCGTCCGGGCTAAGATTTCATGTGTAAGAAAATCGCAGTATCTTTTTAAAATTCATGTCATGTTTTTGGATTGGTTCAGGTTGTAAGCTCTAGGGCTCTACGGGTATAATGCCCTTTATGTTCCAAAGTACATAGCCTTCATGCTCATTTGAGGCAATGTACACCCTCTATGCTCCAAAGCTCAAGGGCGTTATGCAATTTGCATAACACCCTTATGTTCCCAAGGGCTGTATGGCCATATCGCCATTTACAGATAAAGCCCATAAACTTAAAGGTCTCACAAGTATGCTATATGATGCCACAAAATGAGCTGAAAGATGTTGCTCAGGTTTCTACAGCCACTATGAACCCAAAAACAGCTTTCAGAGAACACATTATCAGCAAATTTTCTATCTTCAAGGGAGAGATCTTGACTATAAAGTGATTCCCTTCAAATTATTGTTTCCTTGGGAATAAAAGCAATGCTTTTTAGAAAACTCTTCCTAGTCAGCTCCTTTAACCATGAGAGGAGCTACTCTCGTACATCCACCTACTACATGTACATATGTTTTATGCTAGAACAAAGAGACTGAAGCTAGCCTACAGAATTTCACAGTAAGCAATGTTTGGTAGCAGAGATAACAAGTGGAAATATAAGGAGATCTGAGAATCACATGAGGCTGCTTTTGAATGGAATAAAAGAGATTACAGACTGAACTGTTAACAAGTGTTTAATAACTTCTACGAAAAGTATGACTATATTTCCAAAATACATCTTCTGAACATGCAGAAAACATCTTTGCACTATTCGGTGTTGATTTACTTTCTGTTTGAACACTTTTCGTGGAAGATACTACAGCAAAATTGGAGGACATATTCCTCCAAAATATATAACAATAAGTGTTGAAGCATTAGTTAGAAAAGAAAGTCAGAGTATTGCAGAGGTACAAGCTTTCAACTGCCTCTATGCTATCCAAGTTCAATACGTAAATATCCTAGCAAAGTATTCCGAAAAGGCTATCGCTTGGTTTTCACAATCAATCTACCGAAGAAATGCATCATTGTTTGATAGAACCAAAGACTCCAGATTATCCAGTTCAATCTGCTAGCCATTAGCTCGGAACAGTCACAACAGCACTTGGAGCCGCAGATAAAAGATTGAAAGTCAAGACTCCACATGCTGTCAATCAGGTCTTCAATGATAGGGTATCAGACCTTCACATGAACCAGAATCAGAGATTTGGCTTCATACTATGTGTTCATTTGTTCAGATTTTCATAAAGTGCATGGCACTTTCTTGACTGGCAGAAATTGCACTTAAGGGTGAGAAATGGAGGAAAACGGCCGTACAGAAGGGCGAGGGAGCCTTAAGGGAAAGTCTGTGTTCTCTCTCTCTCTTCCAAATGCTTCCTAATGATTTTCCTTTTTAGACGCTGTGCCTATCCAAAGGAAAGGGGGCAAGCCTATAGATGCTACAGAGCATTCACGTTCACATGATCTTCCTTTGGATGCTACAACTAAAGCCACGTCAACGGGAAGCGCACATTTTAAGGGGAAGGTAGTAACCCAAGCCAAAAACGGAAAACAATCCTGCACCAAGATGGATTTGTTGCACAGACTGATATCAAGTCACGGAAGCAAACTTTGATTAAGAGTGCACGTGACCAGGACTCTCTTAGGGCAGCCACATGATGTAGGCAGCTCCAGAAACTACAGCCGAGAGCTCCAACTAGAATTGGCTAATGCCCGCCTGCACTCAGCACATCCAAGAACACTATACCTACAGACAAGCTGAGTTTGAACTTTCTTTTTTCCACATCCAGGAACTAATAATATTCCTCATGGGGATCCAACGCCAAAAACCCTCACACAATGAGGAACTGTTTACCCATGGGTCTCTCCTCCTGAATTGCTTTTGCAAAAGACAGTCTCTTCGATAGCTTCTGGAGAAGAAAGTCTCCACTGCTGCTCCTCAATCGCTTCTGCAGAAGAAAGTACCTGCTACTCCTCAATCGTGAGACAGCGTCTCTCTACTGACCCCAGTTCGCTTCTGCAGAGGACAATCTCTCTCTCTCTCTCTTTCTCTGTGCTGCTCCTCTAATGCTTCTGCAGAAGACAGCCTCGATGGTTTCTACTGCTCGATAGCAACTAGCTCCTTTTCAATGGCATTCAATCAATATTGAAAGTACATTAGAGAAATCCGGCATGTGCCAGCAGGAACTTACTTCATAGCTATCTGCGCTCTACACTATTCTATGTGCGGATCAACTTTGGATTGTCACATGTCATTACTTGCAATTGAAGAATCCTTAAAAGACCTTAGAAGAAGACAAACAAGAGAGCTCATCACCTACCTTGCGCAAAGTGTGGAAAATGTTAGAATTCACAGCTCTTGGAACTGCTAGTTCATTCATTAGTCAGTTGAAGGAGTTCTTGACGGTGATCATTCAATTTGCTTGATGTACAGATATTGCCCCTGATACGCATGGTAGTTCAGATGTATATGAACATATCGAAACAGGGATGACTCACCTTCTCTAGGCATACGTACTGTTTTTCTTTTAGATCATTGATATCTCTTTGACTCTCACACTATCTCTGATCGACGTGTATTCCAAGTGAGATTATTTTTCTCTTTGATTATTTTTCATTAGTCGGTTGAAGGAGTTCTTGACGGTGATCATTTCAGTTTGCTTGATCTCTCTTTGCCTCTCACACCATCACTGTTCCACTTGTATTCCAAGTGATTGAATGAGATTAGTTTCCTGTGTGTGATTGCATGAGAAGAAAGTAACATTTAAGCTGATATCACTGTACACGCTCCATAAGAAGAAACGCTGCACATGAAGATCTTGGGATATGGGTGTCAAAGAGTTCAGCCTTATTAGCAGTTATTTGCCAAACTAGAAGCTAGGGATTTACCAGCTACGAATTGAAATTCAAGGAGTCGGCAGAGGGATCTCCTCCTGCTGCAGCACCACCTGGTGCTGCATCTGTGCCTTTTTATGATCTGAAGTGCTACAGAAGAAAACGGGAAATTAGCAGATTCTGTTGGTCGCAAGCTACCAATAGCAGCATGGCATGTATGAAGAGGAAGAAGACATTAAACCGCCAGCTGAACAACCTCATTTCAAGGCTGCCACAAAATGTTGGCAATCCTTCTACCCACTTACTCCATTCTAGATTGCCGAAACAAACTCAATCAAAATGCGAATAAATAATTGCCAAAGGATGGATCTTGATACTCTCTCTCTCTCTCTCTCTCTCTCTCTCGTCCATTAGCAATTATTATCTCCCTATTCTCTTCTGCATGACCTTCAGCTTTTGTCCTTTTACTTTTGGCTTTTTCACCCACATGGATCAAAGTTATATCCCAGGGCACTTGAATCTTCGCCAAGTTTTATATGTGAACAGAAAATATGCGCTCTCCAGTCACCATCTCCAATACCCAGATCGGGATTGGGTGGTCCAATGTTTCAGGAAGACTTTGGTTGTGTAGTAGGTAGACGGTAGAAGATACAAGCAAATATCTTATAAAAAAAAAGGCCCTAGTGAATGATAAAAAATCTGATTTTATTCACGAGGATTTTGCACTATGTATTACTCAATGGTACGGTTTGGGCGTTGGCCTCCCATTTCAGTTTTTAATACATCTCAAAATTCGAAATTATTGTCCCAACTAGGTATTCTCTAGTAGCTAACCACGGTCGTTGTAACAGCAATGGTTTGGATTTCAAATTTTGTAATACATAGTGCAAAATGCACTGAGTATAACAATCTCAGTGTATAATTTTTAAAAATCGCTATTATAATATCTTTGACGATTTCTTAAATAAGCATGATTCATGAGTAATAGTCATAAGAAAACAAAGAGGCAGAAGAGGTTTCTCGAGCACTGTTGGTATTGGCCATTTCCGGCTTGTTGATCATTGATGATTTGACAAATGTTTTCTCATCTTTTTGGCCTTAGAATCGGGGCTTGACATTTTGTAAGTGAATGCATTCGAGTTATGCGAGTTTATGATTTGCTGAATCACATATTCTAGCAATCTCCAAATTGTCGACAAAAGAACATGATGTTTTGTTTGCTAAAACTGAATTGCATAGTTCAATTCACCAACTTGTACATATAGGCCTATCTCCAAGAAAAGAAAGGGACATTAGAAGATGGTAACCACTAAATAGATTTTGGTGAAAACATGACAATATGAATGAAAAAGTAAAAGGATAGGAACAACCAAAAAAAACATTATCTTGAAACTTGGTATTTTGGCCACAACACAATGACTACAACATGCCACCAAAAACAAGCTCAACTATGAAGTAATAGTCAATCTATGTTTTGAAAATATGTTATATCCCATGGCACAATCTTTAGTCTTGAAATAATGGTGCTATTACAAATCTATGACTATCTATCTTCAACGCCCCTTGATTTTCGCAAAATCTCCAACAGAACATGTTCTGCTCAATAGTGATTGCTAACAACACGTACTGCCTTAATCCAGATCATAAATCTATTGCTTAGGAATTCTTTTAATTATACTACTACCATGTATAAATATTCAATAACGGATTAGTGTAAATGATGATGAATCAATCAGAGTGTAACTACTCGATCTTTCTCTCTATTTCTATAATATTATTTAAGGAAGATCGTGCATCTAAATGCACTCAAACTGTACATATACTTTCGACTTAATCTAATTGTTTCCAGTAAACAAAGTCATATTTGTGTAAGCGTCATGTGTTTTGATTTCTATTTTGTCTGATACATTACATGCATGTAACATATTCGTAGACTGAATCGTTCTTGTGATTGATGGTAATGCTCTAGTTTTGATTTGCTTGCTAGTTTTGTTCACGTTTTCACATCTTGTCAAATTTGTGCATGTCTATGGAATCGATTGTATTGATCCTTGCGACTTCGAAGCTCGGATCAAGTAGAATCACTATCAATTATCGACAACAGTTCAAATCTGATAGACACATATTCATGCACCGAGGAATCCTTGCATTCACAGGGTTTTCCTAGACAAAATTTGGTGAGCAGAGCCACTTTTAATCGGTTGTTCTTGCACTGTAAACCAATTTAAAGTTGTTATTGTTAGGGACATTGGAAACAACTTTAGCTTCTCTGCTG
Organism: Diphasiastrum complanatum; assembly: GCA_029204225.1. NCBI lineage: Eukaryota > Viridiplantae > Streptophyta > Lycopodiopsida > Lycopodiales > Lycopodiaceae > Diphasiastrum > Diphasiastrum complanatum. Next base: position 2,584,056 of record CM055102.1, read on the forward strand.
GGGTGGTTTCACCATAAATCTTGCATGCTTGCCCATAGATTTGCAATTAGAGGCTCTTCATATGAACCATGTGAGTTCTTTGAAATCTAGAACCATATCAAACTTGACTTTGGGATTTCTCATTATTTTAAACCAACTTATGTCCTAAGTCTTCTTATTCCTAGTTCAACAACTTCTACTAAATAGATTAGTGTGCTCATTGGGTTGGGCTTATATGCACATGATGTCCGCCCTCGCACTTATATTGCTCAATAGGCTTTGGATCTTTGGATCTATCTTTTTGCTCGAGCTCAAATTATTTCAAAGAAAAGAGAGATTGTGTGCATGACTCCAAAGAACAATCAAGTAGTTAATTACTTTGGATAGAATTTGTAATTAATTTATGACAGTCAACAGTCAGATGGACAATTGATGGTCGACTCAATAACGGCTTCGACAATTGTCACGTAAAGTGTCTTCGATGGATTCGACAAAAATCGATCAAAGTAGATTCGACGGTTGTCAATTCGAGGTTTGTCAAGCTGATACTTATTTGTGATTTTCATGTATTTCTATAGAGTGTGTGACTGTACAAGTATTTATAGCAAATGAATGGATCTAGATTAGCTGTAAGATTAGCGATGGAGAAGATTAGAATCCTACACCCCCCCTTAATCTAGATCCGTGAATGCCATAATTTTCAAATTCAAGATAGCACAGAAAATCTTGTGTGTTTCTTGACTTAGTCCTTTTGTAAACATATCAACTGCCATGTATTGAGTTGTTAGGGCTATTTTCGGCAGGGGACTGGTCCAGCCAAAAAGTCTTAAAAAATTCAAGGGGCATCACTACTGATGGTGGTTATGCCCTATATGAGTAACGGAGGTCCTACCACATCCATTCCTGGGGGCTTCCTCTGTTACCCTATGCTCTAGGCTCTCAGAAATATAACTGTAAGGAGAGGGTGCTAGCACTTTTGGTGCAATGATTCACTAGCTTTCTAGGGTCACGGTTCCATAAAAACCCCTGGTTGCTAATTCGTGCCATGATCTCACTAGCAGTATGTTCGACTTTCAAATGGCCTTTGGAAGATGTGATTTAGGGCATCCTCTTAGTATTGCCTTCGGTTCCAAGCACTTTCTTTACAATGGGAGTGATAATGGATCATGGCCATGGTGATCTCCACTAAAATCCCATACCCTATGTGTTTAGGAGCTACCGTGATATCTTAAGGTACTATCCTTATGCCTTTACTTTAGAATACCATCTGTTGAGTCTTAAGAACTTGTCTCTGTCCCCTTAGGGATTGGTCTCTAAAGATTAGGACACTACCTTTAGGTTTTAGAATTGTGCCTTTAGCTTTTGGATTACAAATGTAGGCCACAATGTGTAAGTATGTGCCTTTAAAATCATGTGATTCTCACTAGGTAAGACTGTGCCCTTAGAAGATCGTATGGAAAATGTTCAGAAAAAAAAAAAAAAAAAAAAAAAAAAAAAAAACTAGTCCTCTTAAAACTGATATGAGTAGGTCTTAGTCTTTTTTGTCATTTTTCCTTGTTGTATAGAGTGCTCGTGGGGTGCAAGTTATATGCACCACTTTGTTTGATAAGCAGTGGTATTTTTGTCGATAGTCGGGTCTAGGTATTTCACTAAACAGTACCGACAACAGGTGTGACTAGTGTGACACTTTAACAAGGTGGTGTTTTTCAACCACAGATGGTGGACTGCCCGCTCTAGTGCTTCTGTTGGAGGGTTTGCGAATCCCAAGGCAACCCTAACCCTAGTTAATAAGTGAGAGGGATTTGGCACCCTGCGTGTGTAAGTCCAACCCGATGATCACATAGAAATTTGGTTAATTAGAAAGTCAAATAAAGGACTTTAGTCGCAGGGCATAAATGTCAAGTTAGTGAATAAAGTTGGGTTTTCCTCCAATTTGGATGGTTCCCACTCTTTTTTTAATTGGAATAATTAGGGAGGCAGAAATGGACCAATAGGATTCAGAGGTCAAGGTCCTCCTCTCTACTATAAAAAGAGACCAACTCGAGTTCCTACACATGCTCATTTCTTCATTTCAATAAAGCAGATTGGTTCTCTTGTGAAACGGATTTATGAATGCCCTTGCTCTCTATCACTTTTCCTCCATCTTTCATGCTTTATTTGGAATTTTGCTAATTGTTGAATCTGATTGCTATTGGAATTGCATGTTATTATACTTTTTATGAGGGAGAAAGGGAGAGAGAGAAAGAGTAAGCTATCTCCATTGTGGATCTAGTGTTAGAGGATGTAGAGTTAATGCTTAGGGTTAATGGATGTTAGAGTTAGATGTGAATCTTCCATTCATGCTGAAATCTAAACTATGTTATCACTCTCATGGGAACGAATCTATGCGTGACAACTAACTTCATCTCTTTGATGCTAGATTGTTAGATTTTGGATTGTGGTTGGGCAGGAAAGAAAAACCCACTACAATTTTGGCGCCGTTGCCGGGGAGCTATGCCAAATTTTCAATTTGCAGCATGTTTGTTGGATGGTTAGCTTGCATTAGGCATCTTGTCGTGGCACGAATAGTGTTAGATTTGCATTTAGGATTAGTTTTGGAGTGATTTTGCTTGATTTGAGTGGATTTGCTTGTTTGAAATCTAATTTGACTATGGAACAGGGAAAGGTATTCAGATCACCAATCTTATAATCCATTTGGATATGAGATATCAGAAAAAACAACAAAAATTGGTCAAATCTGCTAGATTATGGTCAAAAGGAGACAAAAATCGTCATCAGAGCTGATAACTTTTTGCCCTTTTTCAGGAAACCTTCGCCGAGTTGCAAACACCTTAGGTTTTGATCATAGAACCTTTAGTTTGAAGGGCGAACAATCCTTCCCAGCAAATTTCTAGAAACAACAAAAAAACCATCAAAAAACACCAAAAAATTATCAAAACCCTAAAACTACAAAAAAAGAACCTTCGTCCGATTCACTATGCATAGGTGTGATTCAGATGTATCTACTACTAGGTCGACAAAGAATAATATCAAAAATAGAAGGTTTTCTCAGAGGATCAGTTGTCATATTGCCATATTTTTGTCAAAAAAGTCTCTTTTTTTAAGGTGTCGTGCGACCGCCACCAGTTTTGGTGGGAGATACTGCTGGAGGGTTTGCAGATCCCAAGACAACCCTAACCCTAGTTTATAAGTGAGCGGGATTTGGCACATTTTCAAAATTCTTTTTCTCGGCTTCTCGTTCTTGAATTAGTCGCACGTACTTTTCCATCCGAATGGCTATAGCCTGTGGGGTCTGAAATTGTATATTCTTGGGCTTTACCAGAGGGGCATCAACTGTCATTGCACCCGACGATCCATCTCGCACTTGGTCGATCTGGGCCATCTGGTGCTTCAGTTGTTGTTGGACCTCTTCCAATTTTATCTTCTACCCGACCATCATGAATCTTATTTCTTCCTCCTCTTTTTCTTTTTCTTTGGCCAACTTTGGCTGATGTGCGATCTCTTGGTTCTGGTACTGGACTTATTTTTGAGCACATGGTGCTGGCTTACCAACCAATGCATATGGTAGCTTGTTTCGGATAGGCTGGTCATTGAGCGTTTAGTTGCTTCAGAGAGCTTTTCAGGGTTGGTGATGGTTGGGTACTGATCAGGGGTATGAGTTGGTGATGTTAGTCCAAAGAATAGATGTTGTGGAGGGAAAGAGGGTGGGAGTGGAGGGAGTGGAGAGACAATGCTAGTAGAAATAGTGGTGGTGGTGGTGGTTAGTGGAGGGGTCACTGACTGATCCACTTCCTCTGCTTCATGATCACTAATTTCCATCAGGTCCGCACCATCAAAGTACAGTGATGTGTCCGTGAGAGTATGGACTTGCTGGGCTTGTGGTTGCTGGGCTGCCCCGTGTCTTGGGGAATGGCACTCCCCACTCTCCCCCACTCCCACTCTCCCCCCCCCCCAAAAAAAAAAAAAAAAAATAGTGTGCCTTTGGTGATGGCGGCGGCGGCGACCTGGTAATCAATATGGCGAGAGCTTGAGCTTGATCGGGAGGCACGAGTTGTGTTGTTGTGCCCGTGTCTGCTGTTGTAGATGTAGCTGCTCCATCACCCTCATCGATGATGTGTGAGGGTGATGAGTGTTGCTGGGATTCTGTTTGTGAGGAGGAGCTCTACAAAGTCACAAGCACCCTAAACTATAGTGTTATCTAAATTTTTTTGAATGTTTACCATCCAAGACTCTGTTATTTTGCACTTTACATTTGAACTCCTATTGTTCATCATAATACACTCAGTGGATTTGCCTGTCAATATTGAGCCCAACGGCATTCCAAGTGAAGCATTGTCCTTAATATTCCAAGGAGCTACTAATGCAGATCTGTAGAAAAAATAGACAGTTAGCAGAATATCACCATAGCTTAAATAAATTCATATGTCATTGATCAAGTTACAAAAATCTGAATATGCTTGAATGCACGAATCCTTCTATTTCAATAACCTCCTTTTGAAAGCGTTTGAATATCCTTGTAACTTTGTTGCTTTTGCTTCTTATTTCCAGTCTTCTTCTTAGCCAATTCCACATCCTTTAGTAATTGTAAGTTTTCAATTCGAATAGATTGTAAGATTGATTGTATTTTGCTCTAGTTCCGATTTGATATCGATTGTTATCTTCTGTAATAATTCATTATTTCTTTTGATTTGTTCATTTTTCTCTAAGGTCTTTTGGAGAAGCCAATCCCTATTTTGACAATAAGAGGATATTCGTATTAACTCACATTCTAAAAAGTGAATTTTCTTCATATAAAATTGTATTCCATGGTTCTTCAATCTCTCACAATATCCTAGTAATCCAGTATGCCCTTGGATATCCATATAAGTAGATGAGTTATTGAAGATAATGTGGGATGAGTCAAAGTGCTTGGATCTTGAGGATATAATGGTCTATTTGTCCACAAATCCAAGTTCTTCTTTCTTGCTGCCCTATAACGAGAATGATCATCAGTAGATATTTGAATTCCTTTGTCTCATCTTCTCTACAAAGGTGCCAAATCAGTAGGATATCCAAATGTAGATGATACAATGTCATCATTAGAAAAAACAAGAAAGTAATCAGATGAACCAAAGTACAAAAACAGATTTTTCAAAACAAAACAAAATACTCATCTTTTATTATATTATATACTCTATACCATCAATCCATTCCCCATGCTTTTCTGCCTGATTCAAATTTGGAGTTGGCGCTCATATTTTCATTTCAATAAGTAGTTGGTGCTCATATTTGAAGATGGCGCTCATATTTTCATTCCAATGTGAAGATGGTGTTCATATTTGGAGATGGCACTCATATTTTTATTCCAATGGAGGGAATGCATATTCATACAGTTTGTTTTTTTCCCTTATTCGAATTTGGGAAAATGGCGATCATATTCTAGATCCAATGAGAAGATTGCCCTCTTAGTAACCAATGGAGAGAATGTATTTTCGAATTTAGACAAGTTAGACTGTAAACAGTTTAGAGTTCTTTGTGACTATAGACACTATGGTTAGATCATTGGGAGTTGGGGAGGCCTCGGGAGTGGTGGGGGCAAGCAAATAAATGATATTGTTTTTTTTTTTTTTGATATTTTTCTTTATCCTACATGGCATTCCTTAAAGGGTCTTTGATATTGAGAACTCCTCTAATTTTTGCTAGATTTTATGTACTATTTAAGATATTGTTCCCCATAAAGATTGAAAATCTCGTTACTAGTTAGTGAAAAGGTTTATATAGTGAAACTAATGATAATTTGGTCATCAACAGATGTTCTGGCTTAGGCGGCCAGTACTGCCTGTTGTTCATAATCTAAATGTTTAATTAATTTACACAACATTCCAATATATATGATTATCTTGTGCATACAACTTTATGTCAAAAGTTCAACTAGTTTAGTCACATTTGCTACATTTTTATATTTGACAAATTGAGGCCAATTTCATATTAGACTTAGAGTTTGACTATTCAAAGTTATATTAGTCTAGATTTCATCTGAATAAACACTTTTGGAAAGTGTGGGAAAGTTAGTCATCGAGTTTGAGTAGATTCAAATTCAAATGTTGGGTACATTGAATCTACACCCAAAAATAGTAGGGTTTACATTTTGGAGGGAAAGCCAAGTGGCCAAATAGGGTTTGGACCTACTATAAAAGGATGTAACTCGTGGAGAGACATATCTTCTCTCTTCTCTATCTCATTTCTTGCTTATACATGGTTCTCTTGGGTTCTACTATGGGGTTAGGGGCAGTCTCTAAGAGTAATGCTCTGTTAAAACACCACAGAAAACAAAAATGGACAGTTATATATGAGGAGTTGAGTATCAACTCCTACCATCACCCGGCGATGTTTGTCAAATGTATAGAAGAGGAATATTACGATACCACTTCTACACCCAGAATTCCATCATAACCTACTGCTTGGTGACAGTTTGATTAGGGTACAACACTGCGGAGAACATAGTTATTTAGAGGTATACAAACTTGTGATTGATGGGTATTGGCATTTGACAGATGCCACCTCCACTCGATACACAGAAATAACACAATCTCTTACTCAAATCCCAATCTTTGAGCCACCAGTACACTCATTTGTAGCATCTAACAGTGACAGCAAAAATCTAGTGAATGATCCTAGAAGAGCATGGTTTCAACACCCTGAATTGGTTCCAGGAACTCCTAGTAAAAATCTTGCTAATGATTTTGTTACTAGCCCCCATATGCAAGTAAGGACAATCTAGGAATCAGAGTCTGTACCTAGAAACCAAGTGAAGATAGCAACCTCTCCCTAAAATCATACTTCTGAGAGCTTGGAAACTCTCATTGATTGGGGAGTATGGGGTGACTAGGATGACCCCCAGGGTTGGAAGCGATAATTGACCCTAGTCATTCACGTAAGGGTAGTGTGGGGCTTTCTGGCAGGACCAATCCCCTGTCGAAAAAATCCCTAACAATGCAAAGTATTTTATTACCTTCATTCACGAATATTCTAGAAGAACGGCTATGTATTTCATTAACCAAAAATCGGAGGCTTTCAAAATCTTTCGACAATTCAAAGAGCTTATAGAAAATGAAACTAGTAAAAGAATTGAAGCACTGAGGTCTGACAACAACAAAGGAGCATACAGTTCTACCGAATTCAAGGAGTATTGTCTTAACAACAGCATTGAGAAACAATACCTTACCTCATATTCGCTTCAGTCAAATGGACTTGATAAGAGAAAGAACAAAACCTTATTGAATCGGCCAAGTGTATGCTTGCTCATGCAACACTACCGATGTCCTTTTGGGCTAAAGTTGTTTCTACTGTAGCTTATATTCAGAACAAATGTCCTACTAAAGGTCTCTCAGATAAAACACCATATGAAGTTTGGACAGCTCCAAACCATCAATATCGATCTTACTGTTAGAAATGGTGAACTCATGCAACCATTCCCTTGCATTCCTCGAAGTCGTAATACTTGAGGCCGAAGTCAAAGTCATCGACATCAAAGTGACCGACAAGAGCTCATACAACCATTCCCGAAGGGGCCAACATATCGGACCCCCACCATGAGCTGAAGACAGATTATCGAATCATAGCTCGTCGGGTAAGCCAAACTATTGGCTTCCCGCCATCAGGAAAGCTGCCAAGCTGTCATGCTCAGCCACCAAAATAACGTTACTAGAAAAATAGTTAACTAACACTTTAGCATAAACCTCTCTTGTAATGATTAAGTAATCTATCTTGTAATCTCACCTGGTGAGACGTAAGTATAGGTTGGAATATAGAATAGAAGGTCATGAAATTTTCACACTCTTGCCAATTGAAGAGGGAGATCGAAGCCAATCATCGAATCGAAATGTCGAGCCACAGACTCCAGTGATCCTCAAGATCTTCCTCCTTTTGATGCTCTTCCTCAATGCAAGCAAGATCACACTTTTCCAAGATCTCCACTTGAGTGATCTCCTACTTTGCCAAGCTCACACTGTCAAAAGCAACACTAGCTTCCAACTTAAACAATCAAACATTATTCTTAAAAATGTAACAAACACCATGCTCAAAGTGGACATCCAAACCACCTTCCAAGAGTTGACCAACACTTAGTATATTCTTGTTGATTGATGGTACATAAAGGACATTTTCTAGATTCATACTTATTGAGAATTCTAGATACAAAGAGATGGTACCAAGACCATCTATCCTACACTCTTCATCACTTGCAGTAAAGACAAACTTTTTAGCATCATTGAATGAGTGTAGGGTTGAGAAAAAATCCTTTTCACAAGACACGTGGGAGCTAGCCCCACTATCAATCGACCAAGTAGCTCTTGAATTGCTATTGCTTGTTGGTGAGGATATAGATGCCATCAAGAATACATAAACTTCATCCTCCTCCTCTTCATGTGAAAGGTTTCCTTGTTTGTCCTCCTCCTCTTGTGCTCGTAGCCTCTTGTAGCATTCGGATGCATAATGCCCTTCTTTCCACAAAAGAAGCATTTTTGCTTTGACTTGTCCTTTGAGTTTCATCCATCATCCTCTTCTTTGGCCTCCTTTGGATGCTTCTTCTTTTGATTGGTCTTCTTTTTGCCCTTGAATGAGAAATTGGCTTTCTCATCTCCATCCTACAAGGACTTCAAGCATGATTGATAAAGGTGTGGATGGATCTAACATTCTTGATGTTGATGAAAATGATCCTACTTTGGATGATGATTATGATGGACCTTCATCAAGTCAAAAGCCAAGGAGAACATCAGGGGAAAGACAAATACCTTCAAGGCTCACATATGATCAAAAGGGTAAGCAAATAGTTTTTGGAAATTATGTTGCTTTCCTAACCTCTTTGGATGAACCTACTATCGGAATTAAGCCCACAGTTGCCTCCTTGGTGAATGATAACTTAGACATCCATTTACTTGAAGAATGTCTACAACGGACTTCCGGCTGATCACCAACAAAGGGTAACCATCCTATCCATTATATCTCCAACATAGTCCAAATCTAAAAATCCGAAAAGATTAGGTGATAATCCCTCATACAATATGCCAAAATCTTGAGTTCCAATGATGTACCTCAAAACTCATTTTCCTAGCTTCCAATGCTTCTCAGTAGGATCTGCATGAATTGACTCAATCTTCCAACACATCTCAAGGCTTTATTATGAGTGAGTATGATCATTCACTGCGCATAGGCAATGCATCCGAACACTCTTAGGTTCTTCACAGAAGGCTTAGAGCCTGTCCACACCTCATGGGGTGTCTTGCTTGAGAGGGCCTTGGTTGAACATCTATTCTGGACGTAAGCTGCAGTGGAGACAACTTCGACCCAGAAGCTCTTGAGCAACGATGCATGCACTAGCATACATTTCGCTGATTCAACCAGGGTACAATTCTTCATCTCGACTAAGCCATTAGACTGAGTATTGTAAGGAGTGATGAATTGTTGCTTAATGCCTTGGCTCTGGCAGTACTCCTTAAACTCAGTAGAGATGTATTCTCCACCATTGTCTGACCTTAAGGCCTTGGTCGTCCTTCTAGTCTCTTTTTTGCATGCTCTTTGAAGCAATTGAAAGCTTCCAATTTCTTCTTTATAAAGTACACCATAGTCCTTCTAGAGAATTCATCAATAAAAGTTATAAAATACTTTGCATCCTTCAGCGAAGGAATTTTCATCGAGCCACAAATGTCTGAATGTACGATGTATAACAATCCTCTAGCAGTATGCTGATGGCTTGATCTAAATGGTTTCCTAGTCTGTTTATCAACTAGACAGTCTTGACAGACAGGTAATTCGACTTTATCATGAGGATAGTCTAGATCAAGAACAATAGATTGTCTAGACATTTGTTGTACAACAACATAATTTAAGTGACCAAGCCTATAATGCCAAAGTAAACTTTTATTTGCATGAATAGAAGTACTGAGTGCTTGACTAGAGGCAGAAAAGCAATGACTTAATCTATACAAGTATCCATGTATCTTTCCGAGTGCTAGGATCTTGCATATCCTATCAACTAGTTTGCACTGATCACATTCGAATTCTACTCTATGTCCTAGATCTGTGATTCTGCTTATAGAGAGTAGATTCGTAGATAAATTGGGTACATACAGGACTTTAGAAAGTAGCTTAGATTGATCATTTGCAAAGTTCAATCTCACAGTACCTTTATCTTTAATAGTTTGTGTGCTATTATCGCCAAGGTGAACATATTTGTTGGTATAGAACTTGAAACAGCCAATGAGGCTGGTCATATGCTGAGTGGCACCGGAATCCAGAAACCAAGAATTGTCGTTGGATGCTCCTTGATGGCCAGTCATGAAGGCATCATGATCCGCTTCTTGAATAGGCTGTGGAGCTTCTGTAGCTGTATTTTCCACTTCATTCGACTACCCTTTGCTGTTGTTCTTAGCTTGTAATATCTGGCAGTCTTGAATTTCGTGGTTGTTTCGCTTGTAGTATTTGCAAAACAACTTTTTCTTCATCTATGGATTTGACTGTTCTTTGTGTTGTGCTGGTTTTCGGTCTTGCTTTGATTGCTTCGGACCTTTCTTCTTCTTCTGCTTAGTCATGCTCTTGTTGGTGTACAAGGCGTGAGAATGAGCTGAGGAACTTGAGGCTTCATTCCTCTGCATGTCTTCCTGCAACAACATTGTAATGACTCTCGAAAGAGTCAATTCTGGATGTGTCATGATGATCATCACCAAACTGTCATATGAGCTTGGCAAGCTTGTAAGCAGTTGCATCACTACGTCTTGATCGTCTATGACAGATCCGACAGTGGCCATTTTCTTCAGCAGGTTCTTGAATTGGTTGATGTGATTTTGTAGAGAATCACAATTCGCCATCTTGAGGGAGTAAAATTTCTTCTTGAGATATAGCTTGGAAGCTATATCTCGCACTTCATATAATGTGCTCAAGATGTCCCAAACTTCTTTGGATGTCTAGGCTTTGGATACATGGCCGATCTGAGTATCCGAAATGTTGAAGATGATCAGTGCAAAAGTCTTTTCATCTTTTAGTTTCCATCTGGCGATTGTTGCGTCGTCAACTTCGGGTTTTCCTTTTGCACCTGTAACAACGTCATATAATTCTCCATTAGCACTGTTTTCATCTTAAATTTCCACAGATGATAATTGGCTCCATCAAGCTTGTCCATGATAGGACTGGCTTTCCCTTGGGAATCCATGTGGAGGATTAGTCTAGGTGATAGGAATAACTATCAGTGACTTAAGTATGAATATCTAGTGCTTAATTACAGAACAAGAAGACAATTACACTATTGGGTAGTAGAGTCTTGTCACTGTGGAAGCATATCAGAATACAGATAATAGCTCTGATACCATGTTGGAGAAAAGAGGGTGTGTGAGAAACGAAAAATAGCTCAAAAAGAAACGAACACGAATGGAAAGTGTTCATGCACAGCGGAATGAGCTATATCACTCTTTCCGTAAGCATGACTATGTGTATCAAACTCGAATAGAACGTTAGTGATAGAAATCACGTTCAATTTGTTTACGCAGCCAAACATTAAGCAACAAAACATCTGAAAGAGCGAGATTGAGCTCGACTGATAATCAGTCGTGAGTTAGTCGCGAATAGCTAAACTAATAAGTAATCCGCTAAGAACAGACTACCAGATTAAGCAATAAGAGAGTCAGACAGAATGTAGAAAAGCATAGCAATGTTGACACAAATCTGAACGCAAAACAAATAAAGTAGTAATCAGATTAAGTATAGCAAAATATACAGGTCAATAATGCAGGTGAGCACAAGACAATAGTGGACGAAACCGCGTGCTTCACAAAGCTAATCCAATCTGAAAAAGGAATAAACCTATTACTGAGAATACAAAGAATCGATGTGCAAAAGCATCTACTTCGTCTATCTCTGATAAGCTTTTGATGCTTGTTATATTTTTCACACACTCTGAATACGCAATTTTTTTTTATTAAATATATACATACATAATGTTACAATCGTGAAAATGAAGAAAGTACAAAGTGGATGTGCTATCTGTAGGAGATCGTGGGTGGCTGTTGTCATTGTCAAATCTGTTTGCACAGTGCATGGGATGAGCGTGAGAAGGCCGCGACATCAGCCTTCGCTGAAATGAACGTTGATGAAAATGCGAAAAATGCCACACTCTGACAAATTCCTTAAAATTTGATTTACAAGGTGCCTTCGTTTTTCCATTAGGGCACCTTCGGCATTTGTAGAGCAGTGTCACCTTTTTCGCCTACCACAAATCATGTGTAAAAACACAGTGCCGTGTTTTTTTGTCTTTTTCGTCTGTGAAAATTTACTTGTATTTATGCAGACAGTTGCAGTTTTCGCCTGTCTTATTTTACATGTAAATATGCGGCCTGTGCAACAACACAAGTAAAATACAACAACATGAATGGAGGCAGATTAAAAAAGGATTTAGAAGAGTGAAGGAGATAAATCCAACACATTTGTGCATAAGTAAGCACCTGCATTATTGTTTGCTCTCTCCTCAGCTATCCTTGAGGATTTTGGTTCCTCTACATAAGACGAGCTGTTAGAGGGCTCCTTCTTGCTTAGTGTCTTCTTGTTTCTTGGTGTTGGCTGATTCTGGCAAATCTCCAAGGTACTTGACCAGAGCAACTCAAGAGCACCTCTCACCTTAGACCGAGGAGGTCTCTGAGAAAACGAGACTAATGAAGAGTGAGAGCCGAGTATGAGAGCCGAGAAATGCTAGTTAGGAATGACAAGCAAGAACTGTGTAAGCCTCATGGTGAATCCTGAAAGATGGAATGACCATGTAGGAACTAGTATTTCTAGGCAAATGTAATAAATGCAAGTAGACCTCTCTTAAAGAAAGTAGAGTGAGCCACCTTTTGATGGTGACCTCTAGTGGAGAGCATAATTTCACTTGTAATTTGTGAAATGTGGAAATTCCACTAGGATGCCACCTAAGTAGCTCTCTTGCTTATTTAAGAGACTCCCTCTTTGTGAAGAGGAGCTTTTTGTGATTTGTATCAACTCCATGCTGAAATGAGAAGAGCCTCCACGAGTTTGGTGCATCCATTGAGCTCCTTGATCATGCTTATTTCTTGAGTGATGCATTCATGATCTTGCACTTCTCTCCTATGTGTGTGGTTGTGGATAGTAGAGTGGATTAGTTTTCTTGCTTTTGTAGAGTGGATTAGATTTCATTTCTTGTTTGTGGATTAATGTAGGAATCAACATTCAGATAAACTAAATAGGCTGGGTTTGTGATGTAATTCTTGCATATTCCCTTACAACCCTATTCTTGATGTTCTTGGGATGTCCAAGAATCAAAGACTGGTTGGTTTCTTGATTCTTGGACTTCTAAAATGCTGTAGATTAGCTTCTTGTTTCTTGTTATGTGGATTAATACAAGTGTAGTATGTTTAGGATCTAATTTCAAACTCATTTTTGCAGCATTAGAGTAGAATTTCAGTCATTGTTCAACGGTTTTGCATGTTGATCTGATGGTTGAATGTTTTGGCGTGTGTGATTGACTGATTGCGGTCGTTTATGCATGTGCTCCAACGCAAGAGTGACTAATTTGAGTGTCCTCTAAATTTGTTCGGAGGGCTATTCTTGTACTTGACCTTTTAAGTGCTTGAACACTCAATATAGTCTCGTACGCGTTCATATTTTGCCATCTTGATGTTACTCAATTTGACAAAAGGACTCTTTATCAAACGAAATGGCTTAAAACGCTTGATAAATGACTCTTTCAAAATTGACCAGTCTATCTTATCTTCATGATCAAGGTTAAAAAACCAATCACGTGCTTTATCGATCATGGTCATAGAAAACAATTGGACTATTCTTCAGAGGATGTTTCGCTGTAAACATCGCATGCATTCTCAAAGATTTGCAAGAATCTTTGAGGGTCTGAACTATCGTCAATGGTAGATCTAACTTGGGTGTTCTCCTCTCAAGATGAGCTCCATGAGTGGCAGAAGCTTCATTCAAGTGTGTTCTAGCGTGTGATGTTTCAATGCCATGAACATGGGTTCGCGCTCTTGAAGATTCGGCTCTATCATGTTCTTGTCCCTCGAATGGGTTCGTGGATGGCTCATGTATTTGGAACCTCATTCGGTATAACCTATGACATCTGATTTGTTCAGCTGTAGGAGACCTCATTTCGTATGGATATTCTTCTGTGATATCAGGATCAGTATGTGGTCCATTGTGTATTGTCGTGTATTTTTGTGTTTTGTATAAATTATAGTGTTTTTGGATTTTTTGGGGTTTTTTATTGTTAGGGTTTTTTAATTTTTTTAAGGTTTTTAATTTTTTTTTTTAATTGCGAGTTTTGTAAAAATCTTGAAAAAACGTTAAAAAACCGAAAACAAGAAATTTTTGAAAAAACCAAAAAGCCTCTAGAATCCGAAAATTTTTTAAGATAAAAAATTCCCGAAAAACAAAAAATATGTCAACTTAAATAACAAAAAAACAAAAACCCCGAAGGTGTAGATAAAAAATGAAAAATACAAAGATTTAGGGTGGTTAAAAAAAAAGCAAAAAATGCGACGATTTAGGATTGTGAGTCAGCCTTCCAAGATGGATCAGATGCAAGCTTAAATCCAATTACGAATATACGAGCCTAAACTTAGCTATGTCTAATGCAATCAAGGAAGAAGACAAAAGATCAGATGTCGATGAATCTAGAAAAAGGAGAGCACCCCGTACTCCTGTCCATGAGTCGAAGCCGATCGAGGACACCCGAGATCAACTTTGAAAATCATAGCTAGAGTTGCTTAATCAACAACATCAACTGCAAATGGAGAAACTTACCAATGAATTTCAAAATATTCTGAAGTCTATCCACCGTAGTATGTCTGGTCAATCAAACCATGCACATGTACCTTATAGACGAAGACCCATCTGGTGCCCACATTGTCGGGCTACACATTCTACTGATGCTTGTCCTTCATATCAGCATATCCAAGCACATGCCATCCAACAATATGAAGACCAACCGTCACAACCTGGACATTCCTCACATTACCACGAATATCTACCAGAAAGTCCCGAACCACTAGCCATACAAGATGGCTATGCCATTACGCAAGGGCCATTGAACAACAAATGTTTCATCTGTGGTGAAACCGGCCAGTTCATGGTTGATTGTCCAGTCAAGACCAAGTACCATGCTGAATGTCTCAACTGTGTTAGAAAGCACAGTTTCAAAGACTATCTGAAACAACCAAGTAAGATCCTACCTACCCGCCACATTAGTTATGAATCATGATAGGATCCTCATGACAACACCACAGAGTACCATAGCAACCAACAGTTAAACATGCTGCTAAATCGAGAAGTTTGTTAGGCGATTCTCTAGTACCGAGCCAAGCTGAAGACATAAGTTATCTCTCACCCATGACCGAGGAGGTCTCAGAAGGAAGAGAGTAGAAGAAGCTGAGAGCCGAGCGTGAGAGCCGAGGAAATACTAGATAGGAAGATAATGATTAACTATGTTAGCCTATGTGGTGTATCCCAAAGAAGGAATGACCATGTAGGAGCTAGTAACATTTCCTTGAATAGTTGTAATAAATGTACACCCCCCTTAAAATAGTAAGAGTGAGCCACCTTTTGATGGTGACCTCTAGTGGAAGGGCAAATTCCACATGTAATTTCTAATTTAGTGGAATTGCCACATGGGCTCCACATGGGTAGCCTTCTTGCTTATTTAAGGGCCCCCCTCTCTTGTGAGGGAGCTTTTGATTGTATTTTCAAGTTCTCTTGAGCTAATAAAGAGGATCTTCCACGAGTTCTTGAAGATCACTAAGCTCTGTGTTCATGGCAATGATCTTGAGTGATATTTCTATGAGCATGCTTGATTCCTTGCTTGTGAATTAACTAGATTCTTGTTTCTTGTTCTTGCTTAGTTGTGGATTATCTTCAATTCTTGCTTGTGGAATCTTGTAGAAATCAGCATTCAAGTAAACTATAGAGGCTAGAAATGTGGTGTAAATCTTGCATAGTCTTGACATTCTAGTTCTTGATGTTCAATTTAGGCATCAAGTAATGTATGTTTCTTGATTCCTAGATTGTTAAATGTTGTTAGGAATCTTGTTTCTTGTTTCTTGAATCTGGTTTTGGTTTCAGTAGCTATTCTAGTTCTTGATTGTTCTTTGATTCAGTAGTTAGTAGTAGGATTGCTCTCAATGCTGAATGCTGATCTGTTTGAGCTGTAGATGGTTGCATGGCTAGTGTATGCATGTAGCTGAGTATCGGATTTGAGTTACCCACTAACAGACTGGAAAATACGTAATGCATCCTTGAATAGAAGAATAATCACAAAGAACCATAACAAAAGAGGTAATTCAAGAGAGATAAGCAACAAAAAGAGAAAAACGTGTTCATAGATTCAGTGAAATAGTGAACATTTGGCGCCGTTCCACAGCTACACACACGCTCAACCAAGCCATATCTCAATCTCCTGTGTTGCGATACCATCGTCTGAGAGCTCGTACACATTCATTGACGAGCTCATCCCTTCGGTCTCGACCAAAGTCCTACTCGTTTCTCAACCGGAGTCTCACGATCCTCACCACGACGAGCTCCACAATCTCAACTAGAGCCGGACCACTACCTCATACCTCTCGACCAAACGAAACCGTCATATCTCAATCGGACCCTTCAGTCAAAACAAAATTCAATCGGAGTGCTCGGTTAAAAAACTTGACCGGAGCACTGCCATCAATTATCAACCAGAGTGCTCAGTAAAAAAACTCGACCGGAGCACTGCCATCAATTCTCAACCGGAGTGCTTGGTAAAAAACTCGACCGGAGCACTACCATCATTTCTCAACCGGTGCATTTCGCTCGAATCTCAACCAAAGTGCTCAAAAAAAAAAAAAAAAAAAAACTCGACCCGAGCATTGCCATCACATCTCACCCGGAGTGTTCAGTCCAATCTCGACCGAAGCACTCTGCTCAGATCTCGACTGCAACACTTTTGTCAGCTCTCGACAGAAGCATTCCGCTCACATCTCAATCAAAGAACTCTCCTCAGATCTCGACCGGAACACTCTGTTCAGATCTCGACCGGAGCACTCTTCTCAAATCTCAACTGGAGCACTCTGCCCAAATCTCAACCAGAACACTGCTCTTGAATCTCAACCAGAGGACACAGTTCTCTCTCAACCAATAGCCTACTTCCAATCTCAACCGGAGCCGAACCCCTGTAAAATTTCAACCGGAGCAGGAACCTCACTCAAGTTCTGATCAATGCACATCCTTCCTTGACCGTCAGAAACGCAGTAGATCGCAATATTACGATTTATGGCCTTCAACGACCTCCATCGACCATCCCAAACCGAAATCAACCCGTACCAGACCACAACACCCGCATTCTGACAACCATATCCACCGCACCCAGAGTGCACAAGTTTATTTCCATCATCCTGACACTCTAGAGCTGTCATGGATCGCCCTAACGATCCGAATACTACAGAGGACTATCCACCAGAGAGGGTCTCCCCATCTACCAAACAGGCTCGATTTAACAGGTATTCCAGGATGAAATCCCAAGTCCAAGAGCCATCCACAAACCCATTCGACAGATGGGAACCTACGCATTATGAAGCTCCATACGAACGACCACAATTCCATGTTGCCGAATCATCCCATGCACGAGCTCACTTAAACGGAGCTTTTGCAAATAATGTTCCACGTACTGAAAAACGGACCCCAAAGCTAGACTTACCTAAGTACGATGGTAACACTGATCCTCAGCGATTTCTCCAAGTCTTTGAGAATGCCTGTGACGTCTATAGCGAGACAGCACCAGAGGCCATGGTATAGCTCTTCTCGATGACCATGATCGATCGCTCACAAGAGTGGTTTTTTAACCTTGATCGTGAAGATAAACGTGACTGGTTACTCTTGAAAGAGGCATTTATCAAACGGTTCAAGCCTTTTTGCTTGATAGAAAGTCCTTTTGTCAAACTAAGTAATATCAAAATGACAAAAGACGAAAAAGTACGTGACTATATTGAACGATTTAAACGATTAAAAAGTTAGGTACAAGAGCAACGTACCGAGTCCATGCTCATCATTTGGTTCCTCGTTGGACTTCCCCGATGGATCAGACGTGAACTTCGTTCCAATGATGAATATACATCAGTGAAACAAGCCATGTCTGCTACCATTCGAGAAGAAGATGAGGGCTCAGATGTTGAGATACCACGAGAACGGAGAGCACATCGTGATGTCCAAGAAGCTCGACCAAATGATGACACACGAGAACAGTTATGGAAAACACAGATGGAGTTGCTTAATCAGCAACATGAACAACAGATGGAGAAACTCACCAAAGAGTTTCAAAACACACTTAAGCCTATCCAAAGTTCGATGCTGGTTCAGTTACCCATTGGCCAAATCCATCATAAACGAGAGAACACGTGGTGCCCTCACTGTCGAGGTACACACACTGGCAATGAGTGCCTTTCATACCAACCGGTCCCAGATACCTCCTTGATCAAATGTGAAATCTGTGACTTTATGGGGCATACCTCCCTTTATTGCTATTATAACCTGAGGAATCAGCCTCACAACCAGTCAAGAGGACCTTATCAACCTCCTCGACAACCATTTGTTTCACAGCAACAACACATGCCCTATCCACCACGAAACAACCAGATCCATATACAAGAGTTGCCCAGACCACCTAGACATCAACCTCAACAATAGCTAACACTCTTAGGACCACCACCACGAGGACAACAGGATCTAGGAGCACAAAAAAATAGACATCCTCGAGAGTCTGCACACATACACTTGGTAGAAAACTCCTACAATCAATCATATCATCCTGATACATCAATTCCATCATCTAGCAGTCACCAGTATCAAACCGACAACTCATGCTCATGCAAACAAGCTGAGTATTCCACACCACAAGACAACCCAACTCATCTAGCCATCCAAGATGGTTATGCTATCGCCACCGGACCCATGAGCAACCGCTGCTTTATCTGTGGCGAAACAGGACATTTCATGGCTGACTGTAAAGTTAAAAACCAATACCATGCAGAATGTCCCGACTTACCAGAAGATGCCAATACGTATAAACTCCTTCTTGGTACACCCTGGCTCCAGATGGCAGGTGTCGTCCAAGACTAGAAGAACAGCAAAATTACCTTTGGCAACCATGATAAATGAGTCACGGTTGACTCAAATGGCCATGTCAAGCCCGCCAAGGTATACGATGATTGGTAATCTACAACATATGATGGATCAAATAGTGTCCCGATCCAACCAAAAGGACACTATACACGAACCACGGACATAATCAATTGGGGTCTTGCACAACCAGGCGAGTATGGCAAGGACTTTCCCATACGTTTCTTAAGCAGACAACTGGTGCCTGCTGAAGTAAACTATACCACTACCGAGAGAGAAGCATTGGCAATGGTCTATGCGGTACAACAACTACGACATTATTTATTAGGCCAGACCTTTGCATCTACATAGACCATCAAGCACTCCTATATATCGTTAATAAGTCCTGTAAGACGGGACGAATAGCTCGATGGCTACTAATTTTGGAGGCATTTAATTTCCATATAGTCGTTAGGAAAGGGTCCCAACATTTCATGGCGGATCACCTTTCCAGACTACCAAGTGCTGAAAAAGCAACTGCACCAGTCAATGATGATCTTCCTGATGCATGCCTTTTTCAAATTGATGCCACACCCCTATGGGCTGAGGAGATCACTCAGTTCCTCACAACAGGCCGACTAAAAGAAGGCTTGTGTACAACAACAAAAAAATTTTTTTTTAATAAAAGCAGTGCCCTTTCAGTTAATTGCGGGACAACTTTACAAAAGGGACGTTGACGACATTATTCGATGATGTGCCTATGAATCTGAGATACAACCGATAATATCCCAGGCTCATGAGGGCATCGGAGGTGGCCACTTTTTTGCTAAAACCACAGCAAGGATTATCCTTCGAGCAGGATTGTGGTGGCCATCTTTGTTTAAAGACACGTTTGCTGTCATTAAAGCATGTGATGTCTGTCAAAGAGCAAAGCAAAATACCAAAGCAGACTTCACACCATTGATTCCCATTATAGAAGGCGAAGCCTTCCTTAATTGGGGGATTGACTTTGTTGGACCCATCAGTCCAGCAGCGAAACATACCCAAGCTCGATACATTCTCATAGCCACAGATTATGCTACTAAGTGGGTAGAGGTCCGAGCAACGAAGGACGCCAATGCAAAAACAGTTGCACATTTTCTTTACGAAAACATTATTACCCGTTTTGGCTGTCCCATGGAGCTTGTTAGTGATCGCGGCATGCATTTTTTAAATGCTGTCGTTGATAATCTCCTACGCCATTACCTTGTCGTTCACATAAAAAGTACACCGTACTATCCTAGGTGTAATGGCCAGGCTGAATCAACTAACAAGACTATCTGTAAGATTCTAACCAAGATAGTTGAAACTAGTCGATCTAATTGGGAAATAAAACTTTTCTCAGCTATCTGGGCTTACCGCACCACCCCGAAGAAAGCCACTGGATGGGTAACCCCTTTCTACTTAGTATACGGTCAAGAAGCGGTAATGCCCATAGAATTCTTAGTACCTTCGCTATGAGTTACGGAGGCTTTTCCACTTGAAAGAGTCCCCAGTGGTAGAGAGAATTTTGAACGAGGAGCATAGTCAACCCCATACTATAAGCCACTACACTAAATCCATTGGACCAGGAGAGTATCCCAACCCACAAAAAGAAAAAGATCGTTATATCAAGGTAAAAAAGTGGATCCAAGAGGAGCAAGCTAAGGCCCCTATTGGTGATCTCAATCGGCCAATAGAACCTATGGATTCGCCTATACACTCGAACAAAGCTGTGAATGCTCCTACCTCAACCATGAACCAGGAAGGGCTTATCCAACCTGAGTTTGATGAAGAACCCTTCGCCTCCCTAGAACCAGAAGGGAGTGGGACTGAAGCCTTAACTGCTTTATTGTCCAGTCATGTCACCCTGCCCTTAGGTGATGTTTTGAGGAGTTCCAGACCCCTATTGGTTAGGAGATAAAAATACACCTACAAGACCCTCCATGACTGGAGAGAGTGATGATGACCAGTTCGTAATGGCCATTGGTGCTACTTGGGAAAATGAGAAAAGTAATGTTACCCTACCTATTCAGCACAAGAACCTCCCTTCAGTAGCTACTGTTATTGACGGTGGTTCAGGTGTAAACATCATGTCATCACACATATATCGAGAGTGGGGTATGAGTGCCTTAAAGCCTGTAGGTTTTTCTATAAAACTTGTTGATCAGAGTTGTGTCAAACCCATGGGAATTGTTGAAAATGTACATGTGAAGGTCACTGATGTAGTTCCAGAATGGGTTGCCGATATAGTTGAGTATCTTGTGAGGGGACGACCCGATCCTTCCCTGCCTTCCGTAGATCAACGAAAGTTGATAATAAAAGCTGCCCCGTATAGCTTAATAGCCGGACAACTATATCGAATGGGGATAGACCATATCCTTTGAAGATGCCTACTGGACCATGAAATGAAACCTATTATTAGTACAACTCATGAAGGAATTGGTGGTGGTCACTTGGCCGCTGATGCTACTACTCGAAAGGTCCTCCAAGAAGGATTTTTGTGGCCTACCCTACACCGTGATGTGGAAACCTTTGTGAAATACTGTGATGTTCTTCAAAGAGCCACAAAACCGAGAAAATCTGGGTTTATGCCTTTAAAGCCTATCATAGCAGAAAATCCTTTCGAAAAATGGGGCATAGATTATGTTGGTCCCATCCACCCAGCTGCTAGAGGAAGTCAAGCCCGATATATTATAGTGGCAACAGATTATTTTACAAAGTGGGTAGAAGCGAAAGCCACTAGAGTAGCCAATGTAGCCAGCACAGCTAAGTATCTCTATGAGAACATCATCACGCGCTTCGAATGCCCTTTAGAACTTGTGAGTGATCGCGGAACTCACTTCCTAAATGAAACAATACAAATACTCCTAGTTGAATTCCTTGTGGTTCATCGCAAAAGTACGCCTTATTATCCCCGATGTAATGGACAGGCCGAATCTTCCAACAAGATTTTGTGCAATATTATCACAAAGACCGTGGAAGCCAGTAGGTCCGATTGGGAACATAAACTCCAAGCAGCTTTATGGGCGTTTCGAACAACCTATAAGCTTGCCACTGGCCATACCCCATTTCAACTAGTCTATGGACTCGAGGCTGTAATGCCTACTGAGTTTATTGTCCCTAGCCTAAGAGTAGTCGTGACGGAATGATTAGACACAAGTAAGTCTACCCAATGTGGATTAGGCTTGCTGATGAATTTATGTGAAACCCGAACCATTGTTTTGCATGCATTGCACACCAAAAAGAAACGCCGCAAAGCTTGGCATGACCATGTCCTAAAACAAAAGGACGTACACAAAGGTGACCTAGCATTAATGTATCAGAGCAAGGTCACAAAAGGCAAATTGAAATTTTTAGGCCTCGGTCTGTACCAAGTAATGAAAATATTCGAGAATGGCGCAGTTCAATTGGCCACACTGGAGAGTGACCTTTTACCCACCTTGGTAAATGGTAGTCGGCTAAGGCGCTATTACCACTTACCTCCCACTGTATAAACTTCATCATTTTTTTTTTGTATGATTTTTGCCTTTCTTTGGATTTTCCCAGTGGTTTATGAACGGTTCTTCTATTTGTCTGTCTTTTTGTGATACAATGTACATGGAGTGGTGTTATGTGTAGAGAGTAGAGTATCTCTAGGGACGAAAAAACAATCTACATGGTTCATGGAGTTAGTACAGGTTACAGGTAAGGACGTTGAAGGCCACCAAATATAGTACTATGCAACAAAGTGAATCAACTTTGGGTCAAAAAAAAAAAATCCTTTGAATTCAGTGCCAAAATCAGTGCTAGTGATATCTAACATCTTGGTTCCCCAAATTTGGGGGGTCTATATAAGAAGGTGGGATCCATTCAAAACTCACACTTGCTAGAGACATGCTGTCAAAATTTTCTAGAAAGCACAATCCAGCAGTCATAAAGGTCATCCATTCATTCTCAAAGCTCACCTGCTATATTTAGCAACTTTTATTGCTCCTTTTCACTTTTGAAATTACTATTTCGAGACAATTAAGCACTTTTTGGACTTAAAACTTGCCAAGATGGTGAAGGAGGATAAGGATAAAGGCAAAGCCATAATTGATCCTACACGACCAGTCAAAAAGCTCAAGCTCACACAAGAGTT
This sequence comes from Diphasiastrum complanatum, assembly GCA_029204225.1. NCBI lineage: Eukaryota > Viridiplantae > Streptophyta > Lycopodiopsida > Lycopodiales > Lycopodiaceae > Diphasiastrum > Diphasiastrum complanatum. The sequence goes on from CM055102.1 coordinate 2,607,283, forward strand.
GGACCTAGATTTCATTGTGGGAGAAGAGGATCTCACTCCACATACATCAGATGACGAAATGATGGAGGAAAAGCCGGCCATACCAGAACTCCTCCCGGTGCCAAAACCCTACGAGGCACGAAAATGGTGGAAATCAGGGGAGCCCCTATTGAAGACCTGCGGACTGTGAGGCTTTCAGTTTCTGGTCAAACTGTGCCGTAAGTTGCTCCATCTACTGTTTGTGTAATTTTGTCATTGCTGACCCTTTCTCGTTTTCCCATCTTGACTTTGCTCAGCAGGAGAAACGGGTCTTCCAGGAACTTTCTTGGTTTAAAGCGCGTAATGAGAGCCATTTTAACTGCTTCCCAGGTAGATTTTTCTTCCTCTGACAGCTTGAAAAACCAATCCTAAGCCACTGCCAATAGAGACATAGGGAACAACATCAGCTTTTCCGCAAGTGTCTGTTCGTCGTAGATTTCACAAGCTTGCTCATAGATTTGGAGGAATCGGATGAGATCTGATGATCCGTCGTATTTTTGTATTTTCATCCGTGGTGCTCTCTGGACTGCTTGCAAGGGAGCGACAGGTACGGTTTGGCCCATTGGATCCATTGGTGCTGGTTTTGGTTCTGCCTCTTGTTGCACAGCTGCTAATCTGGGAAGGTGTGGTGCTTGATTTGCTATCCTTCGTGCTATTGATCGTCCCGATCTTAGATTCATCCCATGGTGGGTTCCAAAGTGATTGGATCTTGCTTATACAGTAGGATGTAGTCTGGATCTCAAGGATCTGATCGATCTGATCGGCCGAAAGTGAATTTTAGGCCTTTTGCGATGGTTTTTCCTTGATAATTTTTTGCTCCTTGCACTGATTGACCTGAGATTCTGACAGTAGCTGGATCTGATGCAGATCTTTCCATTGATCTGGTCTGCAAGGGTTACCTTGTGCGAGGGTTGGCTGTGCGAGGCTTCTTTAGCTATTTTTGTAGATAAAAAACATGATATATCTTAGATCTTTGGGAAGTAATTCTCGCAAGGCTCACAGTAGTTGGATCTGGGTCAGATCTCACTATAGAATTCTCTACAAGAGTTAACTCTCGCAAGAAGTAAAAATTTCACTTTCTGCGAGGGTTCAAAACCACTATTTTGGCTTAATCTTCACCAAATCTCTGTACTAACTCTCGCAGGCTTCCTCACTGATGAAAATTAACATTCTGAATCAATTGAGAGGGTCTGCGAAAGTTCTTATTGGAAGGATTTGCTGACTTTTTAGTGTCTTTTTAGCACATAAACCCAATTTTCTGATCACTGGAATCAAACTAACTCTCGCAAGCTCTTCTGTGTCCTTGTCTCACTGAGATGGAATTTCAGAATCCTCTGCGAGAGTTCTTGCTCACTGGAACTGAAAATTTTGTTGTCTTTGAGGGTTCACTGGTACTTTCCCATCTTTTTTTCACTGGGAACTCTCGCACAGACACTTAGACATCAAACTAACTCTTGCAAGCTTCTCTGTGTCTTGGTCTCAATGAGATGGAACTTCAGAGGGCTCTGCGAGAGTTCTTATGAAGATTTGAATTTTTTTATGATTTTTCTCTGATTTTTGCAATCTGCTTGGAACTAACTCTCGCAGGCTTCTATGCAGGTCTGGGAGCTGTTGCCAGTCATGCAAGGGTTAATTCTCGCTGATTCTGGAGATATAAAAATCTGATGAGATTTTAGGCTCTTTTTCCCTCCAAAATGCATATTAGTGTTTTTTTTTGGGTTTTTTGGCTGGTTGGTTTGGGTTTCAAGCTCTTAGAGGCTGTTCAGGGCCTCCTCTACCCTCTCACATCTCCTCCGCTAGCTGTGAACGGTCCAAACACAAAAAAAAAATACAGAAAACTAACTCTAAACACCCAATAATCTACCTAAAACTACTCTAAATAGTAAGAAAATAGCTAAAATGCAGCTAAACTAGTTAGTGGAAACCTATCCCCGGCAACGGCGCCACTGTAGGGTCGAAAATCTTGCGTAGTATAGCCCTCCCGCCTGTCAACAAGGGTTAGATCACTGGATAGGTACCTGACTATGCATAGATGTTATTTTTAGTTAGTTTCCTACTTTCTCCCTTAACTCTATTCACCACTAACACTACTCTCCCTTAACTCTACTCCTCTACACTAACATTCTTCATGGTTTTGGGTGAAGGGAAGGGGTAGAAAAGAAGAGGAAGAGAGAAGAGAAGAGAGAAAGAGAGAGAGAGAGATGAGATGGAGGTTAGCTCAAATGCTCAATGTCATTGCTTATGGAGAAACCTTAACTAATCACAAACAAAAAGCATGGAAGAAATGGAAATAAAAAGCAATCCCAACAATAGCATAAGTAAGAGTGATTAGCAAATGAGGATGCTTGAGCTCTCAAAATGATAGAGTCTCCTCCTCTCTATTAAGCATGAAAATAGTGTACAAATGGTGTCTTTTTATAAAATGGGGAAGGCCCTTGCCCCTCAATCCTATTGGCTAATAATCACATTGATCCTATCCATTCATCTTGGACCCAACTTGATCCAAGGGTCCATAAAAAGTACATTAAACCTCACAAGATTCATGTGAGTCCCAATTTGGACCCAACTTTAAAAAGTGATCTCTAAGTTTAAAAATGACTTTGGGCCTCTAGTTTTATTTTAATTCCAAGGCCCAAGTCAATTTTATGTTATTTACATTTAAGCTTGCGTGCTCATTGGGCCATGGGCTTACGTGCGCAGGATGCCATGCCCTCACAACACATTTTATTGGACGATTTTATTTATTTACACTTTGTTGGGAATACCCCCAACACAAATACATTCTAGTGTTTGCTCCACAAGTTGCTTTTTTGCTTGGAAAAGAAACAACAAACATCCAGATTGAAAATTTGCAACATCCTCCTAAAAATCTCTCGAAGGTTTGCCTCCATGTATGCAACCAACACACAACACCCAAACTATCAAATGCATGCACGTCTGCCAAGTATCTTTCACCAGCCTCTTTTCCTACGTACATCATAAAGCTTCCACTAAACTCTTCCACCGAGCTCCAAAATAGAGCTTCCAAAAGCTTCCATCATGTCTGTAGACTCTTCCATCGAGCTCCAAAAGAGAGCTGCCACACTCTTCGACTAGTTTCCAGACTCTTCCATCAAGCTCCAAGAGAGAGTATGAAAGCTCTTATGTGAGCTTTGAAAGCTTGCAAACTAATATCTTATCACGCACAACTAGTTAACAAATGACGCCAAAAAGCCTGGAATGACCATCACCTGTGCAATAAAGATCTACATTTAGGTGACCAGGTACTTCTTTATACATCAAAGAAGCACCCCGGCAAGTTGAAGTTCAGAAGTAAAGGGCCATACGTTATTAACAAAATATTTCCTAATGGTGCAGTCCAGTTACAAACACTTGACGAGACACTCCTAGACATTGTCGTAAACGGTGGTTGTCTACGGCGGTACTACGAAGAGTTGTTCTTTGTTGACCCAATTTAGGATCTTTTCCCTTGAAAAAGATCAAATATATATATATATATATATATATATATATAATATTATTCCTTTCCTTGTACATCTCGCCTATTGTTCACCTCGTTCCTTGCTTATACTTCATATCATTACTTATGTACATTCTATGCATTTTTTTCTTACTTTTTTCTCTTTCTTCTGTTCATACTCATGGGTCTTGGGTTTTCTAGATCGACAACTGATAGGCTACACCTTAGGAAATCATTCTCACACTTCGACCACCTCATCTCTGTCTCACTGGTATCTCAGAGTAACCAACATTCCTCGAGATATATTATAAGAACTTCTACTGTGAGCTACAGTCCTATTTTCCTTGGAGTTCTTCACTTGCATCAAACAGATCCATTTATGCATCATGAGATTTTTTTTCAGATCTCGACCGGAGCCTTCCGTCAGATCTCGACCGAAGCAGTCCCTTCAGATCTCGACCGGAGCCTTCCTTTGAATCTCGATCGAAGCAGTTCTGTTAGATCTCGACCGAAGTAGTTCCTTCAGATCTCGACCGAATCCCTGTCTTGACAGGTTATCAAAGCCCCTATCTGGTACACATGGCATATGCAAATTATCATACCACGGCAAGATCATGTGAGATCATAGTTTTCCCTATAAGGAATTATGTCTATAATGTATCCTTTGCGGTAGCTGACTTGCAACCTTATGGTTTCCCATGAGGGCCAAACACTGTCACAAGGACACTCCAGAAGATAGAGCAAACGACATATTTCAAATATATTGATCCCTCTGTGACCAAGTGGAAGAACAAGGATGGGTACAGGCTGGAAGCAATCAACGACAAACAACTTCAAGCAGCATGTGCATATCTCACTAGATGCACACATAAGCCTCGAATGAAAGTGCTGAGGGTACCCATGTCCCTGTTTCATATGATGGCAGATTCACGATTGCTGCCCATAACCTCTATGATTGGGCACAGTTTGCTTTGAATTGTCTTCATGAGTGCATTAAGCACAAGCAGCCTATCACGATATTAGGATATCTGATGACAGATATCACTTTGCATCAAGTACAAAACGGGCCAAAGCTCCAACAACAACTGTAGCTTGCGGACAAGGCATGGGATATTCTCATTGAACACAAGAAGCCCAAGCATGCAAGGACAATTTCACCATCAGGGTCCCAGGCCAAATGAGTCAATTCTAGTATCCTCCCTCTGGTACACAAGCCAAGAAGCCCACTCCAGAATCCACAAGCAGCTGCAACCTCCAGAGCTCCACATGTAGATACCTCAAGGGCTTAGTTGCCAGGTACACGGCAACAATGAAGACAAGGGAAGCTTCAAGCTGGGAGCACATCACCGGTGGGATCAGTTTCACATAGTTCCACGTCAGATGGTGGCAGCTCATCCACAGCATCACAACAACACTCGCACCCTCACATGTCATCGACAGGGGTGATGGAGCAACTACATCCACACTGGCACCTGACACGACAATACCTCAAGTCCCAAGTCAGCCAGATGAGGCCACCACCCCACCCACACTGATTACAACGCCAACGCCACCAACATCACCATTGGCACAAGTTTTTTTGGGGGGGGGAGGTGTCATGGATCCTAACACCACAGTAGGGCAAACACTCACTGATCCACCCAACCTTGACTACTCCCTGATATAGAGTAAGCCCCTCCTAGCCTAGTGTGAGGACTGGTAGCATGCTACTGCCAAGTGTCGGACACATGGCACTGACGTGGCCGACTGCACATCGGGACTTAACTGGGGGCCCTATCCTGCTGACAGGGTCCCTAGGCTGTGTTAGGCCCGCCATGGCTATGGACCGTGCTGGGGCACACTACTCACACTATCTTGCCCTGTTGGTCATGTACGCTAGACACGACCATGACTGTGGTATCTGACCTATCTGTGTTCTCTAGGGTTCGGCACTGGTTACGAGCTCGTAACACTCCCTCCCTCTTAAGAACTGTCTTGGTCCTCTAAGACAAAGTCTGGAAAAATCTTGCGAAGGATGCTGCCTCTTTCCCAAGTGGCATTCTCAACAGGCTGATCATTCGACTTAACCAGATATTCTCGGTATAGAGTATGACGAGTCTGCGTCCCTCTACTATCAAGAATTTCCTCTGGTTCATGTGGAGGTTGCTGAGGATCCAATGGGAGAACTAGAACAATGTCCCCTACCAAATTGTCTGATCTGGTTAAGGCTTTTCGTAACAGACTTACATGAAAGACTGAAAAAATCTTACCGTTGTGTGAGAGTTCTAGTTCATAGGTGACCTCGCCTAGTCTCCTACTGATGGTAAAGGAACCACAATACCTTGGAGACAACTTAGCACACACTCCTGATTTGAGGGTTTTAGAGTCAACTGGGACTCTCAAGTACACTTTCTCACCAGTGGAGAACTGCACATCCCATCTATGTGGATCTGCATAATGCCTGGCTCGATCCTTGGACTGCCTAATACTACGCTTAGCATGTTCTATCATTTGGTTTAGGTCCTCTAAAAAGTTTTTGGCTGCTTCAACTTTTTCTTGTTTAAATCCTACAGCTGTGGGTGAGCGTGGCTGAAAATCGTACATCAGCATAAATGGGCTATATCCCGTAGCTGAATGTTTGGTACTGTTGTAAGCAAACTCTAATATCAAGAGATACTCCTCCCAATTAGTCTACTTCTTGCTAATTTATGCACAAAGCATATCCTCCAGCCCCGGGAACTGGTTCTGTAGTCTGTAACTGTCTGTTCTGGACTAAGTTCCAAATAGTAGAGAAGAATGCATCATGCTGGCATTTTCCTCTCAAGGACTCAAGTAACTCATTATGAATCTGAGTAAAACTCAGATCGCTTATCATAGGCATTCTGCTAAGGGCATCTGCTACTGTATTGAATTTTCCACATCTATATCTGATAGACATGTCAAACTCTTGCATCAACTCTGGCCCACGAGCTTTCCGACCTCTAAGCTCAGGTTGATTGCAAAGGTATCTGAGACTCTCATGGTCTATCAGGACCTCAAAGTTGGCACCATACAAATAATGCCTCCAAGTCTTAAGGGCATGGACTATAGAAAAGAGTTCCTTTTCATAGGCACTGTACCTAGTCTGAACTGGCTCGAGTTTTTTACTCTCGAACGCAACTGGTCGTCCACCCTGAGTTAGCACAACACCTACTGCAAAGTCGCTAGCATCTGTTTCAACCACAAATGGCTGATTGGGGTCGACGACTTTTAAAATTGGTGCTGTAGCTAAGGCTGTTTTGAGAGCATCAAAGCTCTCCTGCTGTGCGGACTCCCAAATGAACTCCTTTCCCTTCCCCTTAAGGAGATTTGTCATAGGAGCTGCTATCTGAGCATATTCCTTGACAAATCGTCTGTAATATCCCGCCAGACCAAGAAAGATCTGAAGTTCCAAAATATTCTGAGGTCTCAACCAACTGAGTATGGCTTTAACCTTATTTGGGTCCATCTTAATCCCATTTGAAGAGATAATGTGACCCAAATATGCTACTTCTTCAACGAAGAATTCACACTTGGATTGTTTAGCATAGAGCTTGTGCTTTCTGTACAGTCGAAACACCTTTCTGAGGTGTTTTAGATGCTCCTTCCTCGTTTTGCTGTAAACGAGGATGTCATCTAAAAATACGACTACAAACTTACCCAAGTATGGTCTGAGGACACTGTTCATCAAGGTCATAAAGGTAGCTGGAGCATTTGTGAGCCCAAATGGCATCACCTTAAACTCATAATGACCATGACGAGTCCTAGAAGCTGTTTTCGAGATATCTTCCGATTTAATACGGACTTGATGATATCCCGATCTGAGGTCTATTTTGCTGAAAGCTTAGTTGATGAAATTATGGGTTGCCCCATCATCCACCATAACTCTACTGACTGGTTACCAACTTTCCCATGCATACGTACTAGGTCATGCGACCCAAAGCTGAAAGGTCTCGCTAGCATTGCAGAGGTCAGCTGACAATAGTGTTCATGATCTTCATGATACACTTTGATCTCGGAAGCTATCAAGTCACTGGGGAAACATACAGTTTGAACAAGATGAACTTGTCTTTTATCTTTTTTATCTTTTTTAGTGAAAGGCCCCTTGGAAAATTGTCTGACTGTGTGTCCCTTGCCCATAGACACAAAGCACAAACGTTCTTGTTTGGCTTTCTCAAAATCATCTGGTTTTAAGGGCTGTATGAGTGAAGGGCGTTTCTAAGGAGCTTCACTTTTAAATTTATCTTCTTTTTTTCTTTTTAAAAATTTCTTTTTAAATTAAAAGTCTTTCTGAGGAGGCTGCTCAGAAAGTGGTTGTTGTCTCGCTCTCTTCCTACCCACTGAATCATCATAGATTTGAGCAGATCTGAGAGCTTGCTCAAGGGTAGTAGGCAAGTTTCTCTGGACCTCTACTTTATATTCATCTTTGAGGCCATAGACAAATCCCCTAATTTTTTGGTAGTCATCCATATTTTTAATCTTTAAAATTGCTTCTCGATACTGCGAGATATATTGGATGAGGAACTTGTCCATTACTGTTCTTTCCCAGGCTCTATCAAGTTCATTTTCTGGTAGAAATCTCTTAGGAAAGCTTCTTCAAAAGCTTTCCATGACCGAGGAGTCTGCCCAGTCTCCTAGAGATTTAACCACCACTTATAGGCCATAGGCCCTAAGGAAAGACTGGCCTCAATAGCTTGCAAATGGTCAGGGGTCTGTTTAAGAGCATGAATGTTCTTTCATTTGTTGAGGAAGGTTTGTAGAATATCTGCATTTCTATCCTTCTCTTCCCCATTAAAAGTAGGAGGCTTTAAGTCTTTAAAAACACTGGGGTGAGACCGTAAAGTCTCACCCGAAACTGATGGAAGTGGAGAAGGGGATAACTGAGAAGTGGAGGGAAGGCTTTCTTTTGCGGAATTAAAAATCAAGTTTTTGAGTTCAGCGAACGAGTCGTCCACACTGGACTTGAAATTGGCTAATGTCAACTTCAGTTCATCCACTTCTGTTACCAATTGGAGAAACTGCTCCTTGGTAACTAGTTCGTTGAGTTCTTTGGCAAACTGTTCCTGTTCTTCCACTTCCATGGGTTCCTTCCCTTTTCTGTAAGCCAAGGCTTCTGTTTCAAGTTCGTCGAAGCCTCTCTCCTGGGGTTGATCAGGTCCCTGAGGAGTGGTCATCTTCGGAACTGAAAGAGAGCTACCTTAACTTCTGAAGGAAAAAAGTCTAAAAGACTAATTTACAACTGTACAAGGGAAAGGAAAGATGACTTAGCTGCTTCTGAGGACTGTACTTCCAAAGAAATTACGAAGAGAAACCCTTTCAGCTCTTTTCCCCAAGATTTCAGACCTGCTATCCCGGAAAATGCCAGTTTGAAGCTTCAAAACGGTGCCAAATTTTCTGGTTCTTGAGTTGATAGCTGACTGATCTGATTTCAGGTGTGGGGCTCCAACAAACTGAGTAAAAACCGGAATTTTTCAATAAAAAATCCGAAATTTTTTGTATCTCTGCCCTTGCTGGCTGGACAGCCCTCTGTCTGGCCCAATTTTTTGAAATTTAAGACCCAATCTTTGCTTGAATCTCTGATCTGAACTCAGGCAGTAGGTCGCTGGTTTGTGGCAATCTAGTTTGATATTCAAACTACTGAAAAATCCTCAAAAATAGTGATGAAAAACCAAATTTTCACCTCCCTGTCCAACGCTGGCCCTGCTAAGAAAATTTGTTTGAAAACCCTTCAAATTTCCTTGGATTTCTCTGAAATTTCAAAGGTAGATTTCTGATCCCTCAGCAATGGATCAGCACTACTCTTTCTCCTCAAAAATCCGCTCTAATTCCCTGAATCTGATGGCAAAAATCAAAGATAAAGACTGAATTTGCAGCACTGGCCTGCTCTAGAAATTTGGACTAATTTCTATCTGACAAGCAAGCTTTTCTACACACTTCTAATTGGTAGAAGGCTGTTCCTACAACGCTGGCCCTGCTCTTTTAATTTCTGAAAATCTCCAAGTATCTGTATATCTGTATGACTTTCTCTATTGCTGCTACTTAGCTCCCAAAGATGGAGATGGCTCTGATATCAGTGTAATGGATTCTAATACCACAGTAGGGCAAACACTTACTGATCCACTCAACCTTGCCTACTCCCTGATATAGAGTAAGCCCCTCCTAGCCCAGTGTGAGGACTAGTAGCATGCTACTGCCAAGTGTCGGCCACGTGGCACTGATGTGGCCGACTGCACGTCGGGACCCAATTGGGGGCCCTATCCTGCTAACAGGGTTCCTAGACTGTGTTAGGCCTGCAGATCGAAAGAGACTTACTATAGAGACTGAGATTGTGGATCTGATTTGCATACTCTTTAACAATCCTGCCCTTGATTGCTCTTGGATATTCCAAGCATCAAGAAATGGGTGTTTCTTGATCCTTGGGCTGCTAGAATGCTGTTAGGAAGCTAGTTTTCTTGTTTCTTGTTTTTTGCTGAGTAGCTTAATCTTGTCATTGCATTATTCCCTGATTTCCTAAGATAGTTTGGTAGATAGATTGTAGATTTGCTCTTTGATTCAAAATGCTGATCTATGCTGAGCTAAGACTGGTTGCATGGCTTGTGAATGCATGTAGCTGAGTAACGTAACCGTTTCTTCCCATTGACAGACTGGGAATACACGTTGTATTATGAGAAATACTTCTACTTGGAAACTGTTCTAACAAGAAGATTAAATCGTAAGGAACTGTAACCAATGGAAGTAACAAAGAATAAAAACGAAAAAGAATCATGTTCAAAGAGTCAACAGGAATCTGTGAACATTTGGTGCCATTTCCACAGCTACACAGACACTTATCCAAGCCAAACCTTTCCGATCTGTGCTGCCAAACCATCGCTCTGAAGTCACAAACGCATCATTACCGAGCTCGTTACTTTGGTCTTGACTGACGTCCAACTCTATTCTCGATCGAGGCTTCATGCTCCTTCTCTAGCCGAGCTCCATGACTCTCATCTGGACTAGATGAAACCTTGTTTCATTCACCTATTGAAACTACACACTCACTCTCGACCGAACAACTACTCGCAATATCCTGCCAAGTCTTGAGTTAAATCTCAACTGATGTTCATCAATCAAATCTCACCCGAGCCTTTTCGTTGACATCTCGACCCCAGACCTTCTGTCACATCTCAATCGGTGCCTTTTCGTTACTTCTCAACTGGAGCATTTCTGTCAAATCTCAACCGGAGCGTTTCTGTCAAATCTCGATCGGAGCGTTTATGTCAAATCTTGACCAGAGCGTTTCTGTCAAATCTTGACCGGAGCATTTCTGTCAAATCTCGACTAGAGCATTTTGTTGAATCTTGACTAAAGCATCATGTTGGATCTCGACTGGGGAATCCTGTTGGATCTCGACCGAAGCGTCTTGTTGGATCTTGACTGAAGCGTTCTGTTGGACTCCGACCGGAGTATTCTATCAAATCTCAACCGGAGCACCCACTTCAATCTCGACCTGAGGTTTCAAATTCAAAACTCCACGAACCGGCACATCACATCTCACCCAAAACCAGACGACGGTGTCCATAAATGACATTACAATGATTCCATTTGCACCTCAGCGAAGTGCGAATTCTGGCGTTTCTTGCGACAATCTGTTGGCAATCTTCTTGCTCCTATGCACAATCCTGGCGCTCTTTTGTTCAATGCTTCTATCATCGTTTACACTCCACCTCCACCGAGTATCCATCATCGTCATTTGATTACCATTCAGAGCGCCATCACCAAACCTTTCCGAACCTAACATTGCCGACAGAATACACATCAATTTAAAACTTTTCGCATGTTGAGGGGTAGTGTCACGCGAGCATTCCTCACGCTCCCGTTACACTATTGAATATAACATCATCAACATAAAACACTTGTTTTTTTCTTCTTGTTCATTCACCACCTCCATACATCCATTTCCACAGATATCCACCTTCCCCACATCTCCATCCTTGACCAACATCTCCACATCTTCTACTTTCAGACCTTATACCTTCCATTTTTCTTTACCCAACCTCATTCCGTCACCATCCTTTCATTCCACAACATACTTCGCTTTCCAAACATCTTCCAATCCGTCCTCCTAAAAGAAAAAAAAAAAACACCTCCACATCTTCCGCTTTCACACACTTTACCTTCCATTTCTCTTTACCCAACCTCATTCCTTCACAACCCTTTCCTTCTGCAACATACCTCGCTCCACACATCTTCAACCGACGCTTTCACTTGCCTTCTCACCCGATCCATTCCATTCCATATCGACCGGAGCCATTCCATTCTATCTCGACCGAAGCCTCCGTCAACTCTCAATCGAAGCCTACGTCCCATCTAGACCGAAGCCTCCGTCAACTCTCAATCGAAGCCTACGTCTTATCTCAACCGACGCCACCAGTCAAATCTCAACCAACGCCACCCTTCACCATGTCTCAAATCTCAACCAACACACTTTTTCCAGACCACTGTTTCTTCCATTTTTTCACCATGTCTTCCAACCCGAGTTCCAATTCTGACGACCTCGATGCTAATAAGCTCGACATCCAGCTGTGCAAATTGGATATTACAGATATGCAGATCTAGTACCAGCAGGCAGATTCATTTGTCAAGGCAATTGAGTTCCAAATCCTTGTCCTAATGGGGTATCAAAGTCCATACCGAATACATATGGCATATGCCAATTATAATGCTATGGCAAGATCATGCCAACTATAGTTCCCCCTGTCAGGGACTATGTTTATAGCATATCTTTTGTGGCGGCCGACTTGCAATCCTTCGGGTTCTTTCTAGGACCAAATGCTCACAAGGATGCTCCAGAAGATTGAGCAGACAGCCTATTTCAAATACATAGATCCGTCAGTGGACAAATGGAAAAATAAAGACGGGTACCGCATTGAGGCCATCAATGATCAGCAGCTGCAAGCGGCATGTGCATACTTGACCAGATGCACACAAAGACCAAGGACAAAGGTGTTGCGAGTACCCATGTCCCTCTTCCACATGATGGCAGATTCACGACTGCATGCCCAAAACCTTTATGATTGGGCACAGTTTGCTTCGAATTGCCTTCATGAGTGTGTTAAGAACAAGCACTCGATAACCATCCTGGGATATCTCATGACTGATATCACACTCCAGCAAGTACAAAATGGGCCCAGACTCCAACAACACCTTCAACTTGCAGATAAAGCATGGGACATCCCAATAGGTTCCAAACAGTCCAAGCGTCCATGATCACGGGCTACTTCACCATCCGGGCTTCCACCCAAAAGGGTAAACACCAGTATTATTCCACTGGGACACAAAGCCCACAACCAGATCCACAAGCAGCAACATCATCGGAAGCTCAACAGGCCGATACCTCCAAGGCCTAGTTGCTAGACACAAGGCAACAACGCATACGCAGGAAGCTTTAGGCCAGGAGAAAATCACCTTATGGAACATCATCAGAAGATTCAGCTTCAGATGATTGATGATGTAGCTGCTCCATCACCCCCGTTGATGGTGTGTAAGGGTGAGGAGTGTGTCGGAGAGGCCACACTTGAGCAGCGGACACGGGCACAACCCACATCGTGCCACCAGACAAAGTCACCACCTCACCCATGCTGATAACCACACAAACGCCGCCAACTTCAACACTGACACTTTCTTTGGGGGGGGGGGGGGGAGTGGGGAGTTCCATTCCCCAAGACACGGAAGTGGCCCAGCAGTGGCAAGCCCAACATCCATAGGCCCAGCAAATCCACACCTTGAATACTTCGCAATATTTTGATGCTGCAGACCTAATGGAGATAAGTGATGACAAACCAGAAAAAGAAGATCTGCTAGGAGAAAGTTTGACCCTCCCAATAACCACCATTGCTACTAGCATTATTTCTCCACTCCCTCCACCTCCGTCTTCTTTTCCTACACAACGTTTATTTTTTGGATTAGCTTCACCATCTCACACCCCTGATCAGTACCCAACCATCACTAACCCTAAGAAGTTCTCCGAAGCATCCAAGTGCTCAATGATTAGCCTATCTGAAGCAAGCTACCACATGCATTGGTTGGTAAGCCAGCACCAAGTGTAGTACCAGGACCAAGAAATTGTGCAACAACAGAAGCTGGCCAAAGAAAAAAAAAAAGAGACAAAAGAAATCAAATCCGTGATGGCTGGGCAGAAGATCACTTTGGAAGAGGTCCAATAGCAATTGAAGCACCAGATGGTCCAGATCGAACAAGTACAAGACGGATCGTTGGGTGCAATGACAGTTGGTGCCCCTTTAATAAAGCCCGAGGGCATACAGTTCCAGGACCCACAGGCCACAGCCATCCAGATGGAGAAGTATGTGCGGCTGATCCAAGAACGAGAAGCCGAGAAAAGAAATTTTGAAAATATTGTGGCCAAGTAGGAAAAGATCATCCTTGAGTCCCAGAAGTAGCTAGAAGATACAATGAAGGCCCTGCAGCAAGTCTTGGACAAGGTGAACCAGTTGTGGGCACAGTGTGCAAGGCCCAAGCACGTGCTCTTTCAAAGAAACCACGAGACAATGATGGAGATGACGAAGCAGGCAATAAGGATGGGAAAACTCGACCATCAGATGGTAGCTCGGGATCGGGTAGCCAGAGAGCCGAAGCTACTTTTAGAGCTTTTCTCTTTCCTCTCCCACTTTTAACCCCTCATCTTATTCTGTTTTTAGTTCTTTTGAAACATTCATTCCAACTTACCATGTTTCTTCATCTTCTCTCTCTCCACCACCTCCTAGTAGATTAATGGGCCCATCAAAAGTTTCAGGTGACACGTACAAAGCCCAACGGGATGAGTTCCTTCAACAACTTTGCTCCCCCGGTGCGGCGTAAAATTTGTTAAACCCACCTCCTCCTAAACCTGTCATTCCTGCACCTCCCTCTCCAGATCACTCCATCCTTGACCTTCCAAAAGTTAACATTGACATTGGGGGTGATGACGACTTCCTGGCAGATCCATTGGAGTCAAGAAGATTCTCGTCCAAGCAAGACACGGGTGTAGCTGAGCCGTCAATGAGCGAAGGAGCAAAGGAAAAAGATATGGGCACTAAGGCCTTGGATGATTACCTGGCAAGCCACCACAACAACGTAGGGCAGCTTCTCCTACCAGGCCAAGGGGCAAGATGGCTGATACCAAAGAGTCAGAGAGGTTCAAAAGAAAATATCCTCCCAATATGAGGGAAGGCAAAGAGGAGATAGATCAAAGCCAATACTCCACCAGGGCTGAGATCATTGCGGCACTACAACCGCAACCGGAATGGCGGAGCAAGGTCTTAAAGGATAGCAAGCGACTGCAAGAGTACTTGAGGGCACCGGCGTGGAAGCGAATTGATCCATTCTACATGTCGCTCAAACGAAAAAATCCATGGCTGGTAGAAAAGCCACGGGTTGAGGTGGTGAACTGGCCAGCGATTCTGGGAATTTCAGATAGAATCTCTCAAAATGACGTGAGGCTACAGTTGCTAGACTTTGGGCACAAATACAAGATAAGTGCCGATCTATGTATGCAAGAAAGTGCCGAATATTGCCGATCCATGGCCTTTCTAATGTAGCAAGAATGTTTATGGGATCATTGTTTGGATCCAATCAGGATCAATCCCAACGTAGCCCTCCAGTCAGAGGAAGATTATGAGATGATGGCCCAGCTATACTACAGAGCAGCCTTCATGTGATCACAATACGCCACCATGGTAGAAGACTGGCAAGAGATGGGCTTCCTTGAAAAGATACGAGAGAACCTGGGGCCACTAAACTACGAAAGTAAGCTCCGCTTCCAAGTGTTCGAAGCCCTAGCACAAAAGATGAATGAGCGGAAACAAACGGCAAGACGATGAGGCAAGCAGGACTCGCAAGAGGTTTTCAAGAGGGCTGGAATGTAGCGGCCATTGACAGATCTTCATTTTTGAGAAACAATTTTGCAGATAATAAGCACATGTTTTTACGGAAGCAAACAAAGATCCATGCTTTTCCAAGTGTCGAGCAGAACGCCATCACCTGTGTTGCAGTTGGTCCTGCAACATATTAGGGGTGGATAATGTTAGCAGTTCCAGAGAATCCCCAGATGCCGAGCCAAGACACAGAGTATCTCTCACCCATGGCCGAGGAGGTCTCTGGAGGAGGAGAGTAGAAGAAGCTGAGAGCCAAGCATGAGAGCCGAGGATTACTAGCTAGGATGACAGTTATTTTCTATGTGAGCCTACATGGTGTATCCCAGAGAAGGAACGACTATGTAGGAGCTAGTAATATTTCCTAGGCAATGTAAATAAGTGTATACCCCCTTAAATAATTTAGAGTGAGCCACCTTTGATGGTGACCTCCAGTGGAAGGGCAATTTCCACATGTAATTTCTAATTTGGTGGAATTTCCACTTGGGCTCCACATGGGCAGCCCTCTTGCTTATTTAAGGGCCCCCCTCTCTTGTGAGGGAGCTTGGATTGTATTGTCAATTCCTCTTGAGTGAATAAAAGAAGATCTTCCACGAGTTCTTGACAATTGTGAAGCTCCTTGTTCATGGCAATCTTCTTGAGTGAAATTTCTATGAGCATGTTTAGATTTCCTTTGTGTTTGTGGATTAATTAGATTTCTTGCTTACTCTCTTGCTTGTAGAATGTAGATGTGGAATACCTTTCTTGTTTCTTGATTTTGTAGTTTTAGCATGCAGGTAAACTATAGAGGCTGAGATTGTGGATCTGATTTGCATACTCTCTAGCAATCCCGCCCTTGATTGTTCTTGGGTATTACAAGCATCAAGAAATGGGTGTTTCTTGATCCCTGGGCTGCTAGAACACTGTTAGGAAGCTAGTTTTCTTGTTTCTTGTTTTTTGTTGAGAGCTTAATCTTGTCATTGTATTATTCCCTGATTTTCTAAGATAGTTTGGTAGATAGATTGTAGATTTGTTCTCTGATTTAGAACGTTGATCTATGCTAAGCGAGGACTGGTTGCATGGCTTGTAGATGCATGTAACTGAGTAACGTAACCGTTTCTCCCCACTGACAGGCTGGAAATACACGTTGTATTTTGAGAAATATTTATGCCTGAAAACTGTTCTAACAAGAAGATTTAACCATAAAGAACTGTCACCAATGGAAGTAACAAAGAATAAGAACGAAAAATAATCGTGTTCACAAAGTCAGCAGGAATTTATGAACATTTGATCATTGAGCGCTTAGCTGCTTCGGAGAGTTTCTTAGGGTTAGTGATGGTTGGGTACTGATCAGGGGTGTGAGATGGTGAAGCTAATCCAAAAAATAAATGTTGTGTAGGAAATGAAGACGGAGGTGGAGGTAGTGGAGAAATAATGCTAGTAGCAATGGTGGTTATTGGGTGTGCCTTGCCGGCATAATCGATTATAAAGATGCGATAATAATTTGTGTGACCAAGAAAGACGTGAAATTTCTTCATTGTTGCAAGTAAGAGCATTTCGACTATTACCTTGATTTTTGAAGGATCGGTAGAAATATCGTCTTTTGAAATGATATGTCTGAGTACTACCCCATGGATGACCCAGATTTGACACTTATCAGAATTTAGGAAAATTTCAAATCTACGATAGCGAATGAAGATTTTCTCTAGTGCGTCAAGGTGCGTAGCGGCTGAGGAATGTACACCTAGAAGATTATGCTACATGAACCCAATGGCATTGTATCAAACAAGCCAACATAGAGCTGTCACAGGTTTGAGTATCTCGAATGGAACCAATTCGACAACCTGTGACCCGTGCATGAAGGGGAAGATGTCCCAAACTCCATTCACCAGAGACTCCTATAGAACAACAAAGATTCTGGAGCTGGTACATTTGGACATTTGTGGACCTTTTGATGTGATCTCAGTAGGGGGCTCGAAATACTATATTACCTTCATTGACGACTACAGTAAATTCACCCGAGTCTACTTCATACACAACAAATTAGATGCACTCAACAAGTTCACAGAATATGTGAATAAGGCAGAAAGATGCACATGAAACGAAATGAGACAGATCAAAACAGACCGTGGTGGAGAATACATCTTGAACCGATTCACTGATTTCTACAATGATCAAGAAATCATTCTCAAAAAAACTGCATCCTATACACCACATCACAATGGTGTTGCTGAAAGAAAGAACATGATCCCACGGAAGCTGCAAGGTGCATGAAACATTATTCGACAGATGCGCAACCGTCTGAATGATGGGTTCCATGATAGCATCTATCAGGTAACCATTGTTAGTTTGGATTGGAATTTCTGGTGTAGTTTGGGTGACGAAAGGTTTGATCAGAGTTTTGGCGTGGCGATGGGAGATGGATTGACGATCACCGGATATAATGCCAATGGTGACCATCGAGTCTGCATTAATGCTGACCTTGTACATGGTACCTTGTTACAAGAAGTGGAAGCGAGTCTTTTCCTTGTCCCAGGTGGCGTAAGCGTGAAGGACGAGGCCCATGTTAATCTCAGAATGGAAAAGCGCCGAGTAAAAACCCATTGCCTCTAGAAGTGGGCTGGCTGTCTGCAACCATGGTTGGATTAGAGTGTCAGAGGGTAAGGGCCAAATCTGCGTGGCCTCGAAGATTTCAATCAATCTTGATGGTGCAAATTACGGGATCTAAAAATTCAAAATCAAAACACTCATGAAGGGCGATGGCATCTGGTCGGTGACCGAGCTATCATAGGTGCAGCCTCCAAAGAGAGACCCGAGGAGAGCTAAATGGATCAGAATGGATGAGCGCACAATGGCAATCATCATTTCGTCCATTAATGAAGATCTACTCATGCAGATTGAAGACTGCAAAAGTAGCCATGTAGCATGGGAAAGATTAAAGTAGAAGTATGAAGTGAGGACTGTAGCTTCAGTCATGCACCTTCACAATCAGCTGCAATCCATACGGTGGGATGGCAACCAGTTAGATCAGCACATTGAGAAAATCATAACGATCTTTGCTCAAATCGCTGCATTAGGACAGGAGCACCAGGTCCCAACACCACAGCAGCTGATATACTTCATGAAATCTCTACCGACGTCCTATTAGCCGCTGAGAATGTTCATACTGAGTCTACCAGATATGACATTCGACAAAGCATTCAGTCTTGTTGCTGATGAAATATTGATAAGAGATGAAGGAGAGGGAAGTAGTGATCAAGAGAAGGCTCTCTTCACGAAAGAAAAGATGAAGAACAAAACCAAGCCAAGATTCAAGAAGACGAAGTCCTCGAATCAGCAATCTTCTTCCTACGATCATTGCCACAAACCACGGATATGAGATTTTCAAGTTTGATCTGCATTTTCAGTGGGTATCTATTGTTTCATGATGTCCTGCTACCTTCTTGATTTCATTTGCGTTTAGATGCTACTTGGATCTTGTTGTAATGACTTGCTTGTAGTGCAATATCTCATCTGTAAGTTATCTATATGTCATTATCAAGTTGGATTGATGTATAGTGAGGTGGCCAATGTGAATATTTTATGAATCACTAAGATCCAACCTAATCTCTTGATCTTTGGTTATAAAAGACAACACAATTTGAACCATCAACAATGTAGAAAATCAGCATCTACTTCATGAAAGAGATGCAAACTCAAAAAGATCTTGATCAAACATGAACAAAATGAAATATTGAAGTTGTTATCCATACAATAATAGTATCCTACTGTATTTCACACGTGTGGATCCAAATATAACAAAATATGAGCATTCTACACACAAGATTGCAAGATATCATCAAGATAGTGCACCAATGGATAGATGAACCCAAGAGAACTCATGTATAAGCATGAAATGAGAGAGAGAGAGAGAGAGAGAGAGAGAGAGAGAGAGAGAGAGAGAGAGAGAGAGAGAGAGAGAGAGAGAGAGAGAGAGAGAGAGAGAGAGAGAGAGAGAGAGAGAGAGAGAGAGAGAGAGAGAAGATATTGTTCTCCCACACTTGTACACTATGTATAGTAGGTCCATGCCTCATTTTGAATTTTAGTTTCCCTCCATAGAAACTTCTAGATCAAAATTCCTATCAACAATATGACTAGATTCAATGTATCTAACATTCAAATTTGAATGTGACCAGACTCGTCCTACTACATTTTTCTCACTTTCTAAGAGTGGTAATTCAAAAAGATTTAGACTAAAATAACTTTGAAATGTCTATCTCTAAGTCTAAAATGCAAATCGGCCTCAATTGCCAAATACAAAAGATAAAACTATCTTCTCACACTCCCTCTTGAACTAGTTTTATCTTAGACTTTGAGAATACTCCAAGTGAAGTCCTATGCTTTATAAAAAAGTTCTTTTCCCAATGCTTTGGTGAAGATATCAGTTACACATTCCTTTGAAGACACATGTTGAAGCTCCACCTCCTTTGCCATGACTTGTTCTCTCACAAAGTGATATGCCACTTCAATATGCTTGCTCCTAGCATGAAAAATAGTATTGCTTGCCAACTTTTCCGCTAATTGGTTTTCACAAAAGATGATTGGGCTCTCTGAAAAATCCAAGAAGTAAATATCCTTGATCATCCTCTTGATCCATACCATCTCCTTTGTGCAATGAGTAGGGGCTTTGTACTCGGCCTCACTAGATGACAATGCAATAGTGGCTTGTTTCTTCGACATCCATGATATAGCTCCATCACCTATGAAAATACAATGTGCACTTAGGGATTTCCTATCCATTTGATCTCCAACAAAAGTTTGAATTTGAAAATCCAAACGAGTTAGGTGATGATCCCTCATATAATATGCCAAAATCTCGAGTTCCCAAGATATATCTTAAAACTCTCTTTCCTAGCTTCCAATGCTGCTCACTAGCATCTTGCATAAGTTGGCTTAAATTACCAACACAATAGCTTAGATCTGGTCTTGTGATAGTTAGATATATAAGTGAACCAACTAGCTTTCTATAGAGAGTAATGTCCTCGAAGGATCTTTCATTACCTCTTATAGTTAGCTTTACATTTGACTCCATAGGTGTATCACAAGACTTTGCATCTACCATATGAAATCTACTAAGAATAGAATTAGCATACTTCTCTTGACATATGAAAGTAGATTGAGAAGTCCTAATCAATTCTATTTCTAAGATGTAATGCAAATGACCAAGATCATGCACCTCAAACTCCTTCTTGAGAGCATTCTTGATATCATCCTTATAACTTTCCATCAAGCCATAACATCAATATCTTTGGACCAATTATTAAGGAAATAAAGAGGTCTGAAAATATTTAATTTTCACACGTGCAGAATTCCAGAATTCTCAATTCTGATCTGAAAATCTAGTTTCTATCCTCTTTGATCCAAACACTTTTCAAGAAAAGGTAAAGAAAAGTGATAAACAACTTTTTTCTTGAATTTAGCTCACAAATTCTTGCACAAACAGAGATAATAGCATGCAAAGCTTAATTTAGCTCTGATACCATGATAAAATTTTAGCAAGCTCACACGTGTGGGGAATGATCCTCAAGTGTGAATGATCTTGTTAAGCTTTGTGTTTAGCACATAAATTGATTCTAGATTGAATGCCAAGATCTAGTACAAGATTTTATGGCTAAATCACAATCTAGCATGCTAAGAATCAAAGAATTTTTGCTTTGAAAAACAAGAGAGAAGAAGTACAAGAATTTAACGCATTAGCATAAGCCTCTACTCGAGTTAGAGAGAGAAAGAGAGAGAGAGCAAAATTCAAGCAAACAATGGTATAAATCAACATGAAATAGCTTCAAAGCTTGGTTTTCATCAAAAATTATGAGAGAGCATACACATATTTATGGAGTTTGGAGTAGCTCGAGGTAGAACCATCTCTCTCCAACTTTCATCCACATCTAAAAGTGAAAACTAGAGAATTAGTGACATTTGTCACTTTACATGTATGCATTTCTACCTACTTTTACCAAGTGTCAAATTTTCAACTAGAATTGTACAATTCATCATGCATGTGTCCAATTCACTTTGTGCATGCCTTGCATGTCACTATTTTATAATTGACATTTCTATGTCTACATTCTATATGCACGTTGTATATTATCAACTAGACTTGAAAAACCCCGTTTCTCCTAGGCCAAATTTGGCATTTACAATATGAAACAACATATACACATAGAAAAAACTTTGCCAAAAGCCTAAAGTCAAGATAGATGATTTTTTATTTTTCAACATTTGTTGCTGGGTAGCAACAACCTCTTCATCTGACTCATTGTCAAGTAGTGGATCGATGATGGACACGCTTGAGTCTGAAGCTCGGATTGACATTTCAATGACAGGCGATAAAGGTTCTCTTGGAACAATGCCTTTGTCTTTGATGTAGTTGATTCAACCAGGGTATTGTGTCTTAGAGGGCCTTGGTTGAACATCTGTTCTGGACGTAAGCTACAGTGGAGACAGCTTCAGCCCAGAAGCTCTTGGGCAGTGATGTATGCACAACATACATTTAGTTTATTCAACCAGGGTACTGTTCTTTCTCTCGGCCAAGCCATTTAACTGAGGAGATTAAGGAGTGATAAATTGCTACTCAATGCCTTGGCTTTGGCAATACTCCTTAAATTGAATAGAGATGTACTCTCCACAGTTTTCAAACCTCAGGGCTTTGATCGTCCTTCCAGTCTCTTTTTCTACATGCTCTTTGAAGATTTTGAAGCAATTGAAAGCTTCTGATTTCTTCTAGATAAAATACACCATAGTCCTTTAGGAGAATTCATCAATAAAAGTTATGAAATACTCTGCATCCTTTAGAAAAGGATTCTGCATTGGGCCACAAATGTCTGTATGTACAACATCTAACAATCCTCTAGCAGTATGCTGATGGCTTGATCTAAATGGTTTCCTAGTCTGTTTACCAACTAAACAGTCTTGACAGACATGTAACTTGACTTTATTATCAGGGTAGTCTAGATCAAGAATAATAGAATGTCTAGACATTTGTTGTACAAAAGCATGATTCAAGTGACCAAGTCTATATGCCAAACTAAACTTTTATTTGCTTGAATAGAAGTACCGAGTGCCTAACTAGAGGCAGAAAAGCAATGACTTAATCTATACAAGTATCCATGCCTCTTTCCGAGTGCTAGGATCTTGCTTGTCCTATCAACTACTTTGCATTGATCACATTCGAATTCTACTTTGTGTCCTAGATCTGTGATTCTGCTTACAAAGAGCAGATTTCTAGAAAAATGGATATATACAAGACTTTAGAAAGTAGCTTAGACTGATCATTTGCAAAGCTTAATCTTATAGTACCTTTACCTTTAATAGCTTGTGTGCTATTGTCGCCAAGGTGAACGTATTTGTTGGTACTGTAGGGTGTATAGGACTCGAAACAACCAATGAGACTAGTCATATGCTGAGTGGCACCGGAATCCAAGAACCAAGAACTGTCGTTGGATGCTCCTTGATGGCTGGTCATGAAGGCATCATGATTCGCTTCTTGAATGGGCTGTGGAGCTTCTATAGCTGTATTGGCCACTTGATTTGACTATCCCTTGTTGTTGTTCTTTTCTTGTAGTATCCGACAGTCTTGAATCTCGTGGTTGTTTCTCTTGTAGTATCTATAGAACAACTTCTTCTTAGTATGCGGGTTTGACTATTCTTTGTGTTGTGTTGGTTTCCAGTCTTGCTTTGATTACTCCGGGCCTTTCTTCTTCTTCTGCTTAGTCGTGCCTCTGTTGGTGTACAAGGTGTGAGAATCAGTTGAGAAATTGGAGGTTTCGTTCCTCTACGTGTCTTCCTACAACAACTTTGCAATGACTTTTGAAAGAGTCGTCATGATGATCATCACCCAATTGTCATATGAGCTTGGCAAGCTTGTAAGTAGTTGCATTACTACATCTTGATTGTCTATGACAGATCCGACATTGGCCATTTGCTTCAGCAGGTTCTTGAACTGGTTGATGTGATTCTGCAAGGAATCACCATTTGCCATCTTGAGGGAGTAAAATTCATTGTTGGTGGAGTACATGGATTGTTTTGCCTAGAATTATAGTGATCTAAAGGGCATCTCACCAACAGTAGTCCAACACACCATACCCTTGGTGGATGGAGCAGTCCCCAAGGTGAGTCGTTATTACTGTTGGAACCCGAACTACACGGAGCTGATCAAGCAAGAGTTGCAAAAGTTGTTAGACGCTGATTTCATTTATGAAATCGAGCACATGGAGTGGGTATCGCCTATAGTTAAAGTACCCAAGAAGAACGGCAAAATGTGAATTTGTGTGAATCTAAAGGCACTAAACGCAGTCACCAAAAAGGACCATTTCTCTTTACCCTTTTAGCTGGAGCCAAAGCCTACAGTTTTTTGGACGACTTCAGCGGCTACAATCAAGTGAAGATAGCGTCTCAAGACCAACATAAGACAGCATTCACCACGGAATGAGGAACTTATGCCTATAAGGTGATGCCATTTGGACTTTGCAATGCCCCAAGCACTTTCTAGCGATCATGCAGATGTCATTCAAAGAGTATTTGTAGACATTCCTGGAAATTTTCTTGGACGATCTGTGCGTTCATGGACCAAACTCTGAACACTTATGCAATCTGGAGAAGGTGCTACAAAAATGTCGCAAATTCCAGATCTCCTTGAATTCAGAGAAATGTCAATTTTGGGTTATACATGGCTTGATTCTTGGCTGTATAGTGTCTAGACACAGGATCACCACGGACCTTTCGAAGATCAAAATCATTGTTGATCTACCACCACCAAGAACGATCCACAAGGTCTACATCTTTATGGGTCACGCTAACTATTATAGGATTTTCATTCTAGATTTTGCGGAGTTAGCATGGCCAATTCACAAACTCACAACAGATCCACATTGGAATGAGAAAGCCCTAAAGGCCTTCCAAAAGCTTAAGGATGCATTGGTTTCAGCACCAATCTTATGACCACCCAATTGGTCCATTGAGTTTCATGTGCATACGGATGCATCGAAGTATGCAATTGGAGCAGTCTTAACCCAGCCAGGAGAACACAAAAGGGATTTTTCAATTCGATTTGCAAGCTGACAGCTCAGTGATACATAAATGAATTATACAACCACAAAGCGGGAGGCACTGGAAATGATATATGCGGTTAAGAAATTTTGTCACTATTTAATGGCCACACACTCTACCTTCTATACGAACCATCAACCCTTTCTCTATCTTGTTAACAAAACCTACAACATAGGAAGAATCACTCGATGGCTACTTCTATTGTTGGAGTTTGATTTTCGGATAGTGTACGCAAGTAAAAGCAACACTATATGGCAGATCATGTATCACGTATCTAGGGGAAGGAAGTTGCAACCCAACCCAATGATGAGCTACCTGATGCTGCCTTATTTTACGTTGACACAGTATCAGAATGGGCCTCTGACATAGTTGAATATCTAATGCGGGGCCAACCAGACAAATCATTACCAAAGGCAGAACAACGAAAGTTGATCCTGAAAGCTAGACCTTATTAGTTGATTGTCGACCAATTGTACAGAAGAGGATCAGATGGGATTCTTCGGCGATGTATTCTACCTCATGAGTCCACCCAAATCATTCCGCTTTCACATGAAGGCATGGGTGGAAATCATGCTGGTGGCCAACGATTCATAAGGATACAGAGGAATACCTGAGGAAATGCAATGTGTGCCAAAGGGCAAGGAGACCAACGAGATTGAATTATGACCTTCTGCACCCAGTCTTAGCCCAAGCACCATGTACATTGTCTACAATGAGCTTGTATGTGGATTTTGTTATAGTCTCCATTTGCTTATGGAATGAATGCACTCTTTTTGGGGCCTTTTTGGACGCAGCCGCTTTGTGCATAGCTTGCATCCTCCAACATTCTTCTAGACCCCATCTACCGGCATATGGGGGTCTATGCTTCCCTTTTCTGTATGCTACTAGTGATGAGCTGAAGGGCCAATGATTCTCTCATAAATTTAAACAAGAAATTATATGTGGTTATACAATGCTTGAACGTCGCCTTCCAGACCCCATCTCTGGCAGATGGGGTCTATGCTTCCTGTTCTTTATGCTGATAGTGATGAGCTAAAGGGCCATTGATTCCCTCATACAATTCAACAAGAAACACTATTGGTTTATGTCATGCTTGCACGCTGTCTTCTAGACCCCATCTGCCGGCAGATGGGGTCTATGAACAAGAAATAATATAGGTTTATATTGTGCTTGCACATCACCTCATTAGAGGAGTTCTCAATATCAAAAAGACCCTTTAAGGAATGCCATGTAGGATATAGAAAAATATCAAAATAAAAAAACAATATTGTTTATTTGCTTGCCCACACTACTCCCAAGGCCTCCCCAACTCCCAATAATCTAACCACAACGTCTATAGTCACAGTTAAGAACTGTTAACAGTTCGTAGTATAACATGACTAAATTCAAAAATATTCCCTCCATTGGTTACGAAAAGGGCAATATTTTCACTGGATCTAGAATATGACCCCCATCCCCAAATTTGAATCAGAAAAAATTGCGAAATATTTACATATGCATTCCTTCCACGAGAATGGAAATATGAGCGCCAACTACCTATTGGAATGAAAAAATGAGCGGCATTTCCAAATTTGAATCAAGCATACAAGCATGGAGATTGGATTGATCGTACATAGTATATAATATAATCAAAGATGAGTATTTTGTTTTGCTTCATAGAATCTGGTCATAGTACTTTGATGCAACTGATTACTCTATTATTTTTTTTATGATGACATTGTATCATCTACATGTGGATATCCCTATTGATTTGGCACCTTTGCAAAGAAGAGGAGGCAAAGGAATTCAAATATCTGCTGAGGATCGTTCTTATTACAAGGCAGAAGGAAAAAAAAAAACTTGGATTTGTGGATAGACGGAACATTATATCCACAAGATCCAAGCACTTTGACACATCCCACATTCTCTTCAATAACTCATTTAGTTACATGGATATGCAATGGGCATAGTGGATTACTAGGATATTGTGAAAAATTGCAGAACCATGGAAAACAACTTTATATGAATAAAGGTCACTTTTTAGAAGGTAAGTTGATTCAGATATCCTCTTATTGTCAGAATAGAGATTGTTATCTCCAAAAAACGTTAGAAGAAAATGAACAACTTAAAAAAAATAATGAATCATTACAAAAGATAACAATCAATATCAAATCAGAACTAGATCAAATGCAATCAGTCTTACAGTCTATTTGTATTGAAAACTTACAATTATTGAAGGATGTGGATTTGGCAAAGACGAAGGCTAAAAGTAAGAAGCAAAAGCGACAAAGTTGCAAAGATATTCAAACGCTTTCAAAAGGAGGTTATCGAAATAGAAGGATCTGTGCATTCAAGTAAGCATATTCTGATTTTTGTAAGTTTTTCAATGACATTTGGATTTAATTTCAACTATGGTAATATTCTGTTAACTGTCTATTTTTTTTGCAGATTTGCATTAGTAGCTCCTCGGAATATTAAAGACAATGCTTCACTAGGAATGTCATTGGGCACAATATTGACTTGCAAATCCACTGAGTGTATCATGATGAACAATAGGATTTCAAATGTAAAGTGTAAAATAGCAGAGTCTTTGATGGTGGACATTCAAGATTTTTTAGATAAGACTATAGTTCAGGGTGCTTGTGATTTTGCAGGTATTAGCAGGGAAGCATATGCAACAATATTTAAACTAATTAGAGAAGCTTTTAAGCAAGTTCAAATTAGAAAAGTCCCAATCCCTAGGACATATCACTTGAAGAAAGAGAGGGATACATTAAACATAGGTATGCATAAGATCACTGGAACTCCATTTCATATTGAGAAGGTGTATGAAACTGATGAAAGATCGATATTCTATAATCAAACGATTTATTTGTTGATCTAAATTACTTGTTGAGATACATCGTCACATTCTATGATATAACCTATGAAAAGGTGAATGGCAAAATAATCATAGTACTTAAGTTAGATGAGTCAGAAATTGTGAAAGGGCATAAGATGGAGAGGGTTAGTATAACTCTCATGAATGGTGCTCTATCACAAACAGAGAACCAAGAAGATTTCAGATTTAGTGTCCAGTCAGAAAATGATATATGGTGGTTGGCGGCGTTTCAAGTAACTAGTCTCATTATTACATTACATTCATTGAATAGTATTAATACATTGTAAACTAAGTCTGATTGATTCTTTGGACAGGTGCTGAAAGAGGGTCATGATATATTATCATGGATATTCTCAAGGACATCTTATCCTAGAATCATCAAGGACCATATGGATGGAGGACTTCTCAATGTTCCAGGAGTTGGAGACTTCAATGTTGAATGGCACTTAGCAGGTGATTTAAAAACATTGATATGTATGTATAATGTCTCTCACGGTGCTACATCAAAACACCCTTGTTTGTACTGCATGAAAATGACAAAAGATGTAACTAGGAGTACAGGAATCACTAGAGAATATGCAGATCCAAACTTATTTCCACTAAGCTCAATATAAGTGGAATACAATGAATAATGGGAGCTCCTTAAAGGAAGATTCCCATCAGTAAAGCCTAAAATGTTCAAAACATAAGATCTTTTGACAAAAATGATCTTATCTGTAGGTAAAATGATAAAGCTTTAACTGCCATTATAAGACTCTCCCCGACTAGGCTCAGCTTGGAATGAGCAATAAAATCTCATTCTTCAGGAAATGCCTAAAATAGTGGCCCAGTCCATTGTCCCTCTGGAACGAGGATGCATGTTGTCTGAAACCACCTCGTCTCGCAACAAAATCATCTATTATGAGAGCATCCTGCAATAGGAAATATGTTAGCAAAAACACATTTAGTGATTAAAAACATTCTAATGCAAGGAGGTTTAAACACTTACACATTCTTCATCATCAACAGCAACCAGATCAGGATGATCAATATAATGACCATGTACTAAAGTGGAATCATCAATGAAATGCATTAATGATGGACGAGGGAAGCCCATCTAGGATTGAAATGCCGTGAATTCTTCATCGGATGGTCTGTCTTGTCCATCCTCAGCTATATTTGATAAAGTCTTAGTCAGGCATTCTTCACCAGTCATAAGTCCCTCCTCATCATCAAAATCAATACCAACAACAAGGTCATCTGTTTCAAAATCTACAAAGTCAGAGAATTCGAAAATTGTGCCAGATAATAAACATAGAACCTCGTCTTCACGATAGTCAAAAAAATTACATAAATCAGCAGTAGTAAAATATACATCATCATCAATATAATATACAGGCAAATTGAAAAGACATTTCAACTCCTCTATAGGGTTGGATTCATCATCAGATGTATTTTGGCCAATAAAAGAATCCCAGAGAACATCAGCATTTACATCAATAAAGTCACTTTCCTTATCAGGAGTGTCGATAAGAAAGTGACTAATATCCTTAATAGCTGACTGAACAGAGGATGATACAAAAGGAGGGTCAGCAACAGAAACTTCCTCATCATCTGAGATCTGAACTAACAGGAAAATTATGAAACCACTAGTAGAGGATCTTCCATGAAGATCAGAAGTTTAACTTGGATGATACACAGATCAAGGAGTCTCATGCAAGATCAATCATTAATCTTGATGCTGCTCAAGAGTTGGTGAGGCCGAGGGTTGAGGAGGAGCAAATTCAAGCTACCACACCAAAAAGATCTACACGAGCAAGATTTGAGCCAAGGAGGCTCACATATGATGAAAAAGCAAGGCAAGTGGAAGGTGAAACTTCCTATCATGCTCTTTTCATATCAGATGAAGAGACTAAAGATGTCCAAGAAGCTCTTCAATCCAAGATGTGGGTTGAAGCAATGACCCAAGAGTTTGAAGCCTTGATGTCAAATAACGCATGGGAGCTTGTGGAGCCACCAAACAATGTGCATGTGATTGGATGTAAGTGGGTTTTTAGAATCAAGTATAACCATGATGGATCTATCGATAAGTATAAAGCAGACTTTGTGCCAAAGGCTACTCACAACGAAAGTGTTATAATGCAGCATCGAGCGTTTGCCATCCAAAGAATAATAGTCGATGGTTATGTATTCTATTTCATTGCAAAGTCGAGCTCTTCCCGAGTCCCTGACTTGGGCTTCTACCTGACATGGAACATTACAAGTAAAATCAATTTAAAATTTTAATTTTAAAATAAAATTATGAATTAAAATACGAATTGATAATTTAGAAACTTAAGAACTTACCACAGATCATTCTCAATTCTCGCATTACAGAAAGTTAGTAGAGCTTTCTGTACTGATGTTGACTGCCAAGAAGAATGAAAAATAACAACTCTCCAAATTGGAGAAGTTGTGACTTCAAAAAAGTCCTGCATAAAACTATGAATTTCAGTGAATTTGAAAGGAGTATCATCATTTAATGATTCTTTCATCTGAAATCCATATAGTATATCGGTGATGCAGAGTGTATAAGGTCTTTTTCTTAAAAAATTTGAAATTTCTCCGCAATCGTCCTCTTCAACAGAGTAAAACATGGTTGATTATCGACACTTTTGGGAAGGTAGGTCTCTAATGGATCCTCCTCCGCAACGGTCTCACCTCGTGTCAATCTCTCCTTGTCCCTTTTTTTTGCTTTTGCCTTCAGAATATGTCTCTTGAATTGCTCTGGTAGGACTTTGTTTTTTTTGTCTTCGGGAGACCGAAAAGGAAAAAACTATGCTTAACATGAGAGACAAAAAATATAAAATAGAATAGGAGACTTAACTTATCAAAAAAAAAAAATTAAATAAAGAAAAAACTATGCTTAGCATAGGAGACATAGAATATAGAAAAGAAACAATTAATAAGCACCTATGCTAAGCATGGGTGAAATAAATACCATGTCTCTAAACAAAATAAAAAATGGACTCAAGGCTTCATTTAGGTTGCTCAGAGAATAAAGTCTCTGACACTCATCGAAATCTTGACAATTTAACCCTGTCACAAGGGCTTCTTGAACTTTCATAAATAATTTGTGCCTGCATTTAAAAAATATAATTGTTAAAAATCCAACCAAATTATGAAAATCATTGTATTGAAAAAGGTAACATGAAAATAAATATTTAAATTATGATTATTACCTCTAAAATTCTTTTCTCATTTCTGCCAAGGAAAGTTGACTATCGACAACTCTTGAAAGAACACTTATTATTAGCTCTGAAGAGCTAATCCCTTGCATATTCTTCCACTCTGATATTCCCATTTCAGTAGGAATTGGCTTCAGAGTTTGAGTGCTCACAACTTTTTTTCTGGACTTTGGGGCACCCTAAGCAGATTGGCCTTTTATTTGAGAAGTTTCTCACTTATCAAAAATTTTATCAACAAGGGCCCACACCTGAAATAAATAAAAAAATAATTGATAAAGAATTTAACCAATATTAAAATTGACTTCAAAATTTTAGTCTAATAAAAACAATTTAAAAAAATTATAACATATATTATGAATAGAGCATTCCATGACGAGCATAGCCAAACAAATTATCTGGCCACTACGAAAAGCAAGCTGAAATAAATTATCGTATTTAGTAAGACTCTGCATAGGATTTTTCGAATCAAAAGGCAGGCCTGTCTTTTGAGCACATAGTGCTTTCAGCTCAAGTTGATTCACATCTCCTGCTTTGGAGACTCTCATGTATTCTTTGTGAAAAAAAATGAGTTCTTTATATCATGATCATCTTCATCCGGTAGTCCTGATCAATATTGTGGTCCCAAGCCAATAATTTCGCTTCTTCTGCTGTCAGGCCAGCAAATGCAATGGCACTCATAGTTCAAAAGCTTGGGATATGGGTACTCTTGAGATAATTGTTTTCGAGCGTGTAAACTGTGTATCCTCCCAAGAACAAAAAAATGATATGAATCTAATAAAGAAAAATCAAAATTTGCAACATCGTTGCATTTGTTGGGATCAACCAAAACAACAAAGGGAGTAGCTATGGCTTGTGTATGATCTTTAAATTTTATTTTCAAATTATGTACATGTGTTTCATTAGGCTCTCTAACTTCCATTGGCCTATCTCCTGTTATTGGGTCTACGGGTGGCCTATCACACTGATTTATGTCTAAAATTAAAGTTGTTTTTTTTATTTTTTTTGTTTTATGGATATCCTTTCTTAATTTGGCAAGTTTGGAGCTGTCTTGTAATGGGCGAATGGATGCACCAGGTAGCGACAAAGATGGTTTGGTGGTGGCTTTTTTGCTTTCAACAGAAGGGATGGACTTATGGCGATGTGTAGCCATGGTCTTTGGGCGTGACTTAGGTCTAGTGGGCGAAGTCTCAGAAATATTATGAGATCTTTTTTTTTTGGAATGAGATATAATGACTAAAAGCTTAAATCTAAAAGTTTAAATAATTTCATATCTAATAACAACTATGCTAGGCATGAAACAAACATGATTAAAAATATAATTACTCATCAAAGTAACTAGAGCTTTATCAAAATAGGCTTTGATGGCCTCGTCTTGACAAAGTCGATCTTTATCATAGTCTCGTTCAGAATGAAAATAGAACGAGACTTATCCATCTCCTTTACAAGTATATTCACAAAACCTTCTTCTTGATCCTCATATGATTGATTAGCAAACAATCTTCCTTGAACTTTGAATTGCGAGTCTTCTCTGCCAGGCTTCTCAACTAAATGAATAAAAAGCTCCGAAAGCTTTGTGTTGTTGACCCCTTTGGTGAAATAGTACATGAATTTTTTCTTATCTTTTAATGGAATATCTTGAGGTTTCCCCGAAATT
Source organism: Diphasiastrum complanatum (assembly GCA_029204225.1). NCBI lineage: Eukaryota > Viridiplantae > Streptophyta > Lycopodiopsida > Lycopodiales > Lycopodiaceae > Diphasiastrum > Diphasiastrum complanatum. The sequence goes on from CM055102.1 coordinate 2,639,447, forward strand.
TTAAAAGAAATCCTCGACATTTCGAAAATTATCAAAGACAATTGAAAATTTGCAAAAAAAAAAAGACTTTTTAGGAAAATTTAAAACGCTATCTTAATGAAAATGCTGAAAACTTAAATAAAACAAGCCAGTTTTGTGAAAAAGATTATAAAAAAAAAAACTACAAATTCAACATATTTTCTTACTAAAACATCTCAAAAGGATCACTTTTCTGAGACAAAGCATTGTAAAACAAGAAAATACGAGTAGCGACCTATGCTAAGCATAGGTTGTGGTCGAGTCCTTACTAACAACTTATGCTTAGCATAGGATGGAGGCAGAATTCTTCAATTCTAACCTCCTTTCGACCTATGCTGAGCATAGCTTTCATCTCTGGTCCTGTTCCAACCTATGCTCAGCATAGGTTTGCAAGCAAATTGCGAAGACATCTTATGCTCATCATAGGTCGTTACTCGCACACTCTTGTCCAACCTATGCTTAGCATAGGATGTCTTCGCTATTTGCTTGCTAACCTATGCTAAGCATAGGTTGGAAGAGGACCATAGATGCAACCTATGCTCAACATAGGTCGAACCATGGTAAGAATAAAGAAATAACGTCGGAATCCTATGTTGAGCATAGGGTATTACTAAGGACCCGAGCACAACCTATGCTTAGCATAGGTTAATGGAGAGGACTGGTGTAGGCACCTATGCTGAGCATAGGTTACCCATGTTGCAAGAAGATGAATACAAATTAAAATATGAATATTTTCTAATGCAAGAATTTATTACCCATGCTAAGCATAGAGCAAAGCTAGAAAATGACAATAATCTTACCGTCAAGAAATCTGGAAGCGAGAACATATGCGAAATCTTATAGAAAGCCGTGACTTGGTCGTAGCGATTGCTCTGGCAGCATGTGGGCTTCTGAATTTGCAAATGAGCATGCACGACTTCAGAAAGACCCAACATTACGGGGATCCTTACAGGGTTGAACTGTTTCTCCAGATGCTCTAAATGCAACTGCTTGGCTAAAGCATTTCATAGATGTGCATGGAGAAAAATTGCCTAATTCGTTATATTTTCACTTGCCAGATAATTTTACAAAATTAGAAATATTTTTGATGTACAAAGAGTTTGCAAAAACAAAAAATGTTCCATGTTTGAGTTACTCATATTTTCTTAGAACTTGAAAAAGAGATTTTGGACTGGTAAAGATTCCCAAAAAATCACGAATGATAGTATGCTCCACTTGCAAGTTGTTAAAGTTTGCAAAACAAATTGCAAAGACCAATGACGAGAAAGGTAAATATTAATCAAATTTATCATTCATTTTAATACTTTATGTTTTGAAAAAATTTATGTTGCAGTCTTTTTGAACTCCATTATGTTGCAGTCTTTTTGAACACCATTATGGTATGATCTTTATTTTATTAAATAAGTAAATCATTGTATTTTCAGTGGATGCTACAAAAGCTCTTCAACTGCACAGAGATCAACAAACAACTGAAAGACAATAGTTGGCCAAGCATCGAAAGAAATATTTGGAATGTCGACAAAAATATTTGGGACTTGTTATTGATGGCATGGATTAGAAGCAAACAATGTTGTCTCATTTTGTCAGAGTGCTCAAAAATTTGAACGAGGCAGATTTTATTGAGGTTCATCTGGTTGGAGCACTTGTGTTTAATGGCATTTTGGAGTCCAAGGTGTTTTTTAATTATCCCAATGTTCGAAATGATCCAAATTTGACGATCACCATTGTACATAAGATAATTTGCGAATTTGGTGAAAATCTTCCAGAAATACTTTATTTGCAGCTTGACAACATTGCTAGGGAAAATAAAAATCAAACTGTTTTGGCATACTTGTCTATGCTAGTGGAGAAAAAAAAATTTCAAAAAAGTAAAAATAGGATTTTTGTTGCTAGGACATATCCACGATCAAATTGATCAAATGTTTAGTTGCTTTTCTAAGAGGTTGAGACACAATAAAGCGTTTTCATTACCAGTGCTTCAAAGCATTGTTGAGGAATCGTATGTGCCAAAGCCAAACGTATCATTAATCAGACACACATATGATTTTCGTGATTATGTTAAGGCGTCCAACGAAACAGAGTGATGCGTAGCTAATATTAATGATATTAGCTTTCAGCACCAGTTTAAAATCAAATGTAACAAATCAAGCATTATATTATTATGGGGCAAACTATTTTCAAATTCAGTTTCGTGGCTACCTCTTGAAGGAGTTTGATTTTTGCTTAACATTCCATCGACTCAAATCAAGCTTGCTGTGTTGTCTCTTTTGAAGTCCTTGCTAGAAGAACAAAAGGTGCAAAGAGAACATCGTGAGATTGATCCATTTGTCTCATTAAATTTTTTGGAATCAAGTATTCAAGTAGCTTATCAGTTTTTTGATGAGTCTGATCAGCATTGGTGGATGGACTTTTTCGAGGAACAAAAGTTCAATTTGCTCAATCTCGAACATACATCAATAACTCATGAATTTCATTGGCCTCATAAATTAGGAACATCAACTACGACTGTTGAACCTTCAGATCTTCCTCGAGATAATGATTTCCTGCAGCTTGTGCAAGGTGAGGAACATGAAATTTATGTGGGCTCAAGGAAAAATAGGCAAAGTGTAAAAGCTGAAAAAATGAAATGGTGCGGTGATTTGAATGAAATCCAAATTGGAAGCCTTGTTGCACTTCTAGCTTCAGAAAACAATGAAGGACATCCATTTTGGATTGCCAAAGTACTTGGTTTTATTCAAAATAGCAATCAAACAAAAGTATTACGTGTCCATTGGTTGCGCACCACTTCAACGAATACTTTTTTGGGAAGGTACAAACTCGAAATGTTGCAAGTACATCTAAAGGGCAAGAGAAAGAGATTGCCAAAAAATCAACCAAGACTCGACAATTTGAATCTACAGGATGTAGATGTTTTGGCGTTTAATTTTGAATTAACAATGACCAATCATCTACGAAAGTCAACAATATCTATATTGAAAGAACGACTTGGATTACTTGAAAAACCATCATCCTCCACTCGTCATCAACAGAGAAAAGCTGATTTACAAGGTTTTTTGTCAACATCAGACGTGGATTCTAAGGAAGACATGTCAGTTGACTCTGATGAAGAAGACGAGTCTTCCACTTCATCAACCAAAAACGAGAGTGTTGAGAATATGTCAAGTTCTGAATTGAGAGGCATCAGTGAAAATTCCTTAGAAAATGTACTTTAAAAAAAAGAATATGCAAATATAATTTAAGTTATATTGTATTTCAATGGGATTTCAAGTTTCAAAAATCATTTGTTCTCTTGAATTATTATTTCATTTGTAATTATGATGGTTTTATGAAGTTTGCAAAAAAAAAACTTGTAGTTCTTTATTTAAATTATCTATTTTTTGGCTTTTTTTTAAAAAACAAAATTTAGAGATCTATTAAAAAAATCCATGATTTTGGCCTTAAACTAGGACTATTAAAAAACACCAAAAAAGATTACTCTTTTTCAGGTCAAAGTCCCAAAACAAATGTCATCGTGTTAAGTGAATATGACCCTTCTCTGTATTATAAGTTTGTACATAACTTTGTAATTATTCTTCTCATCTATGTAGATGATATCATTCTTTGTGGAAATAATGAGAAGCTAGTTGAAGAAACTAAGCATGCACTTGGTACTGAGTTTAAGATGCAGGACTTAGGAGTTCTTCACTATATTATAGGCCTTGAAATAGATTTCTGAAAAGGTCATGCATTTATAAACCAAAGTAGATATGCACTTTCAATGCTCAAAAAATTCCAGACGAAAAATTGTAAAGGCATAGATACACCTATGGAGCACACTGTAAAAGTTCTTATAAAAGATGATGGAAAATCCTTGTTTATAGGAGTTTTATTGGCTCACTTATTTGGTTAACAGTGACTAGGCTTGATCTAAGCTTTTGTGTTCATAAGCTAAGTCAACACATGCAGGATCCAAAGTTATATAACTGGAAGTTGGCTAAAAGAATCTTGAGGTATATATCTTTTACCTTAGATTATGGATTATTCTACAAGGAAGAAGGTCTGACTTTGATTGCTTTTTCAGATTCATATTTTGCAAGAGATAGGTTGGATAGAATATCCACAAGTGCTTACACTATATTTCTTGGAGGGAACTTGGTTTCTTGGCTATCAAAGAAGCAGGCAACTATTTCCTTATCATCTTGTGAAGTTGAGTACAAATCTCTTACAACCACAACAAAGGAGGTTTTATGGATCAAAAGGCTACTTTTGGAGCTAAAGTGTTATGCAGATGAAGATCTTCCAATTATCAAGAATGACAACATTTTTGTTCAAGCTCTTGCAAATAACCCAGTTTTCCATGCAAGGAGCAAGCACATCGAAGTAGCTCATCAATTTGTAAGAGAAAAAGTCGTTGGGAGAGAGATCTCACTAGAGCATGTTGATTCTACAAATTGTGTTACAGATCTTCTCACCAAGCCACTACTCAAGTGTCAATGGTTAACTCCTGCAACTTTGTCGCAGCACAAACAAGAAACGAATGTCGAACGAGAACAATTCGCGATAGTCAATGTCCCTTGACTCGAAGCACGAACGATTCGCGAATCGTTCGTGAATCATAAACACACCTCCAAGACCGCAAACCGCAAAGGGACACAAAACGAAAAACTACGAAAGAAACAAAAGAATGAAAGCAAATGGGAAATTACGAAAAAAACGAAGAAGAATCTTTCGCGCTGCCAGCTGGCAGCTCAACGGGCTTAGAGTCGTAGACTTCATGCCCAAGTGAAACAAATGGCAACGACGGAGACTAAGTGGATCAAATAGATCGGAGTCGTCTTCGAACTCAGATTCAGAATTGGAATCAAAACTATGTTTTGAAGATAAAGATTCAAATGGATTTGGTGAATTGACAAGCTCTCGTTCAAATAAATTTACAAGTGCTATAGAAGTGCTGTAAAAATTATTAAATGCTTCAAGACTTTATCTGGTTCTTATTGGTGAATTTCACGGATTTTTGAAGATACAGATTGCGTGCTTTTCTATATACTTCTAATCGATGTACTCATTTTAAACGTTTCTTCTCAATAGTTGTGCATGGCTGATCTCTTGGCATACATTACATGAATAAGATTCAGCGGACTTAGTACACTTAAAAATCATGAAAGACAAAAGTTTGTCTCCTCGGCAACAATGCCAAGTTATGTCGTATCCTGATCATTACAGATTTCCACAAAATCTGTAAACTATATAGTATAAACGATTTTATCGTTTCCCAAGAGGTAGAGAAATCTTCTTTTTTGGATGATAAGTGTACAAAGGGTAATGGGTAGATGATGAATGAATATTCAGAATAGAATACTACAATGACATATCTGGTTGTCCAAAGATATTGCGTAGATTGGTGTCCAGAAATACCAACATGAAACGATTTGGTCAAGGTCTGAAAAAGTAAGAGATACTTTATCTTCCAGACAACAAGATAATAAAAAAACAACTTATCTGACAACGGTTAGCAAATAGATTCTACAAAACAGAATCTGATAGGCATTGTTTCCTCTTGATGACTGCCAGGAGATTAGTTCTTATCATTGAGAAGCAATCAAAATAGAACGACAATTATGTTCTTCATCAGAGCACATAAACTCATTCAGAAAGAAGAGAAGTCTTGATTATGTGAATGCTTGTCAACTTTGGCTAGTTCCCTGCAACACATAAATAGTTAGAATTGTCTCTTCAGAGATGTCGCCTTTGAATCCATGTTGGAAACTGGAATTCAATATGAGATGGAAAGAGTGCCACAGACAGACTTGTATCAAATTAGTTACAGAAAAACTCAGAGTGTGTTTTCTCAATTGATAAGAAGTATAGTTGTAACAATAAGAGAAAATGAATGCACAAGCTCATAGAATATTGGCTCTCTCTCTCTCTCTCTCTCTCTCTCTCTCTCTCTCTCTCTCTCTCTCTCTCTCTCTCTCTCTCTCTCTCTCTCTCTCTCTCTCTCTCTCTCTCTCTCTCTCTCTCTCTCTCTCTCTCTCTCTCTCTCTCTCTCTCTCTCTCTCTCTCTCTCTCTCTCTCTCTCTAATGATAGCAAAAATCTGCGTATATACAATGGCGCTGGGGTCTTTCTTATACAGACATATCCAGACCTAAGGCATCATTCTCCAATCATTAGGGTATCAGTTGAGAACAAGTTCATGTCACTCTAAGACATCGTTTCAAAATGTTGCAAGTCTTAAATGCAAAGTATTTCTAAAGTGCAAATAGGCCTTTACATAGATTTAGGCTATATCGCATATTTACATATACAAAATTTGAAAAATTTACACTATATACACAATTAATTGGTCAATGTGGAATTATAGGCCTCACAGCTATGTTACAATTGCTTGGGTGTACACGACACAATATACATTTTTTGCAGTATACTAAAAATCGATTGATTGACAACAAAAGAGCATAGACATTTTGAAGACATAGAAGAAATGTACATGCGCACATTGTTGAGGAAAAGCATATGTATCGCTTTGATCCTTGGTAGAGTCAATGGCAAAATAACCACTCTCATCTTTCCTGACAATTGCATTGGGACCAATATTGCAAATAACTTTGAACCATTTAACATCAAATATTAAAATGTTGAATTGCCTAAATCCAACTTTGAGGATGTCATTGATTGTCCCACAATAATTAAGTTGAGAAGAGAGTAAATTGGTGTTTGTCATGTTTGCTCGACTCTCTTGGGTAAAATTTTGCCATGACTCCACAATCGTACGTGTTTTTATTTTTGTCAATGTGCTACATACAAAAGTGTTGTCTAGTGAGTGCTACAAGAAGAATAGAGATTAAGGAGACAAGCAAGTTAATCTTACTCTTGATGAAGATGGTTTGGATGTTCAAGATGCAAATGATTATGCTTTTGTGATGTCTTCATATATGTTATCCTTGCCTTTGATGTCGACGAACTGATCCTCGATAAAGACTGTATCCTGGCTATACAAGATTTCCTGGGTATCAAGATCATACAGCTTGTATGTATTATCAGATGAAGTATATCCAATCAGGATGGTCTTGAGACCTTGGAAGTCCAATTTCTTCCTCATGTCTTTTGGGATTTGCACGTAGGCAACGCATCCAAACACTCTTAGGTTCTTCACAGAAGGCTTAGAGCCTGTCCACAACTCGTGGGGTGTCTTGCCTGAGAGGGCCTTGGTCGAACATTTGTTCTAGACGTAAGTGGTAGTGGAGACAGCTTTGGTCCAGAATCTCTTGGGCAGCGATGCATGTGCTAGCATACATTTGGCTGATTCAACCAGGGTATAGTTTCTCCTCTTGGCTAAGCCATTTGACTGAGGACTGTAAGGAGTGATGAATTGTTGTTCAATGCCTTGGCTTTGGCAGTACTTAAACTCGATAGAGATGCATTCTCCACCATTGTCTGACCTTAGGGCCTTGATCGTCCTTCCAATCTCCTTCTCTACATGCTCCTTGAAGATTCTGAAGTAGTTGAAGGCTTTTGATTTTTTCTTTATAAAGTACAACATAGTCCTTCTAGAAAATTCATCAATAAAAGTTATAAAATACTGCATACTTCAGTGAAGGATTTTTCATCGGACCACAAATGTCTGAATGTATAATGTCTAACAATCCTCTAGTAATATATTGATGACTTGATTTAAATAGTTTCCTAGTCTGTTTACCAACTAGACAGTCTTAACAAACAGGTAACTCGACTTTATCATGCGGATAGTCGGGATCAAGAACAATAGATTGTCTAGACATTTGTTGTATAGCAGCATGATTCAAGTGACCAAGTTTATAATGCCAAAGTAAACTTTTATTTGCATGAATAGAAGTATTGAGCGCCTGACTAGAGGCAGAAAAGCAATGACTTAATTTATACAAGTATCCATGCCTCTTTCCGAGTGCTAGGATCTTGCCTGTCCTATCAGCTACTTGGCACTGATCACATTCGAATTCTATTCTATGTCCTAGATCTGTGATTCTGCTTACAGAGAGCAAATTTGTAGATAAATTTGGTACATACATGACTTTAGAAAGTAGCTTAGAATGATCATTTGCAAAGCTTAATCTTACGGTACCTTCACCTTTGACAGCTTCTGTGCTATTGTCGCCAAGGTGAACATATTTCTTGGTACTATAAGGTGTATAGGACTCGAAACAGCCAATGAGACTGGTCATGTGCTGAGTTGCTCTGAAATCCAGGAACCAAGAATTGTCGTTGGATGCTCCTTGATGGCTGTTCATGAAGGCATCATGATCCGCTTCTTGAATAGGCTGTGGAACTTCCGCAACTGCATTTGCCATTTGATTTGACTGCCCTTTGTTGTTGTTCTTTGCTTGTAGTATGCGGCAATCTTAAATTTTGTGGTTGTTTCGCTTGTAGTATCTGCAAAACAGCTTCTTCTTCGTTTGCGGATTTGACTATTCTTTGTGTTGTGCTAGTTTCTGGTCTGGCTTTGATTGCTTCGGGCCTTTCTTCTTCTTCTGCTTAGTCGTGCTCTTGTTGGTGTATAAAGCATGAGAATCAACCGAGAAACTTGAGGCTTCGTTCCTTTGCGTGGCTTCCTGCAACAACATAGTAATGACTCTCGAAAGAGTCAGTTTTGGATGTGTTGTGATGATCATCACCCAGCTGTCGTATGAGCTTGACAAGCTTGTAAGTAGTTGCATTACTGCGTCTTGATCATCAATGACAGATCCGACAATGGCCATTTGCCTTAGCAGGTTCTTGAATTGATTGATGTGATTCTGCAGGGAATCACCATTCGCCATCTTGAGGGAGTAAAATTTCTTGCTGAGATGTAGCTTGGAAGCTATATCTTGCACTTCGTATAGTGTGCTCAAGATGTCCCAGACTTCTTTCAATGTCTGGGCCTCGGATACATGGCCTATTTGGGTATCCATAATGTTGAGGATGATCAGTGTGAAAGCCTTTCCATCCTTCAGTCTCGATCTGACGATTGCTGCGTCGTCTACTTCGAGTTTTCCTTCTGCACCTGTAACAACGTCATACAATTTTTTAGCCATTAGTACAATTTTTATCTTAAATTTTCACAAATGGTAATTGGCTCCATCAAGCTTGTCCATGATAGGACTAGCTTTCTCTTGGAAATCCATGTGGAAGATTAGTCTAAGTGATAGGAAAAATTATCAGTGACTTAAGTATGAAAATTTGGTACTGAATTATAGAACAAGAAAACATTACTCTATCAGCTAGTAGAGTCTTGCACTGTGGAAGCTTATCATACTACAAAAATAGCTCTGATACCATGTTGGAGAAAGAGGGTGTGTGAGTGTGAGAAACAAAAATAGCTCGAAAGGAAAACGAACGAGAAACTCGAACGAGAAACGAACCCGAACAGAAAGTGTTCGTGCGCAGTGGAATGAGCTATATTACTCTTTTCCTAAGCATGACTATGCCTCTCAGAAATGAACAGAACATTAGTGATAGAAATCACGGTCGATCTGATTACGTAGCCAAACATTAACAAAACATCAGAAGAATAATTTGTCGTGAACATCTAGACAAATTATTAGTCACCAATGATTCACGAAGAACTAGACAGAGCTCGACTGATAATCAGTCGCAAAAGGCAAGACTAAATATAAGTCATCAACAACTAGACTAATAATAATGCGCTAAGAATATATTACCACCCGGATTGAGCAACAAGAGAGTCACACAGACTGAAGAAAAGCATAGCAATATCAACACACATCTGAATGCAGAACAACAGAGCTGTTATCAGATTAAGTATAGCAAAATATACATGTCAATAATGTTGTGGAGCACAAGACAATAGCGGACGAAACCGCGTGCTCTATTAAGCCTATTCAATCTGTAAAAGGGATGAACCTATTACTGACAATACAAAAGAATCAATGCACAAGGCATCTACTTCGTCTATCTTTGATAAACTTCTGATGCAATTATTTTAACACACACCATCTTGAATACGCAAGTGGTATTCAATATATACACAATTTTACAGGTGTATAGATGAAGAAAGTACAAAGTGGATGTGTTGTCTATAGGAAATTGTGGGTGGCTACTGTAGTTGTCAAATCTGTTAGCATAGTTGCGTGGATGAGTGTGAAAAGGCCGCGACGTCAGCCTTTGCTGAAATGAACGTTGGTGAAGATGCAAAAAATGCGACACTCTGATGAAATGCCTCAGGATTTGATTTACGGGCTGCCTTAGGGCACCTTCAGCATTTTGTAAGGCAATGTCACTTTTTTCGTCTGTTTCAAATCACGTGTAAAAACACAGCGTCGCATTTTTCGCCTTTTTTGCCTATGGAAATTTACTTGTATTTATGCAGACAGTCGAGTTTTTCACCTGTCTTAACATGTAAATATGCAGACTGTGCAACAACATGAGTAAAAATGCAGCATGAATGGAGGCATATTAAAATAGAATTTAGGAGAGTAGAGGAGATAAATCCAACAGCCATGAGGTTAAGTGCTAATCTTGATAAACCATTTTGGGATCAAGCTTTGTTGTGTGCCAATTTCTTGTGCAATAGGTGGCCGAATGCTATTTTGGATGGAAGGACACCGTTTGAGATGTTATTCAAGAGGAGGCCGAGTGTCAACTTTCTTAGAACTTCTGGATGCACATGCTATGTCAACATAACTCTTGATGATAGGACCAAGGAGGATCCATCTTCAAGAAAATGTATATTTGTTGGATATAGTGAGGTGAGTAAAGCCTACGAGGTTTACATTTCTTCTACTCATAAAGTGATTATTGGTAGAGATGTCATTTTTTATGAGGGGAACATTCCAAAAGTATCTTCAAGCATTATTGATGGTGATGTGGATGGATGTAACATTCTTGATGTTGATGTAAAGGATCCTACTTTAAATGGTTATGATGATGGAACTTCATCAAGTCAAAAGCCAAGCAGAACAACAAGGGAAAGACAAATGCCTTCAAGGCTCACATATGATGAAAAGAGTAAGCAAGTAGTTCCTGGAAATTATGTTGCTTTCCTAACCTCTTTTGATAAACCTAAAAGTGTAGATGAAGCAAGGAAAGAAGATGAGTGGATCCAAGCAATGGATCTTCAGTATCAAAGCTCTTATGAAGAATGGAACATGGAGATTGGTGGAGCTACCTAAGGACAATAAAGCTATTGGATGCAAATGGATCTTTAAGTGTAGACAAACCAAGATGGATCTATCAACAAGTACAAGGCAAAGTTAGTGGGAAAAGGATATGCTCAAAAACAAGGATTGAATATGATGAGACCTTTGCACCTGTGGCAAAGATGGTAAGCATTTGAGTCATCATCTCACTTGCTACACTTTATGAATGGGATCTATGGCAATTGGACATTAAAAATGCTTTTTTGAATGGTGATCTTGAAGAGGAAGTGTACATGGAGCAATCCAAGAGCTACATTTCTTCTACAAAGCCAAATCATGTGTGTCTACTACAAAAGAGTTCATATGGCCTTAAGCAAGCACCAAGGAGTTGGTATGCTAAGCTTAACACTTTTTTCCTCTCTCAAGGCTTTGTTATGAGTGAGTATGATCATTCACTTTATTATAGGTTTGCTGGAAATGATGTTATTATCTTGCTAATCTATGTGGATGATATCATCTTAGAAGGTGGAAACAATCAAGATGTGGAGGATATCAATATTGCTCTTATGAAGGAATTTGAGGTGCATGATCTTGGTATATTGTATTACATTTTAGGAATAGAAGTGATTAGATCTTTTCAATCTACTTTCATTTGTCAAGAGAAGTATGCTAATTCTATTCTAGAAAGATTTCATATGGTAGATGCAAAAAACACTGTCTCAACTAATTTTGGACTTTTTAATTTATTTAGGACTATTTTCTACATATGGTACCAAAAGAGCCAGATTAAAAAAAAAAAAAAACTAATTGTTGAACTGGGATTTTCTGAAGTTCAAATCTCATTTCAATACAACTATAAGCCAAACAGGACAAATTTGATCAACAAGTCATATATTCGTTTCTAAAATTTATTGATGCTTTTTTCCAATAGCTATGAGCACCTAATATAATTGTAAATCCGAAATAAATTTGGTTCTTGTTAAGTATCATATACATTGAACTTATAATTCAGATGAAGTTAGCATTCCAATTGTGAGATCAAGGAGATTAAGGTGGATGTTTTTGCCAAATCAGATATAATCATGTCTAAAATTAGTGTCGATCCGAATAACGTAGACAACTTTTAAACATAAACATTGATATTTAAAAGAAACATAAGCTTAATTTGATATTAATTTTAAAAGAAACATAAACATCACTAAATCATGTACTACTTTCAAGCTGTATTATAAGAACTCTCATGGAAATTTAATCACAATGTGTCATTTGCCACTAAAAGTGCTTCATATTTATAATTAATCATGGTCTTGGGCCAAGCCCTACATTGATCAAGAGACTATTACAAAAGATGCACAACTTTGGTGCAATTCTAGACAATGTAGAAGTCTAAACTTTTAGACTAGTAAACTATTTCAATATTCTAAAGGTTGAGAATTAGAAACTATTTCCAACCTTTAGAATTAAATCTAAAAGCTGTTAAGCTTTCTACATCATGATTCCTCATGGTCTTACAATACACATGCCATGGTATAGGATTTACTTATAATAGGGTGACATGGCCACACCCTAGGTCTAAAAAACCTATACTTGCACATAGAACACACTTGCCAGCATTTCAGAATCATTTTTATCCACACAATTCGAGTTTTCCTTTTGAAACCATGCATAGTAACGGAAATTGAGATGTTATCTTTGTTGTTCCATTTGTTCTAGAATATATGATGAGTTTTGTAATGTGTGCAGTCTCAAAAATTCTACATTGAATCCCATTATCATAAATCATCAAACCTCCTGATGAAATAGATACCTCACAAGAACTACAAAGTCATGTGGTTGGAGAATCATATACCCACCAATGAATTGGAAAATGCCACGGTTTAAACACTAGCCAAAGCAAAAACAACTTCTTGCATGTCTTTGACATAGAGAGCTAGAAAAATTAGAAGGGCTTCAGAGGTAACAAGACGCATGTGTCATCAAATCCTTCAACTACTACAAATTCCGCAAAATCAATCACACCACAAGACTAGATTTGAGACATAACAAGTCTTACCAGTTCAAATCACACCTACCAAACTAGAGTATGGTGTTTTTCGTAGATTCTGCCACTCTTTACATCCAAAACTATTCATGGTGATACCTTATATCAAAATGATGGACTGAATGTTTCAAGTCCTTCACGATGTGTCAGTTCATAACTTCAGTACAATCTACCTCCCTAGACACTTCATCAATAATCTCCGAACCAAGTATTTCAGTACCTAATTTACCCAAAAGCCCATTGATTTTCTCGCCTTACTTCCTCTTCCTCCTCTGGTGTGAAGTCATTCTTGATGTTGAAAGTTTTACGAATCTCTTCTAGTGTCTTTCCCTTGATCATATCAGCAACTGTTTGGCATGTTAAATCCAACAAACTTTGGATATTTAGATAATTTGCAGCCTGTAAGAAAAAAATATGACCATGTTAGAGAGACAATTGTGAAATTTGAAACAAGGAAACTTCCTACCACAGATCAATATCCAAGTTTCACCATTTTCCTACTTGCCTAGATTTTCAAAATTCACACATAGTAAGCTTCAAGTGAAAACCAAAGACTAGCTTTTCCATAAGGGTACGATTCTGACAACAAGAATGACTCTCGGTTACTACTCTCAAAGGCATTCCACCTATGTTTCTTGTTATATGAATGGATCACCTACTACGTCAACCACAGGTCACCGCATCAATAGATTTGTTTTGTCAAAAAATTGATAAGCCTCCAAGCTTTGAAACACTTCAACTTACTATACAACCGTTCAAAAATACCAATAAATGCTGCTCTGATCATGTCCAATACAATTAGCATCAAAAGGCGGCTTGAAGAAGTGTGCGAACAACAAAGCAGTGAAATCAGATCGCCAGAGTAACGGAATAAATTGCGAACAAAGGCCAGTCCTCAACAACCCGCTGGAACTCCTTCAATCCAGGACCAATCCAATTGTGTCCAATCGGGGACATAGCACCCAGTGGGATTATTAAGTCACATAATTCTTTCTGTACTGCAGATAGTTGGAGATAGGAAACTTCATAAAAAACTTCCAAATGCAGCAAATTAAGCACAGTCGGAAGAGAACATGCAGGACCCTTTGAACTAATCGAATTAAGCCTATATCATCTCCAAATTAGAATGAAACAAAAATGTCAACCTAAACTAGCGATTCAACGCAATTAAAGTACATATAAGGCTAATTAGCACAAATCCCCGGAAACAGGCCGTAGAAGTTGCCTAAAGAAAGTGTACTAAGATGCAAAAGAGATCAATTACACATGCAGAACCTAACAAGCTCTTCAGGTCAGATGAAAGAATCCAAAATCAAGCAGATCTTAGCGCAGTTCGTAACAATCCTCCAAATAAATTTAAAAAATTCAAGTCCAGAAACTCAATCCCCAGCTAGCCAACATTCAAAAGCTGGAAGCACAAACCATAATGAGTTCAAACAAAGTCGCTCGATCGACTTTGACAAAATCTGCATCCCAGTCCAAGTCCTCCTTGGGCTTTTTATCACCAGATTTGTGCAGGTCCACATGATACTTACAGTATTTGATAACCTTGGCGAGTATCTTGCTTGTGACATTAGGAAGAGGGACGGCACTGTCTTTGCCGATATCCTCTATCAAATTCTTCAGGATCTGAGATTGGAAGGCGACTGCTTCATCCACCTCAAACATCTGACCATCAGAGCTCCTCAGCTCTACTTTCGAAGACATAGCTGCTCTGTCTGTCTTCCTCCTCCTCCTCCTTCTTCTCCTCCTCCTCACAAAAAAAAGAGCGGAAGAAATGAATGGAAAAGGTGATGGATCGGAAGGCAATATATAGTGATCGGAAGGATCACTTGGACCTTTGACACGTGGATTCTTTTCATTGGCTGAATGCTAGCCAAAAGCAGATGGTTGGGATGCCAAAAGAGGGAGCGACGAACGTTCCTATGTGGGGCTCACCCCTTGGATTTTTGCCACGTGCTATAATTCCACGTGCAATCTTTTCAGTGGTTGATTGTGAGAAGCTGGGACAAGAGAGGCCAAAAGCGCCCTGCGTCTTTCCATGTGGAGGACGAAGGAGGAGAAAGTTGGGACAGGCCGGGGAGGGCCTTGGGCCTTCCTCATTGGGAGGTGTAACGGTCAAGGAAGGGCCCGCTAATGCAAAGGCCCGAGGTCGTCGGGCCTTCGCTCATGTAACTCCAACTAAAGTCGTTCTTATTCATACTTTAATGACAATTTCATTTAGAATCGCTCTGTACTAGCAATTGGCACACACGGATTTTGTTCTCGGAAGTGCTACCAAAACACAAAGGAAAAACAAAGAGTTGGAATGATGGGCACAAATTATTCCAGGCCTGACTAGTACGATATTTTTCACTGTAGTGTTCTTGCCATGTGAACTATTTTCAATGGTTGACCTTTAGAAAGTGGTAAAAACTCTTTGGCAAGCTTCACTATGTGGCTTATCCTATACTTACCCGTTCTTTGCCACTGCTTTCTAAATGGCCTTTCCTCTCTAACCGCCTCAGGCTGGTCTCTCAGTTGGAGGAGGAATCCCTTGAGCACCTGATTTTTTATTGTCGCAGGGATCTCTCGCCATGGATTCTGCACCTGTTTTCAGTCGTTGGATCTGGATGGCTAGTAACCAGTATGTTTTTGACGGATCATCGACGTAGTTATCAGCTGTTACGTGTTTTCACTATGCTTTCTATATTCTAACTGCTACTTAGTTCTGATGGACTGCCTCCCTGGGTGGTGTGCACTTGTTCCTTTTAGTCTTTTTCCGTTGATGTACTATCCCTTTGGCATTAAGACTTATTGACTTGTGTAGCTTTATTTTATGTACGGTACATTTTTGCAAAAAAAAAAATAGTGGCAAAATTTGAGATGATTATGATGAAATGTAATGACAAAGCAAATGAATCATATCATATGCCAAAAAGAGAGAGGAGAGAGGTAGAAGAGCTATGAAGCTAAATGGTACGATATATTTTCATCCCAATGACTTGGATTTATATCACACAATCTCTTTTCACCTGATGGCATGTTGATGAATGAATATGAAAACAAAACAAATGAAGATAGCACATAAATTCAAATGCTACAATTGGCTAAAAGTTATCAATCAAAGCCATATATGAGAAAGGAAAAGAAAATGTGTTGACCTAAATTATTGTTTATAAGGTCGAAAAATTCCACGTCATCATTTAAAAAAAAACCAAAAATTTGGGTCATCAATTTTTTTAATAATGACGTGGCATTCTCTCTCTCTCTCTCTCTCTCTCTCTCTCTCTCTCTCTCTCTCTCTCTCTCTCTCTCTCTCTCTCTCTCACCCAGGAGAGTCCCTACGTAGCTCGTCTCTCTCACACCTAGGAGAGTCCCTATTTAGCTTTTATCTCAAAAGTCTGTACATAGCTCCAGCGGGCAACATATCTACTTGAATCTCTACTTGAATCCTAAGAAGCTACGCGTTGGGTTCTGATGTCTTATAGTGCTCCACCGCCTAGAGGAAACCCTCTTCCTCCTAGCTCCTTGCTGTGCAAGCCCACCACTTTCATTGCAGCGATGATGTTGAATATGCTATTGATCTAATCCTTAAACTTCTTGCTTCACGATGGTATTGAACTTCTTCAAATCTGTCTATAGCATTACATTCAATCGTGCTTTTGCAAAAAAAAATTGGTCTTTCAAGACCCATCGATTGACGCTCAAGATATCAACGATTTCTTCAAGGCTGACAGAGTTGTATTCGGTTTGGCTACCATTTCATGCTCAAGATATCAACGATTTCTTCACAGTTGACCGATGAGTCCAAGTTTACTTCTAGAGTTCTAACTCTAAGAAGAAAAATCTTTTCTTGTATGCAAAAGAAGGATGAAGGTGCTCATGATTTTGTTTTGAGGGTTAAGGCATTCAATGATGAGTTAGCATTAATTGATGAAAGCATTAAGGAGATAGAACTTGTTCAGGTTGTTCTTAATGGCTTGGTGGATGATCACGCTAATCTTGTTCAAATTTTTGCTATTCAAAAGACTTTGCCAAGTATGGTGGATTTTCAAGAGGTTTTGGTGAATGAGGAGTTTAGGCTTCAGTCAAGAGGAGTGCATCTAGTACATCTCAAGTTGATGGAGAGGAGGCAATGTTCATGAAGGGAAAATTCAAGGGCAAAGGCAAAGGCACGTGGTCAAAAGATCAAGGTGAGGCTTCTACTTTTGTTGGTAAGAAGAAAGATAGGTCAAATTTAGGTGCTAATCTTCCTAAACCTTTTTGGGATCAAGCTTTTTTGTGTGCTAATTTTCTATGCAATAGATGGCCAAGTCTGGTAAAACCCCTTTTGAGATGTTTGGTAGAAGGCCGAGTGTCAACTTTATCAAAAATTTTGGATGTATTTGCTATATCAACATCACTCTTGATTATAGGACCAAGGAAGATACATCTTCAAAGAAAGGTGTGTTTATTGGCTATAGTGAGATGAGCAAGGCTTACAAAGTTTACATTCCTTCAACAAGGAAAGTGGTCATTAGAAGAGATGTCATTTTTTATGCAGGAAAATTTCCAAAAGTATCTTCAAGTGGTGGTGTGGATGTTGGATCTAACATTCTTTATGTTGATAACATTGGTGATGATACTTTGGATGGTGATGGTGGAGATGTTTCTCCAAGTCAAGTTTTAAGAAGAGCCTCAAGGGAAAGACAAAAGCCATCTAGGCTCACTTATGATGAAAAAGGTAAGCAAGTTGTTGGTGATACAAACTATGCTTTCCTTACCTCTTTTGATGAACCTACATGTAGAGATGAAGCAAGGAACAAAGAGAAGTGGATCCAAGCAGGGGATCTTGAGAAGCAAGCTCTTATGAAGAATGGAACATGGAGATTGGCAAAACCTCCAAAGGACAAGAAGGCTATTGGATGAAAATGGATCTTCAAAGTGAACACAAACCAATATGGATCAATCAAAAAGTACAAGGCAAGGTTGGTGGCTAAAGGATATGACCAAAAACGTGGTATTGACTATGATGAGACCTTTGCACCCGTGGCAAAGATGGTAAGCATTCGAGTCATTATTTTACTTGCAACACTTTTTGGATGGAATCTTTGGAAATTGGACACTACAAATTCATTCTTGATTGGGGATCTTGAGGTAGAAATGTTCATGGAGGAACCCCAAGGGCTACATTTCACAAGGCAAGCCAAATCATGTATGTTTTTTACAAAAGATCTTATATGGACTTAAGCAAGCACCAAGGAGTTGGTATGCTAAGCTTAACTCTTTCTTACTTTATCAAAATTTCAAGGTGAGTGAGTATGATCATTCACTTTATTATAGATTTGCTGGAAATCATATTGCTATTCTTCTAATCTATGTGGATGACATCATATTGACTGGAGGCAACAAGCAAGATATTGATGATATCAAGTTTGCACTCAAAAAGGAGTTTGAGGTGCATGATCTTGGTCTTTTACATTATATCTTGGGAATAGAGGTATTTAGAACTTCTCAATTCAATCTTATATGTCAAGAGAAGTATACTAATGCTATTCTAAAAAGATTTCATATGGTAGATGCAAATTCATTTGATACACCAATGGAGTCAAATGTAAAGCTAATTATAAGAGGTAATGAAAGATCCTTCGAAGAAATTGCTCTCTCTATAGGAAGCTAGTTGGTCCTCTTATATATCTAACCATCACAAGACCTTATCTAAGCCATTTTGTTGGTAGATTAAGCCAATTTATGCAAAATCCTAATGTGGAGCATTTATTGGAAGCTAAAAAGATATTGAGATACATCCTTGGAACAAAGGATTTTGGCATTGTTTATAGAGGATCATCACCTAACTTGATTGGATTTTCAGATTTAGACTTTGTTGGAGATCAAATGGATAGGACATCCATAAGTGCACTTGCTATTTTCATAGGTGATGGAGTTATCTCTTGGATGTCAAAGAAACAAGCTACTATCTCATTGTCAACTAGTGAGGCCGAGTACAAAGCTCTTACATCTTGTACAAAAGAGATGTTATGGATAAAGAGGATGGTAAGGGATATTAACTTGTTGGATTTTTCAGAGAGTCCAATCATCATCTCATAGATTGGAAAGCAATCCTATCTTTCATACAAGGAGCAAGCACATTGAGGTGACATATCATTTTGTGAGGGAACAAGTCATGGCAAAGGAAGCGGAGCTTCAACATGTTTCTTCAAAGGAATGTGTGGTTGATATCTTCACCAAAGCATTGGAAAAAGTCTTGTTTATGAATCATAGAACATCACTTGGTTTACTATCTAGATCTATGCTAGAACTAGTTGAAGAGCATTAGAGGAGTTCTCAATATCAAAAAGACCCTTTAAGGAATGCCATGTAGGATGAAAAAAAAATATCAAAATAAAGAAAAACAATATTGCTTATCTGCTTGCCCCCACCACTCCCGAGGCCACCCCAACTCCCAATGATCTAACCATAGTATCTACAGTCACAGTTAACAACTCTAAGTTGTTCACAATCTAACTTGTCAAAATTTAAAAATATGACTGCCATCCACAAATTCAAATCAGGGAAAAAAGCATCCCTCCACTCTGGAATAAAAATTTGAGTGCCATCTCTAAATATGAACACCATCTTCACCTTGGATTGAGATTATGAGCGCCATCTCCACATCGGACTGAAAATATGAGGAACGAAGTATATAATATAATTAAAGATAGATACTTTGTTTTGTTTTGTATTGTTTTGTTTTGTCTTGCTATATCTGATGACGACATTGTATCATCTACATTTGGATATTCCTAATGATTTGGCACCCATAGAGAGACGAGGAGGCAAAGGAGTTCCAATATCTGTTGCTGATCAGTCCCATTATAGGGCAAAAGAAAAAAAGAACTTGGATTTGTGGACCGACAGATCATTGTATTCTCAAGATCTTAGCACATTGACTCACCCCACATTCTCTTCAATAACTAATCTAGTAATCGGAATATGCAATTGGCATAATGGATTATTAGGATATTGTGAGAGATTGCAAAACTATGGAAACAGTTTTCAATGAAAAAAATTCACTTTTTAGAATGTGAGTTGATACGCATATTATCTTTTTATCAAAAAAGAGATTGTCATGTCCAAAAGACTTTAGAAGAAAATGAACAACTTAAAAGAAACAATGATTCATTACAGAATTGTGAAGATTATTGGAATATTATCTTCCTATCTCGAGTTTGGGGCCATGTCCATGGTTATTTTCACTAAATTTCATGTTGTACATAAAAGGTATGTGAATTGAGCACATAACCTTCTAGTATAGGTCGGATTTGAGTTAGGTAGATTCAATTTTGATGACATGCAGAAGTTTAGATAGCATGCAATGTCATATTGTATGCATGCAAGCCACATGCAACATGCAAAGTGGTTTCTGTGATCTACACATGTCTAGGCAGTTTTATGACTTGACATGCAGTACATGCAACATCCATGCATGCAGTTACACATGTGGATCTCTGGTAGGTGAATTAGTTCAGTTAAGTGGACTTTCCATGCAACTCCACTGTAGGAATTCGAGTCTCTCTCATGTAGGAAAAGCTTGGCATGTTTTGCCATATTGTGAATAATGAGATTTTAGTGTTTTGGACTCATTCTCTCTCTACTTGAGTTTTCCATCATTGATTTTCTCTCTCTACCCAAAAGTAGGCTATTTTTTCCGTACTGAACACTTAGAATTATTTCTAACATTTAATTCTCATAGTGAGAAGTTAGATTTTTTCATCTGATGTATGCCATTGTGCTCTTGTCATAGATTTTTCAAGTATATAGTTCTTTGATCAATCTTGTGCAATCACAACACCTCAGTAAGATCTTGTAGGGTGTGTGCTCGCAAAAGATCCTACTATGAACCTCGAAAAGGCGATTGTCGAGATTCGAGAGGAAGTCGAGGCCAGAGAGCATCTTGATCACAAAGATGGTTCTGACCAGGCACTTTATGGCAACAGAGAAAAATCAAAGAAACAGTTCAAGCCTAAGAGGGAGTCGAATCAGAGGCAGGATCGTGACCAGCAAGCAGAGGGGACCAGCAAAAGCAACTGGAAGACCAAAGGGAGGTCGAAACGACAAGATGCAGACAAGAAGACCTGCACGAGATGTAGAAGAGATGGGCATATAGTAGATACCTGCTGGCTCAATCCCAAGATTGAGTGTATCCATTGCCATAAGAAAGATCATGCAACCATGGATTGCCGCCAGTACCCAAGAAACAGATCAGCACAGAACAGACAGGAGAACAATAATAGTTCTTCCTATGTCGAGGAGCCCGAGAGCTCGAAGATGGGTGAAGAAAGAATGAGCAAAAATTGTTCAACTGCCTACATCTGTGAAGATGTGTGTGCAGCATCAACGTCTGACGCACACGAGGTGATCCTGGATTCAAGAGCCACGTCGCACTTCGTGACATCAAGACGAATCATGTCTGATTTCAGAAGTGCAGATCCCTCAAGATTCATAGTTCTTGGAGATGGATCTAGACATCAAGTGAACGGTATTGGTTCACTCTGGCTCAACACCAATGACAGAGATAGACGACTCGAAGACGTTCTGTTCGTGCCAACTCTACAACAAAACTTGCTCTATGTAGGAAGAATAGCAGATGCAAGGATGCATGTGATGTTTTCTAACGAAGCATGCAACGTGATTGATGCCAGCACCAGCACTCTCATTGCTCAAGGCAGAAGGAAGGGCAACCTATATCATCTAAAGGTGCGCCTACCTGAAGATCAGATGCATCAGACTCATGATGACTCGCCAGACACTTTGTGGCACAGAAGACTCTTCCACATGAACTCAATGGCACTCTACCAGGCAAGTCATCATGGAGCAATAACGGGGCCAACATCTCGAATGCAACCAGTTTGACCACATGTGATGCATGTTTGAAAGGCAAGATGTCACGCACACCATTCGTCAAAGACTCCTACAGAACGACAAAGATTCTAGAGTTGATGCACTCTGACATCTGCGGTCCATTCAACGTGATCTCAGTAGGAGGTCCAAAATATTATATAGCCTTCATTGATGATTATAGCAAGTTTGCCAGAGTGTATTTTATTCAAAATAAATCTGAAGCACTCGATAAATTCATAGAATATGTGAATTGGACTGAAAGATACACAGGTAGGAAGGTGAAGCAGATCAGAATAGATCGAGGTGACAAATATATCTCGAATCACTTCACTGACTTCTACAATGATCGTGGCATCATTCACAGAAGAACTGTAGCCTACACACCGCAGCACAATGGTGTTGCTGAATACTAGCATTCTTGGCTAGTTTTGCTGATGGAAATGAAGCTATTGAAGGTTCATTATGTCACTCATTCATGGCGAAGTCTTCAAGTGTTGATGATATCTTATGGCAAGATGGAGATGGAGGCTTCATGGAGTTTTATGGTGGAGACATATCAAGAAAAGAAAAAGATGGAGGAGCCAAGCAAACATTGGTTCATCACTCACATTTATTGTTTGGTTGCTGTTATTTTCCAGAGAGTTCAAAGTTGAAAGCATGGAGGAATCATCTCATTTACATTCTATTTGTTTCTTCATGTTCTAGTTACATCTTGATGTGTAAAATTGATGTAAGAAATAGTGAAGCATCCAAAGTGGACACTATTCTCTATATCAATTATGAAAGCTACCTTTAAGCATTGGGAAAGGACTTGTTTATGAAGCATAGGACATCACTTGGAGTGTTTTCAAAGTCTATGCTAAAACTAGTTGAAGAGGGAGTGTGAAAGACCTCAACTAGTTTGATCATTTTGGACATATTTGTTTATTTGGCAAATGAGGCCAATTTTTATATTAGATGACTTTTCAAAGTTAGATTAGTCTAAAAGCATTTAAATTACCACTTTTGGAAAAAGAGGAAAAAGTAGGAGGTCGAGTTTGGATAATTCAAATTTGAATATCATGTTCATTGAATCTAGTCCACATTAATAGTAGGGTTTTTGTTATGGAAGAAAACCAAGATCATTAATGAGGCATGGACCTGTTATAAATAGATGTAAACTCGTGGGAAGAGACACATTCTATCTATCTCATCTCATCTCATACTTATACATGAGTTCTCTTGGGTTCATCTATCCATTGGTGCACTATCTTGATGTTATCTTGCAATCTTGTGTGTAGAATGCTCATATTTTGTTATTTTCGGTAGCTTACTGTTTCTGTAGGGACAACAACTTCATTTTGTTATTAGTTTGATGTTTGATCAGTTTCTTATTGAGTTTGCATAGCAAATGTTGATTTTCCACATTGCAAATGGTGTAGTGTTGTGTTGACATTGTAACCAAAGATCAATAGTTGTTTTGGATATTAAATGATTCATTTTTTTTCACACTGTCTTGCTCGTTGGCGGCCTGACGCTCCTCTTACAAAACTTTTTCTGCTTCTCACAAATCTTTGCATATGTGCTTTTTCTATTTTGATTTTTAACCTATCCCACCCGGTGAGATTATAAGATAGATTAAATAATCATTACAAGAGAGGATTACGCTAAATCATTAATTCACCAACTCTCTGGTAACCTTACTTTTACGGCTAAGTGTGCTTCACGCTTGTTGAGCTATGGTCTCGATAGTTCGACCTTGCCCGACAATTCGTTCCGGTTGACTTTTGGCTTCAGCTCATGTTTGGGGTTCCGAAAATTCGGTGTCGATGACTGCCGATATGTCGGCCCCGTCAGGGAATGCTGGAGAATGGTTGCATGAGTTCACCATGTCCCAACACTCCCTCTTGAACGATGCAACCTTTCTGCTTATCCTATTCCCATTGATCTTCTGTGTTTGGTAAAAAGCGGCTTGGTCAGCAAATTTGCAATCATGTTTTTTGATTTTGTGAACTTGATACTGAGCTCTCCTTGGGTCTTCCTCTAGAGGCTTTTATTCTGTGAGATCGATCACTGACCATATCCCCTCAATCTTTAAAAGTGTTTTGATCTTGAACTTCCATACGCGATAATTTGCGCCATCAAGATTGATCGCAATCCTAGCCTGAATCATAGTAGCCATATTGTATCTAATCAATCCTGCTCTGATACCATGTCTAAAAATCCGGGCTTCTGTTGCGATGCTCAGCTGTGTGCGCATATTCTTGTTTGCGGAAGTGCGCTACACAATGCATTCAACTACATGACCTAGATACGCGGCTATCAATCATAGACATTGTAGCAATCAATTAGACAAACAGATGTAACACAAGAAATGCAATTGGAAGAACCGAATGTATTTTGTAATTTGATTTTGCTTCAGTGTGAGTCGACAATGTCTCGCTTGTTGGCGGCTTGACGCTCCCCTTACAAAACTTTTTGTGCTTCTCGCAGATCTCTTGCATATGTGCTTTTTCTATTCTGATTTCTAACCTATACTTATGTCCCACCAGGTGAGATTACAAGATAGATCAATAATCATTACAAGAGAGGATTATGCTAGGTCATTGGTTAACCAACTCTCTGGTAACGTTACTTTTACGACTGAGCGTGATAGTACAAAGCTTCGAGGTTGGTCGAGTTATGGTCCGGGGGCCTTCCGCCATGGGAGGTGCCCGAGGGCAAACGCCTCCCTGGCGTGGAAGGCCCCCGAGCAGGGGCCTGCGCAATAACCGAAAGGGCTTTTTTTTTCTTAATAAACTTTTAAACTTTTAGAATTTTTAAGGCCATCGCAATCACATTTCTAAATATCGTAAATATGTATGTCTGGTACTTTCTAAAAATAGCAAGTCTCAAATCCTGTGTATGTCCAATTTTCCAAAAATAATAACAAATACATTACACAACTTTTTCAAAAATAGCAATTGAACCTCACAAGATTGGAAGATGCTTATGGGAGTTTCTAAAAGTAACAATCGTACCTTATAACTTGTAATGTATTTATTAGTCATATATTTTTTAAATGATAATTTCAAGTGTAATATTAAGACATTAACGACGTCCTCCAAATACAGTGTGAAAAAATGTGGAGGTTGTTACATTGAGGAAGCCCTCCAACAAGCCACAAGAGAACCCAAAAACTAGAGAACTGGCCCTTGGGCCATTCTCCACATACTTTCCTTATTGAAGGACACCCTCAAGACTTCCTTGGCTTGAAGTGTAGAATACAAATTGGATGGGTCTATTCTTGTCTTTCACGTTTCTGTGTGTTTTCTTAGTCTGGCAACTCCTTGGCGCTTATTGGCACGTAGACCATGGTAATGGGCGGGCCAGTGCCAAGGTGACTGGCCAAGCCTGCATCACAAACTGACAGTGGACCAACGACCTCTCCTTGGCGCTTATTGGCACGTAGACCATGGTAACGGGCAGGCCCATGCCAAGGTGACTGGCCAGGCTCGCATCACAGACAGGCAGTGGACCAAAATACCCCCCCCCCCCCCCCCCCCCCCCCCCCCCCTTGTTGAGCCTTAAAGGCACTGCCCTAGGGCCAAATGGGTTTTGCCCAAACCAGTGTTTGGGCACCATGTGGCACAGGGCCCGCGCCCACCAAAATGAACCATATCGCGAACGAGCACCAGGGCGGGCGTCGGGCAGCACAGGCGGCGCCAGGGCAGTCGTCGAGCAGCACGGGTGGCACCGGGCAGCGCGGGGTGGAGCTGGGCAGGCACAGGTGGCGCCGGGCGGAGGGCAGAAATGGCGTCGGGCAGCCCCAGGTGGGACGTCGGGCAAGGAAGAAAGGGGTGTCGGGAGTGCATCAGAGTGTGCAGTTTGCATATATATACCTTCTTAAAAATTTTATAGAAACACTTATGGGATATATTCTGGCTGCTTGGACATGTGGCGCCAACTCGCGACCCAAATTTTTGACGAGCACACGCACTGCCGGGCAACTCTTTCTATCTCTCTCTATTTCTCTGTGTCTCGCTAGACTTTTCTATTGCCACTTCTCTGATGCCTTGAGTGTCTTGCCTTGAACATGGAGACTGGAGCTGGAAATCGAACACCCATTTCTGTCTTGGAGCTCAGATAGGTAACGATCTTGTCTTTGGGCTTTTGTGTTTGTCATTTTTACTGAGTATCAGTGATGAAGTATATAACACTATGCCACAAATCTCAAAGCAGTTGGGATGGATGAGAATTGGGTGGTTGCTGATTTGGTGTTGAGAGTTTGTCTTTGTTGTGCAGCATTTGGAGGAATCAAGAGGCTTTTGTAGTGTGTGATGGCAGAGGCGTGAGGAAGCCCCAAGCTAAAATAATGTGTTCATGCTGCTACCACTGCCAGTCTTTTGTAGCAGCTTTGAAGTACATACTCCTTTTGCTGCTCATTCTCAGCACCCTTTGCTTAGAACACTCCAGAGCATCAGTGACAAGGGTCAAGTCTGTGACAAAGATCAAGACGAATTTGGCTAGGGTACTTCACAAAGAGTTATCAGGGGTTTGCAAGGATTCCAATTTCAGGGATGACAGTAAGATTCTGCAGATCTTCAAAAGTAAACTGGTGGGTGCTGGTGAGCCGGCTCTAGATAGTTGGGGCAGCAGCAATTTGAGCTCATGGATAGGGGTCACATGGAAACCGAAGGCACTCTTTCCTTCTGCAGAAAAGCTGGAGCTATCCGGGCTGGGATTGCAGGGCCAGATACCGGCCAGCTTACAGGACCTCGTGGGACTTGTCACCCTAAATCTATCCAGCAACAAGTTCCATGGCAGTCTTACCATCTCCTCTTGCATGCTTAGCCTAGCCGTGCTGGATTTAAGCAATAATTCCTTCGTGGGTCCTCTGCCATCTTCACTCTCCGGCCTCCCAAGCCTTCGATCTTTGAACCTTAGCAACAATTTTCTGTCAGGGGGTTTCATGCCGTCAATCCTCGGGTTACATGCCCTCAGAGAGCTAAACCTCTCAAGTAACAATTTGACTGGAGGTTTATCTGCAGAGATAGGTGGCCTAGAAAGCCTGCAAATACTAGACTTCTCAGGAAACGACATATCTGGTGTGATCCCAAGAAACATCACAGAGCTTCGGATTTTGAAGGTACTGGATCTGTCCTATAACCTCCTATCAGGGACTATTCCTGATGACATAGGACGATTGAGTGCCATGACCCATCTTCATCTAAATCGCAACAGCCTTACAGGGCAGCTGCCTCTGTCCCTGGCTAACTGCTCGGAGCTGGTCCAAATTGAACTCTCCGAGAATGATCTCATGGGGCCTTTATCTCTTTCGAGCGCGAATTTCTCAAAGCTTTTGCTATTGGGCATTGGATACAACCAATTGATCGGAGGTCTGGACTTGAATTTTCCAGCTTTGAAGAATCTGAAGTCGCTATATTTGCCTGGTAACCGGTTGGGTGGAGCCATTCCCCGGGATATTGGAATGCTTCAAAGCCTCAAGTTTTTGATTCTTCGTAACAATAGCTTTGATAGCACGATCCCGAAAGAACTTGGAAACTGTACCTTACTCCAAGAGCTATGGCTTGACAGCAACAATTTGACAGGTACAATTCCTGATGACATTTTTAGGCTTTCTAATTTGAACATGCTGGTTTTGGCTAGTAATAATCTCACAGGGCAGATTCCCTCTGGCCTTTCGAACAGCACAAGCTTGCATGTGATTTGGCTTGAGGAAAACAGCTTCAGTGGGGTGATTCCGGATGGACTTGGAAATTTGACAAATCTTGTCATTCTTTCTCTGGCGTCAAATCAACTCGAAGGAAGCATTCCATCTTCTCTGGGTCAGATGCAGGCTCTGGTTGGAATGGATTTAGGCAACAACGCTTTAAGTGGAAATGTGCCAGATAACTTAGCTGGCCTGTCTTCAATTCAATTTCTGTTTCTGTCTCGTAATAAATTGGATGGCTCTGTTCCCGGTTGGATTGGTAACTTCCCATACCTTAGAGCACTCGATTTTTCGGTCAATAACTTTGATGGTTTTCTGCCGTATGATTTCTCAAAGCTTCGAACCTTGAATCACCTGTCCAGGTATCCAACCAACCCACCTTCAGCATTGGTGCATACAGCGGACGGACAAACATATCAAGGATTTGCACTTCCAACTACTCTTGACTTCTCTTACAATAAACTTGTAGGCGTTCTTCCCCCTCAATTAGGCCAACTACAAAATGTGCAAATTTTAAATCTAAGTCAGAACATGCTATCTGGTGTGATCCCTTCATCTTTGGCAAACATGTCTGCTCTCTTGAAGCTTGATCTCTCAAGCAATAATTTTAGTGGTTCTATACCTACACAGCTAACACGACTTTCATTTCTTTCGACTTTAAATCTCTCATTTAACCATTTGTTTGGAGAAATACCAGAGGCTGGTCAGTTTAGTACTTTCACCAAATCGTCTTATCTAGGAAATACAGAGTTGTGTGGTCCTCCGCTCAATCCTTGCTCTTTCGTTTCACCAAGTGCACATTCGCCATTGTTTCATTCTCATAAATCGCCTGTTATTTCAATCCTTAAGAAGCTCTTACCCCTCTACATTGTCATTGCTGGCACTATTGCACTCTGCAGTTTTTGGATCTTTCTGTTTGTAATCATTCGACGACGACGGCAAAATTTCCTCGTTGATCAGTCAGTCTATGAAAAGAAGCAAAGTACTTTCTTTTCATCAACATTTAGTAATAGTCTTCTTATTCAGATCAATCCCAAGGATCTGGCTTTGGCAACAGATAATTACAGCCAAGAAAACATAATTGGTGATGGTGGTTTTGGATTAGTATACCGAGCAATTTTGCCAAATGGCTGTTCAGTGGCAGTTAAAAAGCTTGTAACAGATGGAATTCAAGGTGAGCGAGAGTTTGTTGCGGAGATGCAAACTCTGGGTAAGATTAGGCACGGGAATCTAGTCTCACTTCTTGGTTATTGTTCTGATGGTAATGATAGGGTTCTTGTGTACGAGTACATGAAAAATGGAAGCTTGGATACATGGCTTCACTGCAGAGAGGAAGGGCTCAAGCCTCTCAGTTGGTTCACTAGGCTGAAGATAGCTAAAGGGACAGCCGAAGGACTTTCTTTCCTCCATAATGTTTGTTTCCCTCCCATCATCCATCGAGACATAAAAGTGAGCAACATTCTTCTTGATGAAAATTTTGAGGCTCACATTGCTGATTTTGGTCTTGCAAGACTCATGCATCTCGGGGACACGCATGTCAGCACTGATGTAGCTGGCACAGTTGGATATATTCCTCCAGAATACAATCATAGGTGCATAGCAACAATCAAAGGGGATGTGTTCAGTTTTGGAGTTGTGCTCTTAGAAATGGTCACTGGTAGAAGACCAACAGATGCTTTTTTTAGAAAATCTGGAACAGGGAGCCTGACATCCTGGGCTCAAAATCTTTCCAGCAATGAACGTTTGTCACTCGGATTAGACAAAAATCTTATAGATACAACAGGTCTGACATCTGATGTGTTTGAATTCATGAGATTAGCTTGCCTGTGCTGCCAAGAGACACCTACTGAACGTCCCGACATGATTCAAGTACTGCAAGTGCTTGAAACCCTGTGTGCTCGAAATTCAGCTATCCAGTGCGCTGATTCAGAGTCCCTATGGGTGGAGGGCGACATTCAAAGGTAATTGGTGCATGAAACTTCATGTAGCAATCTGTTCATGGGAAATAGTGATCCCAAGCCACATTTTGATGCTGAATGTAAAGAGAAGCTGTGGAGTGCAGCATATACGGACAGCCCTTGGAGGCATTTTTGCACTCTGCTAGTGTGTTTGAATAGATCTTCCACTACGTTTCAGGGGTTCAGCTCCGTTAAGCCGATTCCTGAGTGCTTGCTCTCGAAAGGCCTCAAGCATATATCAAAGTTCCTACTATGTAGTGGCGGGTGATAATACTGGCTATGTCTTCATCATGTGAATTTGCCAAAGCTTTCCAATGAGCTTACACTTAATAGATCTTCTTTAGAACAATTGTACAACACTGTCAAATTCATTATATTGCTATTTCTTGCTGGTTGTTGATGATTAGGCAGTGATTGATATGATTCTTTGTTCATCTTATATATGGGATAGATGAAGGCAGAGTAACGAGTTTGACTCTGCTTGTTACGCTGCTCTACTTAAGTCCATGATAGAATGTGATCGATCTGTAAAAGAGATACATTGTCAAATGAATATGTTTGGATTGTTGAAACACTCGTTGGCTGATCCATGGCAGTACTTCCAGATAGTGTGCAATTTGATGTGATTAACATTAGATGCTGTCAATTGCTTGTTCGAAATTAAATTCAGGATGCTTGGGGTGGGTTCTTTTAGTTTCAATGCAACCAATATAGACAAGTCAAGTCTTTCATTTTCAGAAGTAGTGGGTTTTGTATTTGAGCGTCTGTGTTTGTAAGCATCTAAGTACAAGTGTCTGTTGTCTCTGTAAATGTGTGACTATTATGGCGAATACATCTCACATTGGCCAGGGGTCTGATGGCTGTCATGAGGTTTCACATTCTGGGGATCAGCTAGTTGTGAGGTGCCATGTGGAATTATCAGGCAATTGTCTATTGTACATTCATACAATTATTGGTTCCAAATCCACGGGAGCTCGAGTATGCGAGCACTGTCATTATTTTTTGGGGGGCACGGGGGGTGTGGGGCTGTCGCCCTCTTAAGGCCATTCAGCTGGGCTCCTCGAGGGCGGTATGCACCTTCCGATATCTAAATAAAAACAAAGGGGTGGGGGAGGGCACCTTTTTCTTCACAAAAATGCAAAAATTGATTTTGTGTTGCTTGAAGGGGGCCCAAGTGTGATTTACTCATGCCAATTATTCGGCCCGACATCTACATATCTTGCGTGCCTCCATGTGCATACGCCGGTTGGTATATCAAACAACTACACTCTAAAGCTCTCCACCCCATTGCCAATATCATGTATGTGGTGGTATAGATTATGTACTATGTATGACGGAACTAATGGTCCAAGATTATATGGGTGGTGGTCTCTATAAAATAAAGCTTACAAGTCCTTTTTGTTATGTATAGGTGCTATCCTTGACTTTGACATGAAATACATTATTAACTTTAGTTTCCACCGAGTTTTGGAACTTTCAAATCAAACTAGGCATTAGCTATTATTTTATTATAAAAGGGGGGCTTACCATGTCATGCTATTGTTTGGATGTAGGAATTCCATAGAAACTTACGCAAACATTTCATAATTGCTACAATGCAAAGCACAAAGGAAAGAGTTTGATTCAATGTAAGTGTCAAACAAACAAAAGGATTAGTAAGCACGTCGTGCTCATCTAGATTTTCAAGGCAACTATTGGCATTAACAACTCCCTAAAATGATATCTTATTCAGCCAAATAACTTCTTGGATCAAATAGGATATTTGTATGACCAAAGTTACACATATCCAAGACAAGTGGAGTTCATATTTATGGACTTGTCTTTTTGGGATTCTAAAATTTCGCAAGTTAATATTTGGCAAGTTCTTTTCCATGATCCAACAAAATGGTAGCACATGGTGTGCTACTTTTTTTATGCCACTACTATCCATCAAATTTGAAATATAGGTCCATCACAAAATACTTTGTTACTCTTCAAATATAGGTTTATTTTGATTATGAAAAAATGTTTATAAAATTGTAAAAGCTTGCATGTCAATATGCTAGCCCACAGATTTTTTTTTTCAAGAAAATGCAAAAAAAAGTTTCAAAACTTTTTTTTTTTGCGTCGATTTAGCTAGCATGTCGGCGTGCTGGTTGAATTGGCTCCAAAAAACAAAAAAATAATAAGTTAAAAAAATCAAAAGTATTGGTTTTTCTTTTGAAAATTTCTTTTGTAAGGTAGCATATCGCCATGCTAGTCTTTACAACTCATCAACATTTTTTCATAATCAAATTAAACCTATGTTTAGAAGGTAGGAAAGTGTCTTTTATTGAACTTATTCAAGTGTCTTTAATATAAGTTTATTTTTATTTATGAAAAAATGTTCATAAAGCTGTAAAAGTTAGCAGTCGACATGCTAGCCCACATAAAAGATTTCAAAAAACTAAAATATATAAAATATAAAAGCGTTCGAGGAGAGCTTTCCAACGGTACTCTACATGACCTACTTCCGAGCAACCATTCAAAAGTTATAGCCGGTCAAAATTTAAAAAGACCCAATACTTCTTCTGTGTACGGATTAAGGACTCTTTTGACCAAATATCGCTTCTGTTCGTGGATAGAGCACCCTCTCAATGAGAGGATACTCTGTGGGTGCACAGAAGTGATATTTGACTTTTTCAGAAACTTTGACCAATCGGAGCTATGGTTAAAAAGTTATTTTTATTTTAAATGTTAAATCACATATTATACTATGAATAACATGTCATGCTTGCGGGCTGCCCCGACGTTGAATTATAGCATTATTAAGAAAACTTTTGTTTCAATTTTAATGAGCTACCATGTACATTTCAAATTTGAGTGTTTTGATTGGTCCATGCGTAAGCAACATTTGAAAAAAATATATAAAAAAAATCTTTACAAACGATCTTTTTTGGATTTAGAACTCCTCTAATGATTTTTGTCATAAGATAAAGCATGACTGACATGAATAAGTTAATCTTCAATAGGATCTAGAATCGGATCGGTCGATATCCATGCCACATTCATCATGTTGACTGAGAAGGTGTTAGGCGTATTCAAAGTATGATGCAGGCACCATAGGAATGCCGCTCAACTCCGAATTGTTATCTCGTTGACACGTGTCTTGATGTACAATTCATATTTGCAAGAGCTTGATTCCAGTTAACATTATCTGTTTGAGAGTCATTTTGAACTCCCAAAGCTTTTATTAGTCGATCACAAGTATGATCCGTTGTTGATGAAATCATCATCTAATTTTTGGAGTACTGGCTTAATTGTCCATGTCAATGGATCAACTTTAACTGCACGCTCACTCAAATGTAATCTTTCATGTTCCCCAATTATAAATTTCTTGTGCAACTCTTAACCATAGACGTTCTAATAAAATGCGATAAACTAATGGTGCTTCCAGTAAGTCCATTACCACAAAAGTAATGACAAATTGGATTCCCGCATGGGTATGTCTTCCACTATGCCTTTAGGATGTTGATCAGCTAACTTGATAGCAAAATTTGCAAGTTTCATCCTTGTGAGGCCCCATTTAGCACATAGCTTTGTTGAGATTAGATTGACTCTTGAACCTACATCTATCACAACTGCCTCTTGAATAAATTGTTTATTGTTGTTCAATTTTAGGTACGACATGGAATATTCTAGAATATGACAAGAGGCTTCTACAATAAGCCCAAACACTATACAACAGAAGTAGAGAGTCAGAAGGTTTTTTTTTGGGCGAATAATGACTTTTTGTAGCTTGGTGAGGATTTGGATAAATTTTTTGGATAATCCAACTGAACTAAAAAGTGAGGGATTGCTATATTTGAGACCTCAAACGAATCGGTGAAGGTTCAGGTGAACGATCTGAAAAAAAAGTTTCTACTTCTAAAGCCTTAGTATTTTTTTGTCCTTTTAGACTGCGCATATTTTAACTAGTTTTTGCACAGTCTGCATATTTGCACTGTTTTTCACATAGTGCATGTTTTTCGCATTTTGATAAAAGGCGATAGTCGGTCTAAAATGACCCAGGATTAAGTTTTAGCCAATCTATGGCTTTTTCGGCTTTTTCACTACATACTCAGAAAAATTGACACTTCGGAGTATCCATATGCAAGCCAGGTGAGGACAAACTATTGGACCTCAGCTACTCGGGCGTGAAGTTTTTCAAATTGTCACGATAACAGAATACTTATTTAAACAGATGCTTAGCTATAACCGGATTAATCAATTTTTGTAATCTAATCCAAGCATGATATATGTATTGGATTAGAGACAGATACATAGATATAGAGAGACAGAGAATCATGAACGCAACACTCAATAAGGTGCGTATCAAGAGAGTAAGATAGTTCTAGCAGTAGCTAGTTCCATTCATGAGAAGAGAACACCTCTCTCACGCAGATGCGCTGATCTGGAAAATAGACAGCGCCCCTCAAGAAAGAACTTCTGTTGTACACTCGATTTTGATAATATAGACAAGTACATCTTTTCTGTTCAATGTGCAATCTGTGAATGTTGTGATGCTTGTTCAATTTTATCAATAGATATATTTTCGTTGTCATTAGACATTATACGATGTACATAAATTCATTGTCAGATTAGCAGTAGCTATCTACTGCTCGGAGGATGACTGATCACAGCCTAAGGCAGTATCCTTATCCGATAGATTGGCTCGATTTGAGATCCAATCGAAAATGTTGTCATACACGATCGCTCGGGTTTCAACAGTGGTTATAGAGCAACCGATTGTTTGGCCTACAGTTTTCCACAGTGGTATCAGAAGCAGACGGATCAATTTTTCTTTCTTGGAAAGTAAAGACATCAGTTATCCTAAGAGGAGAAGCGTTATGGACATGGGTGGATGGCACCGAAGAGATGTTGGCCAACACAGACAAAGAACTTCGAGAATGGAAAGATAAGAATGAAAAAGCAGTAGCTGTCATCACCTTTTCCATCAAAGAAAGCATTACCTTTGACCTCGCATCAATCTCTAATGCTAGAGAGATGTGGGATACACTCATCAATAGATTTTAGACCAAGTCATGAAATCAGATAATGCATCTAGAAGGTCAGCTTGTCTATTTGAGATGGGATGGCAAAGATCTCACCAACTTCATCAAGAAGATGAATAACATATTCCTATCGCTACACAACGCTGGAGCAGAACACGCAGTCTCACAAGAGAAGCAGCTCAGTTACCTGCTGCGCTCCTTACCATGATCGTTCCAGACAACTCGGACATTGCTAGCTAAAGATCCTATAATGACCTTCGATAAGGCAGTCCTCGACATCAAGGAAGAAGTCAAAGCCAGAGAGCACTACGACGACAAGAACGAGTCTAATCAATCTCTCTACAACAACAGAGACCATTTGAAGAAGAAGGCTCAACCTAAGAGAGAGTCGACAAGGAGATCAGATCAGAACAAGTAGAATCAGGGAACTCAAGAAGGCAGATTGAAAGAAAGGAACATACAACAAGGCAACGACAAGAAGACATGCGACATATGTAGACGTGACGTCCACACAGTGGATAAATGCTGGCTATATCCAAAGATTGAGTGCATATATTGTCACAAGAAAGATCACACAACCGTGGATTGCTACGACAAATTTGGCTCATGTTTGAATCTTTGGATGTGTGTGTCATACTATACCAACAAGGTTA
Source organism: Diphasiastrum complanatum (assembly GCA_029204225.1). NCBI lineage: Eukaryota > Viridiplantae > Streptophyta > Lycopodiopsida > Lycopodiales > Lycopodiaceae > Diphasiastrum > Diphasiastrum complanatum. The sequence goes on from CM055102.1 coordinate 2,674,774, forward strand.
ATATAGATTTTGTAGTAAATAATGTCGAACCCACAAAGGACATCGTTAAAAAGTTATGTATTTGGTACAATTTATGATTTATCTCGAGTGAAGTGGCTTCGGGCGTTATTCTGACTGTCACCCAAATGAGAAAGTAACCAGTATTACTTGTGTTTGGGGTGTGAAGTATCAATAATTTCAGAAAAAATAGTCTTGCCTCTATCAAATTGAATGAAATGCGTTCTACAGGTGAAATGTTATCAGAGTAGTACAATAGTACTACACTCCGGCTGATTAAGGTGTCAACACAGAGTTGAGAAATGTTCAATGTATTTGTGTTTGTGTAGACAACTAGTTAATCACATTTGCGAACTGTTCGTTTCTAGATAGAAGTCCTCAACAACTTAAGTCCAAGGTTATGGTTAAAGAACACAAAGAGTTTTAGAGCACGCTAGAAACTTATGTCAATTACAAACAAGAACACAGATCAACTCAATTCCTCAAACATGGACTGACATCTCAAATGTATACATACAGTTCTATCAATGATTGTGCTAGACTGTACCAAATGTAGACTTTATTCGAGTGTCGAAAAGAAAGTATTCGCGACAGACGAATAAGAGGATTTTAAGACAGTTCCTTAGAGCATATTTACGGACAGACATCAAACGATTGTAATGTGCTAGAGAGTCTATCTGATCAGAGAGTAATTCATGTAATGCATTAAAGATTGCTAGTAAACTCAAGATCACTCACACTCAACAATGCGGAGAACAGAAATAAGAGAGAATAAACCTCAACACTCTAATCCCTTCTTCAATCTCTCACAAATACATAAACTCTTTCTCTCTCGATGATCAAGACTGAAGCGTGTAATCAATATATGTTCTACGGATTGAACAAACACACCTCTAAATGTCAACAATTAGAAGTGCAACATCAAGCATTCACCATAAGCAATCACCAAGTAAGGAGCCGGAAGACGAACACTCAATATCACTCTATCACACTAACTTCATACTGAATATAAAATGTACATATAAACCCTGAACCCTGATAAAGAGAGAAAACCTACGAATAGACTAATAGACTAGCCTACAACTAATTACAACTGGTAACAGCTGTCAACATTAGTGTACATCGTAAACAGTAACAATGAAGTTTATCATTGATTTCTAACACTCCCTCAATGATAAAATTAAATTCTTCTATTCCTAATAGAGTACAAAACCTCTCAAATTTATATCTACCTAATAACTTAGTAAAAATATCTGTCATTTGATCTTCAGATTTATAAAAAACAAGATCAATGTCTCCATCAAGAGTTTTCTCTCGAATAAAATGATAGTGTATTTTGATGTGCTTGGTTTGAGCATGTAAAATTGGATTTTTGGCAAGGTGAATGCAGCTTTGATTGTCGCAAGATATAGTAGTTGCATCCACCTGTGGCTGACCTAAATCCACAAGCAATCTTCGTAACCATACCGCTTCTTGTGTAGCATTGCTGAGTGCTCGATATTCAGCTTCTGTTGATGATAAAGCTATTGTAGGTTGCCTTTTGCTACTCCATGAAATTGCAGCTATACCATAACTGAATGTATGGCCACTGGTAGATCTTCTGTCATCAATATTCCTTGCCCAATCGGCATCTGTATAACCTACCAACATTGGCGCTTCAGGTTGATCATACTTCAAACCAAAATTCAATGTCCCTCAAATGTATCTGAGAATATGTTTAGTAGACTTCTAGTGTGCTTCACTAAGATCTTGCATAAATTGACTAACAACACCAACAACATAAGAAATATCAGGTCGTGTGTGTGTCAAATAAATCAAAATACCCACCAACTGTCTATACAAATAAGCATCCACTTTCTCAGATTCATTATATGTAGTAAGCTTCATGTTGACATCCATAGGTGTACTCAAGGGCTTACAATCCTGCATATTGAACTTATAAAGCAAATCTCGTGCATATTTGCTTTGTATAAAAAGACCATGTCTTCTTTTTGCCATACTTCAATGCCAAGACAGTAGTGCATCAATCCTAGATCACTCATGTCAAAAGCATTGGAAAGATTTGATTTGATTTCATTAATTAACCTCTCATTACTTCCTGTAATAATCAAATCATCCACATACAACACAATGAACACTATATCTGAATCTTGCCTTAGAATGTAAAGATTAGGATCAGCATCACTCTTTACCATTCCCCTTCGCTTGAAGTGCTCATCAATGCAAGAGTACCATGCTCATGGTGCTTGCTTCAATCCATATATGGCTTTGTTGAGTTTATAGACCAAATGATCTCTTCCTGGCTCAACAAACCCTTGAGGTTGCTCTAAATATACCTCTTTGTCCAATACTCCATTAAGAAAAGCAGATGTGACGTCCATTTGCTGGATTTTCCAACCATAGAAAGCAAAAATTGCAATGATAGAACGAATAGTTACTATTTTGGCTACAGGTGCGAAGGTCTCCTCAAAGTCTATACCTTCCTACTGCTCAAAACCTCTTGCAACTAATCGTGCCTTGTACTTCTTGAGTTGCCCATCTGCTCCATACTTCGTCTTGCATCTACATGTGATAGGCGACTTACCATCATGTAGCTCAACCAAGTCCCACGTTTTGTTCTTCGATATAGCCTCCATTTCTATTTCCATAGCTGCACGCCACTCCTTGTGTTCCTTTGCTTCATTGATAGTTTTAGGTTCTTGAGCCGTTAAGATGGATCCCATTAGGGCTAGATTCATCTCTAATCTTGCATGAGGTTTTCGATTTCTACTTGATCTTCTAAGCTCTCCCTGCTCACTAGATTCGGGAGTATCTCCCTTCTTTGCACCATATGTGACTGATAAGTACCATTTAGGTACTCTCTTGGGAATTTCAGCATCAGGCTTGCCTTTGTCCAATGGATTTTCTATATCAAAATCCAATTCCTTCTTGACCTGTACTTTCGCTCTCTCATCAAAAGGTTCGGTGATTACTTCAGATTGTTCGCCTTGGCCCATCTCGTCAAACGTAGCATCCCTAGAAATTACAAGCTTCTGTGCATTTGTGTCATACATCCTGTATGCCTTGGCCTTCTCATCATATCCAAGGAAAATACACTTGATAGCTTTTGCATCCAATTTCCTTCGTTTCTCATCAGGAATATGTGCATAAGTATCACAACCAAATACTCTCAAATGAGAAATATTAGGTTTCTTTCCAGTAACAGCTTCATGAGGTGTCTTACCTTCTACGGATTTTGTAGGACACCAATTTAGGATGTGCGTAGCTGTGCTACAAGCTTCTGCCCAAAAGGTGTTTGGCAAACTTTTGCTTTTAAGCATCGCCCTGGTCATCTCAACAATAGATCTGTCCTTTCGTTCTGCAACTCCATTTTGCTGTGGTGAATAAGGTGTTGTAGTCTGCCTCTTGATCCCTTGATCCCTTGATCTTTGCAAAAATCAATAAATTCTGTCAAAAAATACTCACCACCTCCATCAGATCTCAAAGTTTTGATGCAACATCATGTTTGCTTTTCAACTAATGCTTTGAATTCCTTGAACTTAGCAAAAGCATCTGATTTTTTGCTTATGAAATAAATCCAAATGCATCTGCTATAATCATCAATGAAGGTGATAAAGTAATAGTAGCCACTAAGAGATCTAGTCTGCATAGGTCCACATAGATCACTATGGACAAGATCTAGGATGCCACTGGCTCTCCTTGCTCCACTTTTGGGAAACCTCTCTCTGTGTTGTTTTCCCAAAATGCAACCTTCACAAATTTTTCCTTCAAAAGAAATATCAGGCAATCCTATAACTAGATTATCTCTTTTGAGAATCTGTAAACTTTGAGCACTAATATGACCGAATTGTTGATGCCAAAGATCACTTTGACTATCCGTGCTTACCATAGCTTGAGCAAAAGATCTCGCATTCAATTTGTAGAGTCAATTCCCATTGACTCTAGCTCCTGTAGCAATCACTTTGTAGTGATTTTTGATGTCTTTGACAAGACATCTATCGCTTTCAAACTCAACCTTGAGTAGTTGATCAGCCATCATCCCAACAGATAGTAGATTGTTAGCTAAGCCAGGTACATATTGCACATTGCTTATCCACTTTATCTTCCCGCTGGCTAACTTCACTGGTACCACTCCAACTTGTTTAACAGTTAGCAATTTGCCATCGGCTTGTCCAACTTCATCACCATTGTGAGTTTCCTTGAGTTCTAAAAACCACTCTTTCCTTGAAGTCATGTGCTTGGATGCACCACTATTAATGTACCAGGTATTCTTGGTTTCATCAATTGTCATTAATGTTGTAATGAACAATTTTGAGCTCTCACCTGTATCATCTTCATATTGATCAGCATCATATTGATCTTGATCATTATAATTGATTTCATAATAATAATCATCAAATTGATGTTGATCAACATAATTTTCCACTTTCCCTTTGTCTTTTCTTTGTTTCATCTCCTTCTATTTCTTGAAGCATTCACGCTCCCAGTGGCCAGGTTTGTTGCAATACCTACAATTTCCAGGTTTCTTTTGTCTGGAATAGTCGCGTCCTTGACCTGGCCTTGATTCCAATTGTCTCAATTTGGGCCATCATTGGATTGTTCTTAAATTGTTGGAATGATCCACGATTTGAGTTTCTACCTCTTGATTGGTGTCTTCCACAACCAAATCTACCACCACGTTCCCTGATTGCAAGAGCTTGATCAAATCCCTTATTGCGATGACTCAAGTTCTCTTGACGTTGTTCTTTCTGCAAAAGCAATCCACCTAACTCTTCATAGGTTGGAAGATTTTCTCGTGTGGCTATACTTGTCACAAACATCTGATGTGACTCACTCAAACTATTCAATGTCAACTGCATGATCTCACGATCCTGTACTCGCTCTCCAACTACTGCTAATTGGTCACGAATCTCTTTGATCTTTAGTAGGTGATCAGCAACAGTTGCGCCATCATCCATCCGCAATGTGTGTAGCTTCGTCTTCAGGAATAGCACTCGAGATGTGTTTGTGGTCTCAAACAATGCCTTCAACGTATCTGATGCTTCTTTTGGTCCTTTTGAATCCGAAATGTAGGGAATAATTGTATCTCTAACTGATAAGTTGATGATATTCTGTGCTTTTCATTTTCTCCTGTCAAATTCTCGTTGATCTTCTTCAATCAATGGCCTTGTCTCTTCACCTGTCACGATCTCCCATAGCTCCTTTTCCATCAAAATGTTCCTCAGTTTGAATTTCCAAACTACATAGTTGTCGGCTCCTTCCAATTTGCTTGACTCATTGCAGATATCAGTAACGTGAAAGGTATGAAGCCTCAAAGTTCTAAATGGCAGTACTGGACACTATCAAGTGTGATTTGCAGTACCCGAAACAAACAAATGAGAGATTTCTTGGCACAACTCTCTGACAAATGTTACTTTTCACAAAGACTAAAAAAAAATATTGTAAAACTGTTCCCACTCAACAGGTTTTCAATCCGTCTGATGGTGCCCTGGCCTTTCCGATGCCTCTGGGACTGTGTCTTCGTTCCCCACTAATAACTGTGAGCTCCAAAACCTGCAAAATACATCAAGAAGAATTTCTTCCAGCCATTTTTGTCCATCCAAACTTTCACCTCCTGTGGAGGACTTTCTCACTTTGTTGCGGAGCCTATGACAAGCTGTATCCACTGATCAGACACGCAGGACTATCGTAGCTCTGATACCATGTCAACAATCAGAAATGCAACATCAAGCATTCACCATAAGCAATCACCAAGTAAGGAGCCAGAAGACAAACACACAATATCACTCTATCACACTAACTTCATACTGAATATAAAATGTACATATAAACCCTGAACCTTGATAGAGAGAGAAAACCTACGAATAGACTAATAGACTAGCCTACGACTATTTACAGCTGGTAACAACTGTCAACATTAATGTACATCGTAAACAGAAACAATGAAATTTATCATTAATTTCTAACACTAAAACTACAGGTGTGTCGCTCCCGTGAAAAGGTCTAGTTAACAATTAGGTTGAGTATATGTTCAATTATATCATAAGAGGTATATTTAACTAAGAGTTAAAATTACTCTAGTTTAACATGTCGAATCATATTTAGTCATTTCACGTAGATGACCTAGTAAAAACTTATCCAAGGCAGTGTTTCCCTTCTAGAGGTCTTGCCCTTAAATACAAGACAAGTCTTTAGGAGACATATTCTCGAAAATTGACTTAGCTAAGCCTCTTCATGGTTTATATTTATCCAGCTCATATCTTCATTTTTGAGTATATCATGCCATATTTAGGTTGATATTCAATATTTAACCATTTCGTGGCATCACATATCCCCTTCCTCAAATGTGAAACGTCCTCGTGAACATATAATCTTTATTTTGAGGATCATTCGCAAAACATTCTGTTCTTCAGATATTCGTTAGGGTGAAAAGATATTTCTTCATATGTTTCTTCTTTTAGATATTTCTTCTACTTTAGAGATATATGACTTTGCTGCTTCTTGAATTGAATAGGTTGTTGGAGTTGATCGTTGAATTATTGATGAGAACAGGAATCAAACTTCAAAACAACTTCAAAACTTCAAAGATTCAACGTTCAACATCACATAGAAACATCACCATTACATAGGCAAGAATGAATATTCATAATTGATTCAATTATTCATGTAATCGTTGGGCTAACTCCAAATTTCGTTGAGTCTCATACAACATCAAGGTTTCCTTTGATTGCGTATAACAGCCAACTGGTAGGTTGCCGAATTCTTCAAGCTTAATCGGAAGTAATGTTCTATCAAACAACTCTTGAGTTAACTTTTCATCTTCATCTGAATCACTACGAAGTGTGATTTCCTCACAAAAGCGAGCTGAAAATCTTATAAAAGAACTTTTAACATAAAGATTTTGGACAAAAAACAATGTCTTTGCTACAAAAGTTCCAAACTGCCAAAATGAATATGTACAAAATTGCTTATAACGAAGTGACTTCCTTTGGTCTTGCAGATTGTGTCGAATCTCCACAAAATAATTAGCAAGGTTTCGCTCCCACTCCACGTAAAGACTGAAAAGTTCGGGATAGGCCATATTTACATTGTTCAGCAAACCCGCATAATCAAAAGCACCTAATCGCAACATCTTTTGGTTTGTACACTTGGAACTGCGACTTCCACTTCCAAAATTGTTGCTTATTGTCTTCATTTCACAAAAATTGATAATCATTTCTAATTTTGTGTTCCATCCATTGTCAATTGCCAAGTTGCACCGATGCAGATGTCGAGTTCACATTCCTCATCCTCAAATGATGAGGCAAGACCATCACATATCGAATCGGAGGCCTGGTTACACCAGAGAATACCATGCCCATGTGCACGACGTAAGTATGCATTGCGACGAGAGCGACGTACCACTATATCACATGTTCGCATGTATGGTCAGATTGAGAGGGAGTCATTATTTGTGCGGACGGAGGTCGGTTCTTCGGTAAGTTATACTTCGCAAACCTCTTTGTATTGCAAAAATTAAATACATGATTGCATGTTCCTTTTCCATGTATGTTGTTTGGCGCCCTTTGTGATTGGCGATATTCTGTTATTCTTGATTGTTGTTGCACTTGTATTGTGTAGGATGATGACTCATTCTCACATGACTATCAAAGAATTCAACCAGATATTGCCATGCAATCCACAAGATTCAGACGTGCAAGCGCACGAGAGCCACTACTTTCCTCGCATACACCACCTGTGGACTTGCATGAAGAGATGTCCCAAGAAGACACAACACATGAGGATGTGGCATTCACATCGCATAATCACGAGGGGGACATGGATGCATTCTTCACAAACCCACTTGAGGCCACATTGACAAGGGAAGAAGAGATCATGTGTGGCTTGGCAGCCAATCCTTTGTATGAGGGTGCACAATTGTCAAAGTTGTGAGCTTGTTTTGCTACTGTTGAACTTGCAAACTAAGTATGGGTGGTCGGATGCGAGCGTGACAGAGTTGTTTGGGTAAGCTTGCTTGCTTCATGATGTGTGTTATGGACAATTTGCTCTAATCTCGTATAATTTTTTAATCATGTGTTATATTTTGTCACACTTTGCTCAGGAAAATGTTGCCCCCAAATAACACCATGGCGGCATCTCAACAAGAAGCCAAGATATGTCAAATTGTCTTGCGCCATATGTACTGAAAGGTTTCGGGATACATGGTCCAACTACGGACAACCCCAAAAACTTCGGGCCGGCGGCGAAAGCCAGCAGCATTTCTGTCCAAAGAGTTTCACCCCAATCGTTTAGATACCAGATGGTGGTACAAGATTCAAGTCGCTCCTCGAAGTAAAAGAATTTTTGAAGATAGAGATGTCGTGGAGGACATGGCGCTGCCAGCTGATGCACCTCATGAACAACATCTAGATGACGGATTCAATGACACAATTTCGGAGGATGATCATGTCCAAGCTTCACAAGCTAATGATGACGTTGAGCGTGATGCATCATCATCGGATGGTTCGACAACACACGACACATTTTCATGATCTTACTCGTCATCACCGTCGCCATTAGCTTTTGAAGATCAGCTTATTAATGATGAAGCTATAGGAGATATTTGGGTAGAATTAGAGATAGACTCATTTGGTTTGGCAGATTTGTCGCATGTTGAATGCGGCAAATGATAACGATGAACCACCAAATGAATGAGTGAGATAGTATGATGTATTTCAATTCATTGTAATATTAATCATATTGCTCACAGACGCAATTACACTTTATTTTGAATGTGATTTGCTTGTTTCTCTCTTAAAGTTGGTCTCGACTTTTGTGCTCACGTTGTCTAACAATATAACTGCACACAAAAAAGGCCTTGTCAGCTTCAATGAGACTGGAGGAAGGTGAAAGGGGAGTTGTTACAAAACAATCTTGATATCTATGAGCAACAATGCAAGACTACCGTCAAAAAAATTGCAAAAGATGGACAATTAAGAGAGGAAGGATCAATTTAGAGGCACATTTTACAAGTGCATTATTCTTTACTATACTATTAATTTTGCATTGAAATTGTTAATGCTTTCTATTCATCCATTTACTTTCTTATTGCTATACTATATATTTTGTTTTATATAGTTTAGCGATTTTGGAAGGCACATACATGGCTATGGAAGAGCGCAAACAATGATACGATCATGGCTACACCAACATTTAGAGATTGAAATAGCCTATTCTATTTGTTGTGAGATTAGAAATGACTTTGACTTGATTGACTAAACTTGTAAAACATAGGATCTTTTGGCGAAACCATGAGCTTGATACACATTTTCACTTGATATTCCAACAATAATTAATGTGATGCAGGAAGAGATTATTCAAAGATTTATACTTGTATCAAGATCTTATTATCATCATCATCATTCATATCAAGTTGGACTAATCTTTAGAAAAAATAAGATGACAATTAGGTTAATCTATTTTTGTTTGCAAAATAATAACCCTCCATAGTGAAGATCTAAAATCAAGAAGCCATAGACACATAAAAAGATGCAAAGCAAATCAAAATCCTTGTTAGATTTTGTTCAATACATTGCTTCCAAGGTTGAATGTACTCCATTTTTTAATTCTACACACTGAGTGATACATCTAATAATTTTCTCTCGTCTAAACTTCCCTTTCTTGATTGGGTCCATAGGTGGCACAAAATGTATTGCCTTACGAAAATGTGTAGTTTACAAAGAGATTGGAGTGGAATGAGAAAGGAGCATCCATTGCTATGAATCAAGTCTAATAACGTCCTTTTTTCACTTCCTAGAAGGCAGAGGCATGCAAATAAACAGCTTTACTTTTCACCTTCAGGAACAGGCTGTGTCTAAACTATCATAATCACAAAAACATCAGACCTTAGCTATTTTCTAAAATTCATCAGAAATGCAGACAAGTTGTTGGGTTCTTAAAAAACATAGCATTACACTCAGTTTCCATCAGTGACACCTATTAGAAGTAGGTACTAGATTATCTAAGCTTGATTCAGAAATGTCTCGATGGATTAGGAGCAACCAGAGTGACGTTTCTGATCAAAAGGAGGGGAGTAGGCATTGTTGGAGTTTCTTCCCAAACAGTGCTCCTGAGCAGCTCTGAACAAGAGCAGGTAGCGTGCCGGTAGGATGCACAGGAGGGTAGAAAGATGTCGTTTGATATGGTGATGCAGTGAGGGTTCCAGCTCCTCGAAACTGATGAAAAGTAGTTCCATTAAGGAGCAAGTCATGGGTTGATTGAATGGTTGCAGTGCTGTCGAATTCGCTGGTGATGCCCTCAAACCAGGGAGTTACCTCTGTCCTTCTGCCTGCAATAAACACGTTGTTTTCACTCACCACCTTGGCATGCACTCTTGCTCCAATGGCGTAGTAGCCCCAGTTGGTGAAGAGATTGTTAATTACATGGCACAACCCCCACCTGCACAGCAACAGCATTTGAAATAAATAAATCCACATTTACAACATGGATGGAATTCATTATGCGCTGACGCTTCTAAATGCAGTACTAGCTATAGTGACAGTGAAGAATTTAAAGCTCAACAATGGATGCTTAAATGGTAATCTCAGGTAGGACTTTATTTGATATTTTCATGTGCTCTCTGCTAAATTTGGAATATGAAACAGCGTGAGTCGATGTAGTAGTTGGAAACAAATTATAAGTGCGTGAAGTTTATAATCTTAAACTGATTATAAATATAAAGACAAGCGCTTAAACTTAGAGGTTTAGTCAGAGAAAATCATTCATCTATCTTGGAATGTACAAATATAAGCCAAAGATAACATGCACTGTAGCTATCTTCAGAAGTATCATGTGTACGGAGTATGGAGGAGGAACCTGCAATGCGGCATGCGCTGCATGGAATCCTTGAACCAGTTTCTGAACACTGTCACTCGCATGATTTTGTCTTCCAAGTCAGCGTCCGATGCTCCAAGCAGCATGTTGAAGTTTGGATTCTTGAGAAAAGAGTTAGAAATCGTCACATCCGTAGATCCTTGTAAAACCGAAATCAGTCCAAGCTTTGCATCGAAGCTGGTGAGATGATCGACCCAGATTTTGGTTGACCCAGAGAAAATATGGACGGTGTCGCTCTCGCCCAAAGAGCTGATCTGAAAGTTGTGGAGTATCACGTTAGTGATACCACCCAGGACGATGTTGCGGCCCGTAATGCTGACGTTCACTCCTCTCCCATCAATGGTGGTGGAGCTTCTCACCCACAGCATTTCCTTGAGTACGATCTCCATATCTCGCCCGAATTTTATCCAGACCCCACCATTGTCATTGCCTCCAAGCCCGACAGCATACCTCAGCGTGCCTGGCTCAGGGCTCTTTGGATTGTCATCAGGACTGGTTACTACGTAATCTTGTCCTTTGGTACCTCCTGTTACTCCGGACGCAAATCCAAAGGCACAACTCGCCAGCTTCTTTCCTTGTCCGCATTCAGAAAACTGGCACCTTGTTCCATCGGGAATGCAGACTTCCTTGCCAGTGTAACTGTCTGATCAACCGCAAATAACACCCTCTCAGCTCAATCGACACTTTACATATGACATTAGATCAGATATAATTTGGTGCTGCAAAGTTTTACAAGTTCGTTGATCTACCAGGCAGCATGCTAATTATATGCGGTGTATATTATGTCCTTTCTTTTAATGCTCTCGATTGAGAACATTATACTTAAAAATGAAGCCTGCCTTGCTAGTCTGTTGCCTGTATCTTAACCCAGTTATGCTGCTATTTGATGAGTTCAGTCGTTCTCCTTAATAAGAATGGTTAAGATTATTACTATCTTCTAATGAATTGATGTTGTTTGACGGTTGAAAACGATCTTCGATAGTTTTTGGGCTCTTTCCCACCAGCCAAGCAAGCAGTTCATCAGCCTCGTCTATTTTAGTCGTTGCCTGCCTAGTCAGGTAGAGCATAGCTTTGCTTAAGTGTACCTGAGCATGTTCGGTTGGGGGGGGGGGGGGGGGGGGGAAGAGTTCAGACGCGAGCATTAAAATTCTGGTTGTTGATCATTAGTAAAGCTAACAATCCCTCATGAGCATCTGATCTGCAGTAGAATTAGTCTGACAGCTTAACGCAAATGCAACCGAGTCTTCTTTTAAAAATAGCTAATGAAAAGGCAAGAAAGCTTACGTTGCTGACTGCAAGGGCACTGTTACATTCTGATAGTGACCGCTTAATGTTAGAGAGCTTGCTGATGGACTGAGTATATTGATATTGTAGAAGATACATTTCTACTGTATCCAGGGCACCCACGGCTGTTGATATTGCAGCTTTGCAGTTTCCAATAGTCGCACGCACTGTATCGGCCATTTGGAGGGATTGCTGTGCCTTCTCCAGGCTAGCAATGATCTCTTCCTCCACTGCCTCTTGATCCGAGTCATCTTTACCCAATGACTTTTCAAGGGGTTGAGCATCTGCAAGAACCATAGTCTCAACAACGAGAAGCTGCAGAACGAGCAATAATATCCAGTATTTGGCAGCCATGACTATACTTTCACGATGCTTGACTTCAGCATGCTAAGATGATGCAGCTGAAGTTTCACACCTGCATGTATTCGTCCTAAGGATGTTGTCCTTCCTACAAATGATACTCTTGCAACTGCCTAATAAGAGGTCGAATCAGCTGAAGCAGTTGAACGGTTGAACTATGCATCAGCAAGCAACTAAACCTTAAAAGAAAAGGAGGACGAATCCAGTGGGTTCCCTTGCTAATCCAAAAAGTGGAGCATTTTCCCTATAGTTCATAGGTCCCAATCATTCCATCAACAGATTAAAATCTACGGACAAAAGTAAAGGTACAAGTGCTTAAGATCTTATCAAAAGAACTTCAAGCTTGTTTTTGCCTGGCAGTAATAGCTGTCTAGCTCTGCCGAGAGAGTTAGATTGGCTACAGAACGGCCAACTCCACCAGGATACATATAAGTACTAGATGGATAGGTGAAGAATAACGGGGCAAATTCAGTTAATGGCGTTTGCTTGAGCATCGGATGCTCATGCATCAGATCGTATCAGCCTTTTCAATTCCTGGCCCATACAACTATATTGTATGAAGCTGGGATAGGAAGCGACTGATCCATCAGCTGTTGTGCTGCAGTTGGTGGGTAACGGCAACTAACGGTCCTCTTTTCCGGTTCTGCTGAAGTTAGGCTGAATTAGAGGAAGCCTGTTCACATGTTTTCTTTTCAGCTTTGCAAAGGCTGGCTATGTGCTCAAGGTGGTGAAGGAAGTTTGTTCTAAAGTCAGAATATTTAGAACAGTTCCACCTTTGGTAGATCATTGAAGCTTGCAAGTTTTGGCTGTGCGTATATCACCTCATTTGAAAATTTATAACTTGTCCTACATATGTATAATGCTCACTCAAAAAGCATTCAAATTAGATTAAATTTATGAAGGGTAGATTGCAATATTGTAGAAGAATTGGCAAACATAAAAAAAACTATCGCCTTGGAGAGATCTTGAGCTGGTAGCTAATCATTGCTATCAATGCGCCTATATCAACAATAACGATGACGATGTGGTATTATCCACAAAGGCCTTGTCATGTCATATTGTCGTATTTTAACTTTTTGTGAAGACTAAAAGAATGTAGAAGGATGGCTTAGTAAAATTCTAATGGATTTTCTTAATTTTTATAGGCAAATGTTTTATGGATTGTGATGATTTTTTTTTTTCAGCATTATGGCAAGGCCTTTGTGACATACTACCACAATAACAACTTGAATACTTACATTTAAAACTTGAGTAGAGAATACTAAAGTTTGGTACAAGCACTAGAAAATTCAATGTCTTCTGATACATCATATATTAACTTTCGTCTTTTGTCTATAAGAGATAAGTTTGGGCTTGTAAATTTGCAATTCTTGAATATCAGCTTGTTATTGAGTTCACATGAAGAGATCTAAAGAAATCTGACATGATAAGATCCCTTGATAATTGTTATTCCATTGTATTAGACAACACAATCGACTAGATGAAAGTGAAAACTGGTGCAAATTAAGACAACTTTATTGATTAAGATTTTTGTGAGATGTAAGCCATTAGTTAAGTTATCACTAATAATAGGTGATCTTCATGTAATCACAGTTTCTTGAAATTTGCAAGTAGATTGTCAAAAATATTGAGTTTCCAAGTAGTTGTGTCATGTAGTCTTTACATTTCTTGGTTATTATCTGGAATATTGAGTTTCCAAGCAGTTGTGTCATGCAGTCTTTGCATTTTTTGGTTTACTTGTTTTTGTCAACGAAGAAGATATTTTTGTATGTAATCTTCAAGACAAATTTTTTTCTCATTGAAATCGTGCAATGGATACTTTATTACGAACTTAGTTGATTGGTTTAATGCATGTTAAAATTCGCTTGTTTGTATGTGGATCTCAAATAATAAATGTTTTTGTTTGATATTTCTCACTCTTGATAAAGTTGTTTAATTTTATTAACAATCTACATTTGTGGCAAGTTGATTTATTAGTAGTGAGTGTAATTTTGTTTCATCATTTCCGTCCATATGTATCGGCTTTATTTTTTGTTGTTTTATGAGATATTTATTTCAATAGTAAGTGTTGGCTCTTTCCAAGAATATATACTTCAACTTTCTCAACAATATTCATTTGTATCATGACAATTTTCATTGTTTTGATTACATTGACACATGCCACAGTTTGTTGAATTCTAGTTTTTGACTTAGAGTAATAATGATGAACTAGTAACTTGTAGCTCATGAATTTTGAAAACCAAAATAAATAGAAGCTATCACATTGCATTAGGGATTGATTTTCATTATTGTTAAGAAGGTTTATATATGTATCAAACGATGTGATTTGTTTGTGTTTTTTTTTTTTTAGCTTTAAAATTTGTATCTTGATTGTAGTGTATTCCCAAATCATAGCATCATGATTATTTTCTCTTAAACCTACAAAAAGAATTGCATGACATATGATTGAAGCTTATTTGATGTAATGCCATGATTCAATAAAAATGAAAAGATGTTGAAAATGTCATAGTTGACTTGATAAATGAAACAAAATTCTAGATGCATATATATTCTTTTGCTCCATAACCTTTTGTACTAATATTATTGCTCATTGTAGATGAGAAAAGTAAAATTCTATGATCATCAAGCTATGAACAGATAACAAAATGTAGACTAGTAATGCAAGTTTGTTTCTCCCTAGATTTTGTGGTATGTTTTTTTCACAATTTCCATAAAACTTTTGAAGACTAATCTTAGGAAAAAAATTCAAACAAGTGTTGAATTGTAATATCTTTGTTATAATTGTTGTGGATGGTTGTAGAATGAGTGTTAATAGAGCTATCTCGTTCACCCTTAGCATTTTTCTCAACCATTGCAAAATTTATAATTGAAATACAATAAAGAAATTCCAAGTATATATACTTGTGAAAATAGTTTTCGTCAATGGATGGTGATTTTGCCATCATCACTTTTGTTAGTCAAATTTCAAATATTTTTTGTATGTAGTTATACTATTCCAATTTCCATACAGCTTTGACCCATACTATAAACCATGTCTAGCATTGGGATGCATGTCACATACTTAAATTGCTAGATCTCACAATGAACATGCTGAACTTGTTCCCTTTCTTGTTTCTTGACTATTTTAGCTTGGACCAAATTCAATTTGTCATTTTCATTACACTTTTTTGAAAACTTGTTTTTTAACTTTGAACTTGTTGAATAAGAAGGCCTTTTCAAGTTTATGGTGATCATGGTATTGTAGAGGATCAAACTTGCAATTCATTACTACAATCATTATTGGCAATCTCACAAGCAATCAACTATCATAATCACATACATAGAAGTAAATAGTACACCACCACACAATAAATTCTCAAAAATTGTATAATATTACTAAAAAGAAGAACAATACATATAGTTTAGTACTAATTTTTAGGGGGTTACCGCTACATGGCAAACCAGTCCCCATTATGAGACAATTCTCGATTCACTAACTTGAGTGCATTGATGGTAGGTGACAACAAAAATCATTTGATCTAATTCCTTGGGAAGAGATCTACAAGGTCAAAGTAAGACAATTCTTGAAAGTATTCTAAAAATTGCTCAAAAATAGTATATTGTTTTGGAAAGTGGCTATGATGAAGAACTGGTGTTAGAATCATTGCTAAAGCACAAACAGGTGACGAACACAATGTTACTATAGACCACCATCAAGCAAGCTCGGATCTCCGATAAGCCACGAGGAGGCCTAGATAATCATCCTGACCTGACCACCAGTGGAAGAGATTGTTAGAAATTAAGCCCACAGTTGTCTCCTTGGTGAATGACTAATTTCTATTTCATGATTCTTCCTGCATATTTTTTATCATTGATCTAGGGTCAGGTGAAACCAACTTTGGTTCTACGTCTGCTCATTTGATACCTACAGGAATCGTAACTTAGACAGCCAAACTATTTGAAGAATGTCTATAAATGGGCTTCCGGCTGATCTCCAGCAAAGGCTAACCAATCCTGTCATAATTTCAAGTTCAGATGTTAAGTTTAAAACTTGAAGTCATTGAAGACTTGGCCATCTTCAAGGACTTCCACAAACTTGCATTTAGAACAAGTACTCTACTTTTGCGACAGTCTGCAAAAATACTCTACTTTTGCGACAGTCTGCAAAAATACTCTGAGTGTCGCAACAGTCTGCAAAAATGAACTATGTTTTTCACAGTGTTGCCTTTTTTGCATTTTCCCAAAATGCAAAACTTGCATAGTTCAAAAGTTTAACTATTTTTACCACCTTCGGCTATTTCGCATTCGTCCGAAAAATGCGAAGAGAGAGAAAATTCCCGAAGGTCCTCTATTTATATGAGTTAAACTGTTTTAAAAGCACCTTCACCTTTTTAAGGGAACCTTTTCCTTTTTCGCAAAATCTCGAAGAGATAGAAAAATGCTGAAGGTCGTTTATTTTGCACGAGGAACATTCCCAGCCACTTCCCGAAATTTGCGAAGCGAGAGAAAACCACTTCACGTAAAATGCAAAGTGAGAGAATTTACGACGACCTCGTTCACATCAACATTCTCTACGAGTTGACAGTATACACTATGTACAGTTGTCACAAAAGCCATATACTTTCAAGTACAATGGCTTGCCTAATTAGGTGACAAACATTTAATGTAGTTAATACATGGATACTGAGACGCTCCGTCCATGAGATGTATGATTTTGAGCCTCCCAGCTACACCGTCATTCTGGTTGTAACTGTCATTGTTGTGCTTCAGTGTAATATAGCAGCAATACGCTTTTATATTTGTGTATAACATAGATGAATGCTTATTGTGATTCGAATGCACTCTATTGTTGTTTGATCGCGCTTGTTTACTCACTCTGATCAGAATATGGACGTCGACGACTCCTCAGTTTCTGATTAGACGATGGATGTCTTTGACGCATGAGGAACTCATGATATCATACTGCTCTTTCATCTATTTTAGAACCAAATTTGTCATTGAATCCATTTTTCAGTAATACCACACACACACCATCTCTAATCTCTTCGACTGTACTCCTGTTTTGTGAGTATGAATTAATTTTGAAGATCCTATTGGGCAATTAAGAACACTTAAAACTGTGATTGTATTTTGCATAAGCTTTCTATTAGATTGTTTTTGCACTTAGCAACTGACTCTTGTTATGCAAGTGAAAGCAAGGTTGTCGCTCCCAGCGATGGACCCCTATGCTACATCGATGACACGACAGTGGCGCCGTTGTCGGGGAGCACCACACACTCGCTTTGCCGCATAGTTTTCTTAATCTCTTCCTCTCTCTCCCTTTCTCTTTTCTTCTCTCTCACCATTTTTTTCACCTAAAAAATCAAAATTTTTGGGGTTAGATTAGTGTGAATTAGTGTTAGTTTTGCCGTTTTTTTGAGATTTGCCATTTTTGTGTTGATTTTTTGTTTGGAAGTGTTGTAGGGAGAGATTGTGAGGTGGGAGGATCAGCTCCAAGCACCCAATCCCATCGTTAATCCATAAAAATCAGAAAAAAAAAATAAAACTCAAAATCTGTTTTTGGAGAGAAAAAAGAGAGGCAAAATCTCATCAGATTTTGATTTCTCAAAAACCAGTGGGCATGAACCTTCGCATGACTAGCAGCAGCTCCAGGGTACTATCATAGACCTGCATAGAAGCCTGCGAGGGTTAGTTCCCATTAGATTTTGAAAAAATAGAGAAAAACCCAAAAATAATTCAAAAATCCTTTTGTAAAAAAAAAAAATTCAAAACACAAAACTAACCTTCGCAGAGCTCTCTGAAGTTCCATCTCACTGAGACAAGGACACAGAGAAGTCTGCGAGAGTTAGATCCCAAAAAAAATGCCCCTGTGAAGGTTCCCAAGGGCAAAAGTGGCCTAGAACCTTCTCAGACAGCAAATTTTTTAGTTTCCTTGGGAAGTAACTCTCACAGCTTGGTTAGCAAGTGAATCTGACTTAGATACAAGTGCATACCAGTCTGCAAGGGTTTGTTCCCAGAAAATCTTAAAATTTTGCAAAAAAAAATCCCAAAAAATGCTCTTTTTACAAGATTTTTTGAGTTTCCCTAAGAAGTAACTCTTGCAGCTTGCTGAGTAGTTGAATCTGACTAAATACAAGTACATACCAGTCTGCAAGGGTTTGTTCCCAGAAAATCTTAAAATTTTGCAAAAAAACCCCCAAAGATGCACTTTTTTCAAGATTTTTTGAGTTTCCTTGGGAAGTAACTCTTGCAAATTAGTGAGCAGCTGAATATAACTAGGATACAAGTGCACACTAGTTTGAGATGGTTTGTTCCTAAAAAATATTAAAATTTTACAAAAAGCATCTCCAAAAAATGCACTTTTTTTAAGATTTTTTGAGTTTCCTTGGAAAGTAGTTCTTGCAGCTTGGTGAGCAGGTAGATCTGACCTAGATACAAGTTCATACCAGTCTGAGAGGGTTTTTTCCTAGAAAATATTAAAATTTTTCCAAAAAAACCCCAAAAAAATGCACTTTTTTCAAGATTTTTTGAGTTTCCTTGGGAAGTAACTCTTGCAGCTTGGTGACAAGTAAATCTGACCTAGATACAAGTGCATACCAGTCTGAGAGGGTTTGTTTCCAGACAATCTTAAAATTTTGCAAAAACACCCCTAAAAAATGCACCTTTTCCATGATTTTTTAAGATCTACTAGGAAGTAGCATTTGCAAAGTGTTTTATAGATAGATCTAACCTAGATCTGGCTACTATTAAATTTTTGTGAAGATCCAATGGTTATTTTTTAAAATATTTAAGAAAAAGTGCCAAAAAACTGAGTTTTTTCAAGATCTTGACAAATCTGTCCATCAAGAACTCTTGCAAAACTCACATTCTCTAGAAATGGTCCAGATACAGCTACTGTAGGAAGGTTGAAGGTAGATTCACTCATATCTGAAAAAATCTCAACCAAAAAAAAAACACCCACAAAAAAACCAAGAAAAAGGGCTAAAATCACACTATTAGCCAACTGAAACTGATCAAATATTGTCAAACCTAGGTTGCAATCAAATTATCCATCAAGATCCAACATCCCTGGACTGAATCAAGTGAATGAACCTCAAATCAAGCTGATTTGTTCCCTCCACATCAACCACTATCCATCCATCATTCTTCTGTCCCATCTCTATTCCATCTTCTATCTCCATCTCTGCTAGATAAATCCATTTCTATTTCTATTCTCATCCATACTGATCCACCATTTACCAATTCGCTTCTCTTCTTCTTCTTCTTTATCTCCCAAAAAAAAAAAGAGGGGGGGGGGAAGGGGGGGGGGGGGGGTTGGAACACCAGAGTCATTGAGAAAAACTTGAAGCAATTCACCAACCAGTTACTTTGCGACATTCTAGTTCTGAACTATGGAGACCACCAATGCAGGATTATCTAAACTAAAAAAGTTCCCTAATGAAACAATCCAAGACTACACCTATCGAATCATCCAATTAGTGAAGGATTGTAATCCACCGATTCCTGAACGGATCGTCATGGCAAAATACTATGTTGGACTACCCAAAAGGATCAGATCTGGTATGGCAGAATTAGCATCCTATGCGTCACCTGTACAATTCTGTAAGGATGCTGCCATGATGGAAATCTCACAAGGGATGAGGGATTTTCCCTATCGCTCTGATTAATCATCAGATGGGGAATCAGAGGAACAAAGGTCAACAATGAACGATGAATGGGAACCTGTGGGAGGCAACAAAGTGCAGCAAAGTCAAACAGATCAAGTGCAGCGGAAGACCAAGAACCTTGCACTTCAAATTCAAGCCATCATCAAGCTTATGCTTGCACAGTCAATTTTCTTGAAAAGGATGAATGTACCTTCTGCTTTGGAGATCATCCAAGTACAAAGTGTCCAATCAAGAATCCGCGCTTATTAAAAGGTCAGAATGTAGAGCAACAAGTTTGTCGACGGCAAGATCCAGCGGTTCAATGGTCAGAAGCATAATCAAGCCAACAAGGAGCTCATCAAATAGATCGTTAATGTAGGCTGTGGTTTTGAGATAGGCCGTGCATATCAGTTCTGATCGTCGTTGGAACTGTCTATGGCTAGCGTGGATCTGGGTTGGTGGAAGCAGACCGTCGGTTGAATCTGATAGCAGGCCGTCGGTTGAATCTGATAGCAGGCCGTCGGTTGAGATTTGAGAGATGGGCGTCTGTTGAGATCGGACTAGATGATCGTCGGTTGAGATTGGACTGGATGGTCGTCGGTTAAGATTGGACTAGATGGTCGTCGGTTGAGATCTAATACGGACCGTCGGTTGAGATCTGATATAGTGCATCGGTCGAGATCTCACTGAGGCCGTCGGTTGAGATTTGACAGTAGTCGTCGGTTGAGATTTGACTGAGGCCGTCGGTTGAGATTTGAGAGATGGGCGTCGGTTGAGATCTAACGCAGGGCCGTCGATCGAGATTGGACTGAGGGTTGTCGATTGAGATGTAGCACTAATCGTCTGTTGAGATCTAACACAGGTCGTTGGTTGAGATCTAATACTGAACGTCGGTTGAGATTTGATGCATGGTCGTCGGTTGAGATCTAATACGGACCGTCGATTGAGATCTGCCGTCGGTTGGGATCTGAGAGATGGGCGTCGGTTGAGATCTAACGCAGGGCCGTCAGTCGATATTGGACTGAGGGCTTCGGTTGAGATGTAACACTAATCGTCGGTTGAGATCTAACACAGGTCGTCAGTCAAGATCTAATACTAACCGTCGGTTGAGATTTGACTGATGGTCGTCGGTTGAGATCCAATACGAACCGTGGGTTGAGATCTGAGAGATGGGTGTTGGTTGAGATGTAACTGTAGTGCATCAAATGAGATCTGATGCAATGCCATCGGTTGAGATCTGAGTGGAAATCATCGGTCGAGATTTCAATTGATCACCATCGGTTGAGATATAACGGATGACCGTCGATTGATATTGCACACTTGTTGTCGGTTGATAATTGACAGGTTGTGTTGGTTGAGATTCAAAGCTGGGGCTCCGGTTGAGATTTCAAGCGTGATGGGCGTGAGCCGGTGGTAAAAGAAACCCAGGTCTGTTAGAGTGTTTGTTTACAAGTGATTGGCGAGGCTAACAGCTCGTGGATTTGGGTAATGATGTAGCCAACAATGTGGCTCTGGAAAGTGTGTAGGAACTCAGATTTTTTTGAAGATTTGGAATGTTGTTGCAGGGATCTGAGCGTGGACAAGGTTGCGGGTTTCTAGTGTAGAGGGTGTTGGAGTTCAATGGGCAACGGTTCCAAATGTTGACAGATCCCCTGCTCCAGAGGATCTGTAGTTTCTATGGTTCTTTCTTGCCTCTTCTTCAGAACCGTTTCTCCTTGTTACCAGGCTCAAAGGCATTCGTTAGATGGTTTCTTGATTCTACGATGCCAAACCAGGCAGAAGGAAACATGTAGACGTTGTAGTATAGATTTTCTTTGTCCTGCCTATCAGAGGACTACTCAGGCACGTCACTCTTGAACGCACTTACATTTACATAGATGATGCAAGCCAAGAACGCTCATTCACAGATCAACATGCAAGCCAATGAACGTTCAGTAGTTTCTACTACTACTTACTCTAAAAACAGATTGAAATCAGAGCCTACACTACACTGAACTGAGCTACATTTGCATAAACTGATAAAAAAGAAACAAGAACTAAACTACATCATGTTAGAAGTCCAAGAATCAAGAAACAACCAGTCTATTGATTATTGGACATCCCAAGAACATCAAGAACTGGATTGTATAGAGATATGCAAGAATCACTTGCCTTCTCACCCGAGCCATTCCATTCCATCTCGACCGGAGCCATTCCATTCTATCTCGACCGAAGCCTCCGTCAACTCTCAATCGAAGCCTACGTCCCATCTAGACCGAAGCCTCTGTCAACTCTCAACTGAAGCCTACGTCTTATCTCAACCGACGCCACCAGTCAAATCTCAACCGACGCCACCCTTCACCATGTCTCAAATCTCAACCAACACACTTTTTCCAGACCACTGTTTCTTCCATTTTTTCACCATGTCTTCCAACCCGAGTTCCAATTCTGACGACCTCGATGCTAATAAGCTCGACATCTAGTTGTGCAAATTGGATATTACAGAGATGCAGACCTAGTACCAGCAGGCAGATTCATTTGTCAAGGCAATTGAGACCATAGATCTAGCCTATTTAGTTTACCTGAATGCTGGTTTCTACATTAATCCACAAGAAAGCTAATCCACTCTACAAAAGCAGCAAATGTAATCCACTCTACAGTCCACAACCACACACAAAAGGAGGGAAGGGCAAGAACA
Organism: Diphasiastrum complanatum; assembly: GCA_029204225.1. Classification (NCBI taxonomy): domain Eukaryota; kingdom Viridiplantae; phylum Streptophyta; class Lycopodiopsida; order Lycopodiales; family Lycopodiaceae; genus Diphasiastrum; species Diphasiastrum complanatum. The sequence continues at coordinate 2,697,589 of CM055102.1, forward strand.
TAAATGCATCACTCAAGAAACAAGCATGATCAAGGAGCTCAATGGTTGCACCAAACTCGTGAAGGCTCTTCTCATTTCAACATGGAGTTGATACAAATCACAAAAAGCTCCTCTTCACAAAGAGGGAGTCTCTTAAATAAGCAAGAGAGCTACTTAGGTGGCATCCTAGTGGAATTTCCACATTTCACAAATTACAAGTGGAATAATGCTCTCCACTAGAGGTCACCATCAAAAGGTGGCTCACTCTACTTTCTTTAAGAGGGGTCTACTTGCATTTATCACATTTGCTTAGAAATACTAGTTCCTACATGGTCATTCCATCTTCCGGGATTCACCACGAGGCTTATACAGTTCTTACTTGTCATTACTAACGAGTATTCCTCGGCTCTCATACTCGGCTCTCAGTCTTCATTAGTCTTGTCTTCTCAGAGACCTCCTCTGTCTAAGGTGAGAGGTGCTCTTGAGTTGCTCTGTCTGAGTATCTTGGGGATTCGACAGAATCAGCCAACAACAGTTTGTGCTATACACATTTGAGGCAACTCAATTGAGAGAGAAGTAGAGGTCCACTGATAGTAATACAGTCTGAATTATGAACTTTTTAAGACTATACTGGGAGAATGAAGAGAGTGTGCGAGAACTGTCCGTCTGAATCAGTGGTGGTATAGGCAATCTGTTAAGTCTAAAGCGTGCAGGCAAAAGACACATCAAATCACAATCATTCTCAATGTACACAACAGATCTCCATCCTACTAAAAGCTTGCTTCATACTTATCAAGAAAGATCTCATTACATGATTAATTCTCAGAGATTCACAATACGCATAATCTCTTTTCATTCACATCTATCTTACTCACTAAAAGGCATAATCTAGCAGCCCAAACTTGCCATACTTATGAAACATCTACCATTAATTACTCACATAACTACTGCCTAAACTTAATCCTATCAGCTACCTAACTGTTAGTTGTTTATCATGCCACTTGATCCTGAACCTATTCCCAACAACTAACTACCAGAAAAAGTGCTCATTGAACTACAAACTCAACAAATTCCCCCTCGAGGAATACTTTTTAATCCTGCCAGATCAACAAGCTTCAGATGTTGTTCTTTCGAAAGCGCCTTGGTAAGCATATCAACTATCATATCCTTGGTTCCACAATATCCCACGACAAGCTTATCGTCATCAATCAGTTCTTTAACAAACCTGTACTGCAAATCAATATGCTTACTTTTCTTGTGCTCCCCTCCATTCCTACAAACGAAAATACAACTTTGATTATCATTTTTTATGACAATCTTTCTCTGCTCCATGTTCCATTCTGTCAGTAGGTTCTATATCCATAGTGCTTTTCTAGCAGCATAATTGAGTGTCATATAATCTGCCTACATTGTTGACAATGCAACACTTTTTTTTCCTTGCACAACCCCAACTTATTGTAGCATTTGAACAGTTGAAAACATACCCTAATGTTGATCTCCTTGTGTCCCTGTCTCGTCTCCAATCTGCATCGGCATAACCTATTACTTTAATATCAAAATCAATTGAATAGGTTAAACCCCAATTCGATGTCCCTTGCAAATATTTGAGGATCCTTTTTGCAACCTTCCAATGTGCTCTTCCTGGATTGTTAGCAAACTAACCTACTTTATTCACACTGAACTGTTAGAAATCAATGATAAACTTCATTGTTACTGTTTACGAGGTACATTAATGTTGACAACTGTGACCAGCTGTCATTAGCCGTAGGCTAGTCTATTAGTCTACTCGTAGGTTTTCTCTCTCTATTGGGGGTTTAAGGTTTATTTGTACATTTTACATTCTGTATGAGTTAGTGTGAGAGAGTGACAGTGCGTGTTCTTCTTCCGCCTTCTTGTGGTGATTGCTTATGGTGAATGCTTGATGTTGCATATCTAATTCTTGACATGGTATCAGAGCAGCAATAGTTCTGCGTGCCTGATCAGTGGATACAGCTTGTCACAAGCTCCGCAACGAAGTGAGAAAATCCTTCACGGGAGGTGAAAGCTTGGAAGAAATCATTCTTTGGTGTATTTTGCAGGTTTGGAGCTCAGAATCATCAGTAAAATATGAAGACACAGTCCCAGAGGCATCCGAAAGGCTAAGGCAGCATCAAACAAGTTGAAAATTTGTTGAGTGGGGAGATTTTTACAATACTTCCTAGTTGTTGTGAAAAGCACAGTCCCGAAGGCATCCAAAAGGCCAGGGCAGCATCAGACAGATTGAACATCTGTTGAGTGGGGGAGATTCATACAATACTTCCTAGTTGTTGTGGAAAGTGCTATTTGTGTGAGAGGTTTGCCAAGAAATCTCTCATTCTTTTGGAGTATCACAAATCACACTAGATAGTATCTAGTACTGTCATTCAGAGTTAGGAAGCTTCATACTTTCACATTACTGATATCTGTCTATTTGAACGATCCCTCTGAAAGTTCCTATATTCTCTCTTTTTTATATCCATACCAATATCGGATCCAACCGCGCTGAGTCACAACTGTCAACATTAATGTGCATCGTAAACAGTAACAATGAAGTTTATCATTGATTTCTAACACTCTCCTTCAATGATAAAATTACATTTTTCTATCCCTAGTAGAGTACGAAAACTCTCAAATTTAGATCTACCTAATGACTTAGTAAAAATATCTGCCATTTGATCTTCAGATTTACAAAAAACAAGATCAATGGCTCCATCAAGAATTTTCTCTCGAACAAAATGGTAGTGTATTTCGATGTGCTTGGTTCGAGCATGTAAAACTGGATTTTTGACAAGGTGAATGCAACTTTGACTATCGCAAGATATAGTAGTCGCATCCACCTGTGGTTGACCTAAATCCACAAGCAATCTTCGTAACCATACCGCTTCTTGTGTAGCATTGTTGAGTGCTCGATATTCAACTTCCGTTGATGATGAGACTACTCTAGGTTGTTTTTTGCTGCTCCATGAAATTGCAGCTGTACCATAACAAAATGTATGACCACTTGTAGATCTTCTGTCATCAATATTACCTGCCCAATCGGCATTTGTATAACCTACTTCAGGTTGATCATACGAGATATCAAGCAATCCAACAACTAGATTATCTATTTTAAGGATTTGCAAGCTTTGAGCACTGATATGACCAAACCTTTGATGCCAAAGATCACTTCGACTATCAATCTCTCTAGTGGTGAAACATGCGTCCTTACGCCTACTGTTTGCATATGCAGCTGCTTATGACATCAGGATTCACATAGTCGATGAGAAGACAATATTCTTACGTAAATTAGTTGGCTCATCCAATTCTTATATCATTTTAACTTTTTTGATATCGGCTTGAATGCCATCGACCTTTGAGATTTTGTGTCCTGACAGGATGCCTTCCCTCATCCCAAAATAGCATTTAGAAGGCTGCAATTTAAGAGATGTTTCTTGACATCGTCTCAAAGTCAAGCAAAGTACCAGGAGGACAATCGCCTCCACGAACAATGCTGACGTGTTCGGAGCATCGTTAGAACATGCCTAACTAGCCATTCTTGTAATCAAAGATTAGATTAAACCCTTTCTCTCTCCATCCATATAAGTAGATCAAAGATGAGAGAATTGGTTGGATTGTCAATTGGTTGAGTGTCAACCTGAGCTAAGCACAGTGTTGCTGAGCCGACATCCAAGAAGTTTGCTAGTAAGCGAGACGATCTGACATTATTCGTGAGAGACGATTTACATAGTATCGGCGATTTCTTACAGCTCTTCTTTTGCTATCACATAGATCCACTTATATGTATCATTTTAGCAAACCCTAAAAGTACGTCTTCATGCTAATCACTTTCATTCACAACATGACATATGATTCAAGCATGAATTGGACAACATATTTTTCAACTGGAGCTTTAAGTGAAGGGGCCTGAAGTTCATTGGGCACTTCAACTTCTTTATTAAAAATTATCTTGAAGGGACCCAAGGCCCATAAGTTTATGAAGTTTGAAGCTTCTTCAGGTTGAAAAGGTATTTCATTTCCTTAGAAAGGCCTTATTCTCACATCATTTAACCGTTTGACCAAATGAAGGGCTATGGAGTCCAAATGAAGGGCACCCGGACTGTACCTACAAGTACGGTACAAAAAAATAGTGTGTTAATCTCATAGAGAAAATGCTCAGTGAATGCCAAATCTCTTGTGCAAGGTAGAAGGCATTTCATGATTGGAAACCAACTTGGCTTGTGAATTGCAACCTAAACGGAAGTTGATTAGTGAAGATTGGTATAAAATCTCCATTCACTCTATTAGTAAAACACACTAGAATATTTTATAGTGCTTCGTCCTCTGGGTAGTATGGATCTTCGGTTATTTCTATCATATTCAACTATTGAGCAGTTGGATGTGAATTTGAGCAGGATCCGGGGTGTAGCAAGCAGCTTGGTTACTGAGGTAATAAACAAGTGTTGGTGTCCTAATTGGTCATATTCTAGATATGACCATATCGAGTGGACAACTCTAACCTTTGTCTCAACTGTGGACATTTATTTTCTATGTGATTATTGCATAGTGAGGACACCACATAGATTTTCGTTTGGGGTATGCTTGGGTGGATCCAAGCCACAAGCCTTTCAGCTTTTGGTCAACAAATATTGTAAGGTCGAAAGTGAGCTTTCTAAAATGCTCATTGCTCTACGTAAACAACTTTTCTATGGTTGAGATCATTGTGTTAGTACTATTGGTCGTAGAAGTGGAAGCATCATCATGAAGTTTAATCTTACATTTAGCCTGTTGTTCTCTTCAACATTTTTGCTCATTGTAGGAGTTATCTAAGTCAGTCTTGTTGTGCTCTTGCTATTGTCTACCCTCTTGATGGCATTAGCACATGCGGATTTGAATGAGACATACTTGTCTCGTCATTTCATTAGATGCTTGATTCCCTTATGTATTCTTGCCATGAATCATGTTAGGATGTTGTGGTTTGGGACACTATTAGAACCAAAACTGCTTGCATAACCACTTGATCTGTTCGATGTAGTTAGATAGGGATTCATGTTTCTTATTCATGTGGATTCATCCTAGCTGCAAAAATTAGAGAGGAAGCATGTGGTTTTGAATCTAGTGATCAACTCGGCTTGCAAGATATCTCAGTTATCATGCTCATTCTGCTCCAGATTGAAGTACCAATCACATGATCTAAATGTAGAATGGTGTCTAGATTCTTTTGATTTATCTAGGCATGAATGGCTCTATATCTTCTCCTCTTGAGGTTAATCTTTCCAAGGGAGGTGAACAATGTATTAAGAACTTCCTACCTATGGATCTTAATGATCTCTTCTTCTTGTGCATGGATCTAACACATAGTTACTTTGAATTTGGATCTTATGGATTTAGGTTCATTCTTGTGCTAATGGTTAAGCTTGAATTTGATAGCATGATTAACAACAACAATACAAACATTCAACATCCATAGAGTGATCACATGCAAGAAAAATAGGAGGGCCTTAGACAATGTAGGAAGAGGAGGGGATTGACATATCTTTATCCTTATGGAGATTATAACACCACTCTCTCCAAAGATGACATATGCATAGACCCATCATCAAAATATATGAAAGAAGAACAATCTTGGTGACTAGTCTCATGACTATTAGTCCCACTTTCTATCCACCAAGGACCTACAACATCACTACAAAAAGGCATAATCCAAGAACACTCTTCATCATAACCATTTATGAAGTTACTTTAATAACCATCTTTATTTAGATCTTACAATCTTTTGATGAATCAGAGACATATTCAAAAAATGATCAAGATTCTCATAGTCAAGAGGTGCATGGTTACAATTTTAATAACGTGACTGAAGGAATGATTAATCTCAATGATTTATGAGAAGTCAATATTACACTAAGATGTTCTATCTTTCTAAAAATCTATCTAAAAAAGAAACGATATACTATATTCAACCTCTAGCCAAATATCACGATGATTTATGAATACAAAGAATCATGTAAATGTGTCAAGCTCAAAATTGCAAAAATGATGGTGTCAGCCTATTACGTCAGCTTTCTATAAACAAGAATGCGATCTTATTAATATTGTGTATGAAAGACAATTTATACATACCAAATATAGTAGATTATCATAGCCTTTGCCAAATCCATTTACAAGGATATAAAGAAGCTCCCCTTCTTTGAACAAAAGCATGATTCTCCACCTACATAAAGACCTCAAAGATGGTTCCCTTTGTATTTCGACTTTATTCTCCACCAAATCGTGCATTTTGTAAGCAATAAATGATGTCCTTGGGCTTTACATACATGATGTGACCTCTTGACTTTTTTTTATTTTTATGTTTATTTATAAAAAGATTTTTTTTAATAAGAAAAAAACCAAAAAATAAAAAAGCCACGAGTCTTTGGTTTTTACGCCTTACAAAGTCCTTGAGAGGGGACTTTACATGTCGTGTGCTTCCTTGCACTTAGGCTCTTGGGATATATGCCATCACATCACATAAAGTACTACCTTTAGGCAGGTGCCTTATACCATGTGAGAGATCCTTGCAAGCTCAAGGGTTGGGCCCAAATAACATGTCAACTTCCCTCATGGAGACTTTAAACAATACATTGACTTTTGAATATTGGACGTGAGGCATATGCCCTTGGACAGAGGGGCACTCACATCATGTGAAGATATTGGGAGCCCAAGGGTAGAGGCCTCAATACATTTCTTGGGGGACTCAACCCTATAAGTCGACTTAAATCTTATAGGATTGCAAGATGGAGAGTGAGTTAAGTAAGAACATCCATTACTCATTGTAGTATTGTGCCTTGATATTTAATTGGTTACAATTTTTGTTGCCTTGAAATAATGGGGCTCTGATTGGTGGAATTTGAAATTACGAAACCTTTTGGGATGAAAATTTAAAAAAATTAAGCCTCTTTGGATGGAATTTTTAAACATCTCTTGGTGTAATCTTTGGCCAAGATTTTTGTGACACATTATTTGTGTTTCGTGACATTTATGAAAATATTGGTGTGCTCTCTCTCATCTTGTTGTTTTAGAGCTTGACAAAACGAGTCATTGATAATTTCCATAATATGGCTCTAAATGCACAAACTAGTTCATAAAGTGATACATGGCTAGTGGACTAGTTGCATGGGCCATGTCGGTCTAAATACATGACTTACTTGAAGAACAATGGTGGTGGGCACTAGGTAAGATTTCTCTTATGCACGAGGAGAGGGTGAGCAACAATAAATGTAATATGGTTCTAAGCTCACATCATCTACTCAATGAAGTGACTCCTTGTGGGTGGATGTTTGGCATGGGCTAGGTGACGACACTAAACAACGTTTCTCATTGGCAAGCCACAATACCGCCCTTCCTTGCAAGTGGACAAGATGAGGCCAAGCTCAGGCCTTGAGGGCCTAATGGAGCTAAGAGACAATGCTTGGCACATGAGAGAGGTTTGGGCCCCTCTCAACGAGGTCTCACCGTGTGGTGAGATTCGTGAGCGAGACTTCATTGGTACAAAATTGTCCTTGTAAAATTGACCGGCTTACAACTTTCACAAGTAAGTTTGGTGAAGGATATATGACCATTTAATTCTAAAAGAGAAGAAAACTAATTGCTATGGCTGAGAGTGCCTAGAGGCTGAGCCGATGCAGGTCCAGGGCCCCACCCAAGGTTGCTGAGTAACCGGTGGTCAAAGAGTAGGGGTTGGGTTAACCCAAGGGTGGAGGGGGGTTTTAATGGATGGAGCAAAAGAGGGCAAACGTATTTATAATCTGCACTGCTCGCTCTCTCTCTCTCTCTCTGCTCAACACGCGCGCACAGAGACGGAGAGAGAGAGACAGATAGTGCGCGCTCGCTCGCTCGCGAGCGAATTAGAAAAGAAGGCGCTGTGAGAAGCGGCTGCATCTATCTTGTGCTCTTTCAGCTCAAAAGGGTGCTGGTGATCGTTGATGCCTCAAAACAGGTGAAAAATTGCGCTCCTTTTACATTTGTATATGCCGAGTTCTCTCTGTTTGCTTAGTTGCATGACTAGCTTACATCTCATCTGAGAGTGAGAGCGCAGGCAGGGGAGTTGGCCTTGTTGATGTGTAAGCTCTTTTCAGATATCCTGGCTTGGGAAGAAGCGCAGGTTGGTGGCAAGGATAGGGTTCAATGGCGACGAGCGTCAGCAGTGTGTACATGTCGGTCATCGAGGATGTCATCAGCAATGTGCGGGCAGATTTTGAGAGTGAGAATGTCGAAGAGGGCGTCTTGACTGAGCTACAATCGGTAATTTGTCCTGGTTTATCAAATAGATTATGGGGAGACAAATGATGTTGGTGATGCTTGGATGTTTTTGGAGGTAAAATGCTCGTAGAAATGTCGTAACATCCGTGCTATCCGTGATGGAGTTGATGGTCTAAGACTTTTTATAGGATTTCATAGGGTTGAATATTGCACGTCACCTTCGTTATGTTAGGTATTATCCTAGACATAACATGCATATATATATGCTTATAAAAAAAAATACACTGATTGCAAAGTTCTGTAGGTGTATGAAATGCTATTTCATTCAAGACACGATTTTTAAGTTTGTTTTCATTAACAAAAAATCAATCAAATGATTCGGTTTAGGACATTCAAAAAAATACATGACCTCCCAAAAAATGTCTGGATGGGCATTTATGATGTAAACACATTATTTTTGTAGTGCAAGAAAACCTATGTGAAAAATTATACTCTTGGAGAACATGCTTAAAGTTGTAGGACCGTATACTCCATAGTTGTTATTCAGTATGAGCACAATTGGTATATAAGCATAAATTAGTTGCATTGGAATGCTGTTTTGGAACTCCCATTGTTTCAAAATGCACATTTTGTCATAGGAGCGAGCTGACAACATAGTTGAGGGAACACAATCTCTAGGGGTATCCCTTTCGTGAATTGGAAGTAATCAGCAATGCCTCTATTGAAGGTTAGTGCAATGACTAGAGAGTTTTTTAAGAACGATTAGATGAATAGAACAAAAGATACCATATCCTCATTTCCAATATAGGGTCCTTGGAATTGGGATAAGATGGTGTCTTGTGCATCCTTGAACTAGTGGTAAACTTTGATTGGGTGCTTGAAAACATGCCAAGTTCTCCAAAAGATATGGTTTCTTCAAACAATAGGGTCTATGATGGGACTACTGGCTCGTTGATCTAGTGTGTTGAATAGTGTTTCCACCTAGTTCAGAATTGACCTTTTTAGAATCGGATGAATCAACATCAATGTTGCAACCAAATGTTTGAAGTCTAAATGTTTGGAACCTTTTAAGCCAGTTTTAGAGTGTTAATTTTAAGTTTTCTATATAGATCTATCTAGAAATTTGATCATTGCTAGTTATATGATAAAAATAGGTTTGTTTGTGATGCAACTTAGCTAAGTCAAGTCATTCTAAGTCATACATGACAATGATAGCATTCAACAATATAAATTTTCGAACAAGAACATAAAAATAGACAAATATAGATCGAAAACATACCAACCAACTGACAAGCACCACAGGTCCTCAATATATTGATAATCGAAGAAGAGAATCACATGAAATATCGGAATAGAGGTCCACTAGCCACTCAACATTGGCTTAAAAGTAGCAAGATACAATAATTGACAAGGCAAAATGTTCTAGCTACTTGATGATGTCATCATTAATAGACACATCAGGCCCATGATTGGCGTCCTCCTCATTATGCAAATCTCTCAAAGAAATATCAATTGGATTAGATGCATCACTTGCCCTTAGAATGTTCTATCTCTCCTGAATTCTCTCAACTTCCAAACCAATCAATCCATTTGCATTGCCTTCAACTTACAAATCACTTAATTTGAGTTCAAATTATGAAATTCCTGATTTCTCATTTTTGATAGTGAGAGAGTCTTAAGTGATTTGATTTCACAATCGCCTTAAAAGTGCTTTCATTCTAACTAACAAATGAAATAATGGTTTGCTCATCAAGTTGGACTTACACACACAGGGTGCCAGAGCCCTCACACATATTACATAAAATTGTACTATATATATACGTGGCTCCCACCTAGTGGCCAACACAACTCTTTGCACCCTGCCTTGAAACACATGTCCACAAAAATTAAATTGAACTTTCGTCATCCTTGATCCTCCTGATGATTTTCCAACCTTCCCTAGGATCATTACATGTGCCCATACCTTTGACCTTGCCTTAGGCATTGTAAATTTGCTAGTAATTGAACTTAAAACTTGGAAAAATGGTGAAAAAAAGGACCTCACTGCAAACTCAAATGGAAGCATTAGAAGTACCAATTGCCCAAGTAGCCTATCCAACAAGGGGGCCCTAGTCTCTTCAACAATGTTGCAAATTCCAACAAGAATGGATAAGTGACACTTACTTAGCCAACAACTCTCATAATGTATTGAATGCTTCATTGTATACTTTGAGGTGGTTTTCAATGGCAAAAACATGATTGAGGGAAGAAGAAATGGAGATAGGGAAGGAGAAAGGAGGAGGATGGAAGAAAAATGGGAGGAAATTCTGTGTTGAAAGGAAGATGTGAGGACAAAGCAAGCATCATGGGCTTGGGAAAGCAAGGGTGTATCAACATGTTGGTGGGAGAGAGCAGTCAGGGGAGGAGGGTGCAAGGAGTTAGTTGTAAGAGAGATGACTAGGGAAGGGGCAATTGGGAGTGTGGAGGAAGGATGGATAGAGAGATGATGTTGGCATGTGTTGGGGGAGAGAGAGAGAGAGAGAGAGAGAGAGAGAGAGAGAGAGAGAGAGAGAGAGAGAGAGAGAGAGAGAGAGAGAGAAAGAAAGCTTTATTAATGTCTTTTCCATGCCAAAAGGCATATAAGACAAATAAGTACATATCAAGTATGTGGACCAGCTGGGAGCGTATGAAAAACGTCTTCAGAAAACTGAAAGAAAAGCATATATAATAAATCCAAACACAATTATCAGTGTTAACTAAACCAAAAGGTAGAAAGCAAGAAATGGCTATATATAATGGAAGCAAGCCGCAGATCAAGTCCTGGAGGTAACACTACTATTGCTGCTGCTGCTGCTACTGAAGAAAGATGTAATACAAGCTGCAGTGGGGAGTGAAGCTGAGATCTGCTGCCGATGTCGAATGTAGGGAGGACGTCTCCTCGTAGTAGGCCGAAAGAGGTCTGACTGCTGGGCAATGCTGGGACACACATGGTAGCCCTGACTGTGAAGATGCTGAGATGAAATGAGAGTAGCCTGAGTATATCTCTGCTCAGAAGACTGGAACGCACTAACGCGCTGAATATATGTGATGAGTTGGAGTAAGGCATCAAGGTACATGGGCGGGACCGCAAACTCAACAAGGATGATCTGATGTGGTACTGAAGGCTTAGCCCGAATCATGCATGAAAGCATAGTGATCTGTAACCGTGAGATACTAGCCTAGTCAGATGAGGTAAGTCCCGTGCACCATGTAGCCGATGCATATAGAGTTGTAGGAGAAACAATGGTGTCAAAAAGCTGACACTTACTCGAGGCATCTCGAATAGACTTACGGATGGAGATGCCTCGAGTAGAGAGAGAGGAGGAGGAGGAGGAGGGGGTCTAACACTCCCCCTTAATGGATAATTGATTATCAATAACACCTAGGAGAGTCCTGAACTTCTCAAATTTTTCACGACCAAGTCCTTTTGTGAAGATATCTGCAACTTGATCATTGGTGTCACAGTAGATCAACTCTACTTCACCACTTTGTAATCGTATAAAATGCTGCTGAACTTCAATATGCTTTGACCTACTATGAAATACTGGATTCTTTGCAAGCTGTATACAACTCTGATTGTCACACCATAGAATTGTAGGTTCAACTTGTTCTATATGAAGATCTTTTAGAATCCTTTGTAACCAAATTGCTTCACAAGTTGCTGATGTAGTAGCCCTGTACTCTGCCTCTGTAGAAGATAAAGCAATTGTTGGTTGCTTTTTACTACTCCAAGATATAGTTCCTGTTCCAAGATTAAATGCATATCCTGTAGTCGATCTTCTATCTTCTGCATTTCCTGCCCAGTCAGCATCAACAAAACCCTCAAGTTTTATTTTTGTTCCTTTACCATAATAAATCCCATACCTGAGTGTCCCTTTGACATAACGCAAAATCCTTTTTGCCGCTTTCCAATGACAAACTTTTGGTAAAGACTCAAGTGACTCACCATGCTCACTGCATATGAAATGTCTGGTCGAGTAGTCGTTAGATAGATAAGGCTACCTACAAGCTGCCTATAAAGTGTTTCATTCACACTTTCAGAATTTTCCTCTTTTGTAAGCTTTACACTTGGATCATATGGTGTAGAAATGGACTTACAATCAAGAATGTTAAACTTCTTGAGTAACTCTCTTGCATACTTTGCTTGTGATATGAAAAGATTTTCCTTTGATCTCCAAACTTCAATACCCAAACAATACTGAAGTCTCTCTAAATCTTTCATATCAAAATCCTATGAAAGATTGTTCTTTATCTTCTCTATTAGTGACTTATTTGACCCTGTGATAATAAGATCATCTACATAAAGAACAATAATGACTATGTCATCCAAAACTTTCATAATATAAAGCGTTGACTCTGACATGCTTCTAGGAAAATTCTGCTTCAAAAAATAATTGTTGATACGTGTATACCATGCTCTAGGTGCTTGTTTCAACCCATATAATGCTTTCTTTAACTTGCAAACCAAGTGCTCTTTGCCTTCAACCTCATAACCCTGAGGTTGCTCCAGATAAACCTCCTCTTCAAGGTAACCGTTCAAGAAAGCACTCTTGACATCCATTTGCTGAATATCCCATCCAAAATGAGATGCAATTGCCAAAACACTCCTCAAAGTATTCATTTTAGCAACCGGTGGGAAAGTATCTTCATAGTCAATCCCTTCCCTCTGAGCATATCCTTTGGCTACTAATTTGGCCTTATACTTATCTATAGAACCATCAGACTTAAACTTGGTTCTATAAATCCACTTGCAACCAATTGGTTTCTTAACCTGCTGGAAGTTCAACAAGATCCCATGTCTCTTTTTTCATGATAGAACTGAACTCCTCATCCATAGCAGTTTTCCAAACTTGTTCTTTTGCAGCATCTTCATAAAATAAAGGATCCTCAGATCCAACACTGAAGCCATAAACGCATAATGCGTTTCTTCACCATCTTCATGATAGTGTCCACTTGACCGTGTCAATCTCTTAGCTCCTTGTTGACTCGATTCTCCCTCATCCAACATTTGACTATCTTATATAGTCTCAAAATACCATCTTGGCAACTTCTTTGTAGGTGACGTAGAAGGAGAATATGTATCAAATACCCTTGACCTTTCCTTCCGTTTACCAAGATCCACCTGTGTACACACCCTTGGTATAACTTGTGTAGAAGCTGTATCACATGGACCTGTATCTTCCTGAACATCATCTATAACAAGAGTTTTTGATGTAGGAGAAAATACATCCTCCTCATGATCTTCTAGGTTAGAAGACTCACTTTCTTCCAACACAACATCCTTGCTCATAATCACCTTCTTACTGGTAAGATTATAAAGGCGATATGCCTTTTCTTGCTCATCATAACCAAGGAATAAACACTTGACTGCCTGTGAATCAAGTTTTTGACGATTATCTTTAGGAATATGAGCATATGCAATACAACCAAAAACTCGTAGATGATCCACTTTAGGTTTTATACCTGTGAAAGCTTCTTCTGGAGTTCGATTTAGAACAGCTTTTGTAGGACTTCTGTTAAGCAAGTAAACTGCTATACTAACTGCTTCGCCCCACAAATGATTCTTGAGGTTCTTACCTCGTAGCATGCTTCAAGCACTCTCCACAATAGACCTGTTCTTTCTCTCGGCTACTCCATTATGCTGTGGTGTATCAGTTGAAGCAAATTGTCTCTTGATTCCATGTTCTCTGCAGAATTCCTGGAACTCTCTAGATATGAACTCACCTCCCTTATCTGAACGTAGAATCTTGATTTGCTTTCATGTCTGCTTCTCAACAAGTGATTTGAACTGAGTAAAGAACTTAAAAGCTTGACTCTTATACTTAAGCAAGTATATCCATACCTTCCTGGCAAATATCATGAAGTAGGATGCTCCCCCTATAGACTCAGTCTGCATGGGGCCGCATAAGTCTGTATGAACAAGCTCCAAGATTTCCTTGGCTCTATATGCTCCATCCTTGGGAAACTGCATACGATGATGCTTGCCCATAACACATCCTTCACAAATTTTTCCTGAAGATACAATATTAGGTAATCCTATTACCATATTATTGTCTTTTAGAACTTGTAAGCTTTTATAGTTCAAATGTCCAAACCTTTCATGCCATATCCTGCTCTCCATACTATCAGAAGCTGCACAAACCTGATGATCCAATGTAGTTGCATCAAGTTTGTAAAGTTGACCTTCCAATAATCCTTTGACCACAACTTTGTAACCTTTGTTTTTGTCTTTGATGAGACACTTCTGATCGTCAAACTCAACTTTCATATTCTGTTTAGCTATGGCAGAAACTGAAAGTAAATTCTTTTTTAAGCCTGGAACATAGAGAACATTCTTAATTTCTCCTATATTCTCTGAAGGTAAATGTACTCTCACTGTACCTCTACCTTTGATATCGTAAGAAGAATTGTCTCCAAGTTTGACATGTGAATTTACACCAGTGTCATCAAACTGTGTGAACCACTCACGATGTGATGTCATATGTTGCGTTGCTCCAGAATCAATATACCAACAATCTTCAGAGATCTCTGATGTTGAAGCTGAGAGTAACTCATAGCATCCCACAACTTCACTTTTGTCTTCGTCTTCAATAAAGTTGCCTGACTGCTTCTTCTTGTCCTGAATAGCCTTCTTTTTCCTGCACTCAAACGCAAAATGACCATACTTGCCACAAAAATCACAATTGCCATTTCTCTTTGGATTAGATTTGGAGCTGTCTCCTTTTTCTGTATTGTCCTTCCCTTCCTGCTTCTGATCCTTTTTGCCTCCTTTCTTCTTGCCCTTCTTACCTTGATTCTTGGAAAAGAATCCCAGTTCCTTGAAATCTTCTCTAGACATCAGGTTTTGTCTTCGTAATTCCTCTTGAAGTAGCAAACCATTGAGCTCATCAAATGTCGGCGATCTCTCCCTCAAACTTAGTGTCATAACAAAGTTCTAATATTGTAATGGTAAGCTATTCAAAACAATTTGTACTAGAGTATTATCAAGAACAATTTCCCCTATAGAAGACAACTGATCTCTTAGATCCTTCACCCTGGTAATAAAATCCGTAATGGATTTTTCTGATTCCATTTCCAAGGTATGAAGCTTATTGTTCAAGAACAACGCTTGAGACTTACTTACCGTTTCATATGTGTTCTTAAGGATATCCCATGCATCCTTAGGCCCAATTGCATTCCTGATCAGCGGAATCACCTTATCCTTCACAGATAAGTTGATGATATGATGCGCACGTTGCACCCGTTTCTCAATGCCCTTCTATCTTGATCATTGAGACCGTGAGCCATCACCTCTTGTCCTATGACAATTTCCCAATAATCTTTGTCCTGAAGGATATTCTGAAGTTTGAACTTCCACAAGCTGTAGTTAGATCCATCTAACTTGCTTGACTCCGGAAGAACGGATTCATTCAGACTCCCCATTTTTGTCGTTCAAAAATGACTAGCTTTCCACTAAGAATGCAGTAATTTTTGACGGGTTGCACCGGATCAGATTTGTCCTGTTTGCTGCTGCTCAGATCAGACCTGTCTGATCTCTTCTGCTCAGATGCTGCCTTCACCAATTGCTGCCGCCCTCATAAGCTGCCTGCACCAGCTGTATCCTGCAAATATATGACCTGCAACAGATCTGCCTCCCTCAGGAGAACCTGCCCAGGTACTGCTGCCCTCAAGAAAAGCCTGCTCAGGTTCTACCGCCCTCAGGAAAAGCCTTCAGATAAACTTGCACCAGTTGTGACCTGTCTGAAACCTCTGCTATGGATGTTGTCTCCCTCAGATATGCCTGTCCAGAAGCTATCTGCGTCAGATGTGACCTCCACCAAATACAACCTTTACCAAATAGCACCTCCACTAGATGCGACCTCCACCAGTAAAACCTGCAGTGCTGATCTTCTCCTTCCGTAGATCCCGATCTTAACGAGATGGCTCTGATACCATGTTAGAATCGAAGAGATTCTTTAATCGGAGCAGACTAATCTTATTAGTACTCACACAAAACATCAACCACAAGCTGAAGAAGTGAGACTGCAAGAAGCTATGCTTCATAAGCTGGAAACTGAGATGACCATGGAGGTGGGCGCCCATCTACTCTTATAGAGGCTGTCCACAATGAAAAGCAAAAGCTATTCTACTACAATAGCCATTGAAATGCTAATTATGAAGTCTTAACAATAGAAATCTATGCTAACTTGGTTAAAACAGATTTCTATACTATTCTAGCAAAATTGGTACTAACTTAGGTACCTATACTAAAAATAGATAGTACCTATACTAAAAATAGAAATAGGCCTTCTAGCACACAGGCTGGCCTCTACAATTAACCATTAATTCTAACAATAGCTACTTCAAATACGATCCAACAACTCGAAAACAAAGTGGAGCAGCACCATACAGCTGTCCAATCTTGGGCAGAGGTTCTCAAAGGTCCAAGTAAAGCGGATGCTCCAGTTTCCTTCATCTCTACTACACTTACGGAGAGTCGGTTGCGAGAGCAAAAGGCTCTTTATGTTCGTGTTAGAGGCGTCCCGGATTCCCAGGATGCTCTTAAGGAAGGCAAGGAGTTTTTGGAAATTAATCTGCAGCACCATGATAATGGTTTGGACTCCGCTTGGCATACCAAGAAAGATGCTAGCACTCTTGTCCTACGCTTCACTTCGTTGGAGTCCAGGCGTGAGGCACTACGTCAGAGACATAAGCTAAAAGATACCAAGATCTTCCTGGATGAAGATCTCACATTTGTCCAAGTTGTGGAAAGAAAAAAGGCCCTGCAGAATGCAAAGGATACAGGGAGACGCTTAATATATAGAGATGACACTATCCGTTGTGTTGACGCTAAACCTTTAGTTGAGACTAAATTGTCATAATGATATCTGAGATTGATTAGAGTTGAAGTTACAGTTAGAGAATTGCAAAGATGTCAAGTTGAATCTATAAATGGTCTACGTACCATACAATCGTTTACTGTTGTTGATTGATGGCATCGATCCGTCTCGTTTATATTTCTTTTGATGTATTGTTCTCTTATATGCCTTATGGCATGGAAAAGACGTTAATAAAGCCTTCTTCTTCTTCTTCTTCTTCTCCTCATCCTCCTCCTTCCTCTTCTCCTCCTCCTTCTCCTTCTTCTTCTTCTTCTTCTTCCTCCTCCTTCCTCTGCTGCTTCTCCTCCTTCTTCCTCCTTAATGGTTAATTGTAGAGGCCAGCCTGTGTGCTAGAAGGCCTATTTCTATTTTTAGTATAGGTACTATCTATTTTTAGTATAGGTACCTAAGTTAGTACCAATTTTGCTAGAATAGTATAGAAATCTGTTTTAACCAAGTTAGTATAGATTTCTATTGTTAAGACTTCATAATTAGCATTTCAATGGCTATTGTAGTAGAATAGCTTTTGCTTTTCATTGTGGACAGCCTCTATAAGAGTAGATGGGTGCCCACCTCCATGGTTATCTCAGTTTCCAGCTTATGAAGCATAGCTTCTTGCAGTCTCACTTCTTCTTCAGCTTGTGGTTGATGTTTTGTGTGAGTACTAATAAGATTGGTCTACTCCGATTAGAGAATCTCTTCGATTCTAACAGCTACTTGGGAGGATGCTGCACATTTGATGGTCATACTTTCTCGTCTGAGTGCTTCAACTGATGCATCTGTCCGTTGAAGGTGTGATTGCACGGATAAAATCATTTCTCGATGGGAGTCCATCTCTTTTCGTTGGTTGGCAAGAAGCTAGAATAGTCTTACACATCTGCACTTAGTGCAAAGACTATTGAAGAGAGTGATGGAGGAATCGAATCGTGATTGTAATTGGGGGTTAAAGGGAGAGCAATATTGGGTTCATTAAGATCCAAAATGGGGTTTGAAGGGGAGAGAGGTATGTCTGCAGGCATCCAGCAGCGATACTGCTCAGCTGTCTGTGTGCAAAAGGTGCGTGGGGAGGGAGCCGAAGGCCCCCCCTTGGTGTTACCTTTCTTGGCCATTTAAACATATGCAACTTGTGGAAAGCTGAGCGTGGAGGCAGAAGGATCAGGGTGCAAGAAAGGGCGCCATAGCTGGATTCAGGGCACCATCGCGAGCTGAAGCTAGGCCGCAGGCTGGCGCACCAACACCATCGAGGCCATGGGCTAGGTCGCCATCACCATCACAAGAGAGAAAGAAAGAAAGAAGAAAGCTTTAACAAGAGAGAGAGAGATTGTTAGATGCACACACACACCCCATAGGATTGATAGAGCAAATAACAATATTTCAGATTCAAGTCATAGATATGAAAAACTTGCAATGGATTGAAGGAGGTGCGGCGCCAGTTCTCATGTAATTGTCTAGTTTCCTTAGCAAAAGCGAAAAGCATAAAGCAAAATGCTTGATCTAAATGTAGTTCCTATACTTGGTAATTTTATCATATCCAAGCATCAAACAATTTGTTGCCTTTGAATCCAACTTGCTTCTTATGTCCTTAGGTATATGAGCATATGCTTTTTCCCACTCTCAAACACTCTCAAATGACTCACACTAGGTTTCTTACCTATATAAGCTTCTTCTGGAGTTCGATTCTCTACCACTTTAGTAGGACTTCTATTCAGAAGATAAGTTATTGTTTTAACTGCTTCACCCCAAAATGAATTTGGAAGATTTTCACTCTTAAGCATGCTCCTAGCAGTTTCTACAATAGAATGGTTCTTTCTTTCTACACCTCCATTTTGTTAAGGGGTTTCTGTACTTGCAAATTGTCTCTTTATACCATTGTCCTTGCAAACCATTTGAAATTTTGTAGAAATGATACTCTCCCCCTTTATTCTCAGAGTATATCAGAGCATATCAAAGTAATTCAAGATAGGAGCAAACTAATCTTATTAGTACTCACATATGCAGGATCGATAGAGCAAATAACAATATCTTAGATTCAAGTCATAGATCAGAAAAAATTGCTACAATGGATTGAAGGAGGTGGGATGCCAATCCTGCTTATATAATTCTTAAGTAGCCTAAACAAAAGCGAAAAGACCGTGGGTGGTGGTATATTAGGATTTAGTAATAATGGTGAGAAGTGGTTAAAGCTTGCCATCAAGTAGAGCTTACACTTAGAAAGGCAAAGTAGTTATGTTCCTTTTGCTCCACATTCATATCCTCTATGGCCATCGGTAACAAGAGCATTCATCGAAGATCATATCGCGAATTGTGAAAGATCTGGATTAAAACACTATAGATTTATTTATAAACAGCTTGAGTTGTTGCCCTCAAACAGAAATTGACATGTCTCTGTCACGCTACTTTTGTGTGACAATCAAAGGAGAAGTCTCTCCCTTACGTGAGAGTCAACTTCATTGTTTAGTAGGTTAGGTAAACGTAATTTTTTAACTGAAATACCTGCAAATTCCGTATTCAACGTAGACTACTGTACATTAAGTGGCCGAGTTGTTAATCAATAACTTATGGTTGGCATGTTGGCTCAGAAACAAAAGATTATCAATAATGCTCACCCAAAGAGAGGAGACATTACATTTTCTCTCTATTGCACATTGAAAGTGGTGCTCAATCTACTTCGGCCATTCACTTTGATCTATGCAATATATTTCATTAAGACTGATGATGTAGCTTAGTTATTTGTTCAATGTTTGGCTCAAATTACGCAACAATTGCATGATGCGATGGTATCAATGTAACCAAAATTCCACCAACTTATTATATGATTTCGGTTTATCTATATAGATAAACTTTTATGCTAATCAATCTTTTAAAAAAGTTTCTAACCATTAGTGTTTGTTCCTTTGGCAATCCAAGTCCCAGATTGCTGATGATCCAAAAAGTGCGTTTCGGATCGTTCATGATCCGTTGCAACATTGATCTCTCTCTCTCTCTCTCTCTCTCTATATATATATATATATATATATATATATATATATATATATATATATATATATAGCATAGGTCCCGCGGTACTGGGTACCGCGGATCCCGGTACCGCGGTACCACAATATAATATATTATTTAATATTTAATATTTTTAAATTTTTTTTTTAACCTAACCTACCCGCCCCCCTCGCATTTCATCTCAAATTTTTTTGCGCCCTCCTCCGCCCTGCCATCGCTGTTGTTTTTGCCTACTGGCCTTCTGATTCCTTGCGTTGCCCTTCGCCCGCGCAACGCCTTGCCTTGCATCTGACTTGCTTTGCCCTGCCTTCGCCCATTTTCAGCGTCTCTCCAACAGTGAACCCGGCTATTTTTTTTCCAGCAATCCATCCCTCATTTCATCTGCAATGGTGCAATCCAACCTTTCGGGTCTGTGGGACGAGGTAGACATTGTCAGGCGGGTGGCCGACAAGGCCAACAAGACCGGTCAGAAGATCGTGCGCTGCCGATACCGTCTCGTCGAGTTTGTTGCATCCCTCACGCCTTAAAGGCCATTTGCTCGGTGCACGCGCCAAAAATGTTGCCACCTTGAATGCTGCCCCTTGTGGCAGCATGACCGTCCCCGACAAGCAGCGACTACTGGACACCTACGGGCCGCGGCTCGTGGCAGGGGAGAACACCATTCGGGAGGGCATTCTCCGATTTTGCACCGCTCCTTACGTGGCTGACCCAGAGTTGCTGCCTGCCTGCTTGGCTGGCACGCACGAGGAGAGGGAGTGCATCCTCCTCCAGTCCCTTTTGCCCCTCATCCCCCTCAGACAGTTCTGCCTCACGCACCCCCATCTGCTCAGATTCCGGTGGATCCCGTCCCATCGCGTCCGCCAGTTGCCACTGCGGTTCCACCACCACCCACTGTTGCTCGCACTCCCCTAGTCTACGACTTTCTCATGGACTCTCCGCCACCCGAGCAGGCCCAGGATGCTACTGCTGGGGATTTCGAGGATGTGGAAGAGATCCCTTCTTCCTTCCCTTCCCATCCGGATGACCTCCTCAGCCAGCAGTTTTCGTACCCCATGCCAGATGTTGCCCCTCCACCAGTGCACCCCACATACCCCACACATGCTGCTGCACCCATCCCTGCCAGTGCATCCCACTCTCCCCATTCCACGTCCACAGCCGATGCATCCACCAGTGCCCAGCCTGTCGCGTCATCGTCCATTCCCTTGATGGTTGGTGCACCGTGCTGGCGGTCCACCACCCGTCACCCACCAGGGAGAGCCCTTGTGCAGCAGACCATTCGCGGCGCGCATCAGCCGCACATGGACAGAGAGGCCACACAGGCCGTGGCCAGTCTGATTTACGAGCTGAACCTGCCCTTTGCCATCATCGACTCTGAGCCCTTCAGAAGGGCCTTCCGCCTTGCACAGTCTGTCAGCCCTAGCTGGAGAGTCCCAAGTTCAAAGGTTGTCCGCACACACATGCTGAGGGATAGGGTTGAGTCCTTGTCTAGAGAGATGGAGCCTCTGCGTCGGCACTGGGCCACTTACGGTTGCAGCATCATGTCTTTGGCAGCACCCAGGATGTACCAGTACCGGCCACCGCAGCGCCCCTTTCAGTACATATCGCCGTTGTACTTGCCTCCTTCACAGCCAGTCCCTCCACCAGCAGCAGCCCCACGGGCACACACTCGAGGAGCTCATCATCCTCGCTCAGCTGCACAGGGAGTTCCCTCTTTTGCTTCCCTATCCCAGCCGGCCTCAGCTTGGGCCCAGCCTAGCCAGCCAGGTGATTTGCATGGGGGTGACGAGGCATTGACAGCTCCTCTTGTCCGCAAGAGACCAGGAAGGCCCAAGGGTGCACCGAACAAGAAAGGCAAGGCACAGAAACTGCCAGGGAGGAGAGGACGACCATGTAGGGCTCCAGGTACAGCTAGAGGTGCAGCATTACAGCGAGCTGGAGCAGGTGTTGCTGGTTTGGCTTGCTTGGGGGCTGATGCGGAGGCAGATTGGGATGATGTTAGTGACGAGTCCTCCTCTTCTGATACACAACCCATGCCAGCTCCAGACAGGCACAGATATCGGCTGCGAGAGTCAGCTCGGGGCCCTGAGTTGTCTCCAAAGCATTCGTCTAAGTCAGAGCCAGAGCATTGATTGTGGCTCTGTTGTTTTATTTTTAGCAGTTTCACATCATGTTCCATGTTTGGCGACTAGATGGTCGAACACTGTATTCAAACCATTTTACATATTATATTCAGTGTTGGACATATTCTATTCACTGCACAATCTGTATTTGTCAACTTGTTATTGTGATGTTCTACTTGCAGTTGTACTTCAAATGGTGTGTGCGTGTTTTCAATTAGTTTTCACTACAGAGATTGAGAGCATATGCAGAACACAGAAATACAACCCCCCTGATAGCATTTCATAAACACATACATCAGATTGCAATACACAAGGCACGCATTGCACAAAAAACACACCGTACATTAATTCATCAGATGTATCAAAATAACAATACGTATTCCCGCCACATACGGCTGGGGCTGTTTTTTACACTATGCTAGACACTAAATGCCGCCTCATCTACTGATGAACATTACATAACAACAGTCAGCCACATACGGCTAGACCCCATCTATGCTAAACATTCCTATGGATCCTCCACTGACTCCTCGCCCTCGTCAGGAGCATTGTTATGTCGCTCTCGCTCTGCCTCTCGGTTACCCCGAGCTGCCTCCTGGCCAGCCCGACGTTTGGCCGCCCTTTCCCTGACCATGATGAGCTGCCGTCGTGTGAAGTTCATTCCGATCTTCTCATCCAAATCCAGCTCAACAGCGGGAGCAGGGGCCACAGCGGGGGCGGGGATCTGCAGCTCTGGGTGTCTCTCCCAAGTTTGTCGCAGCATCTCTGCAATGTCTGCCTCTTGCTTCCGATGCCTTTCGTTGTGCCTTCGGACATCTTCCTTGAGCTTCCTCCTGGCTTCGCCCTCAGGCCTTGGTGGTATGCGCTCTGCCATCTCACAACACCTTGTTTCTCGAACTGGCTCTCACATTGCCTCTCACAATAACTCTCACAATGCCTCTCACAATACTCTCACAATGCCTCTCACAGCCTCTCACAGCCTCACGAGTGCCTATTTAACCCCACAGCCTATTCCCCCATGTGCAGTTGTTGATGATCCCTCCATGTGCCCTTGTACCTGTCCCCATTAATTGTGATGTGCCAATGTACCTGCTCCATGTACCTGTATCACATGCTGCACTCTGATTGGGTCCGTGGTCTGCTCCCCACAGTGCCCATGTGACGGTGTACCTGTCCGGATTTGTCCCATGTGCCTCTGTACCTGCCCCCATGTGATGCTCCCCCCTGTGTTGGTCTCCCATTGGACCCATGGTCTGCTCACCCACAGTGCCCATGTGCTTCTGTACTTGCCCCCATGTGATGCTACCCCCCTGTGTTGGTCTCCCATTGGCCCCTCAGTCTGCTCACCCGCAGTGCCCATGTGCCACTGCACCAGTCCCTTGCATCGTGTACTGTACCCTCTTTTTTAACACCCAAAATCCCTTTTCTTAAACTTTTTTTTGTCCTTTTTTGGTAGTTAATATGCAAAAAAAAATTATTAAAAAAATTTAAAAAAAATATTAAAAATGGTACCGCCCTGGTACCGCGGGTCTGAGGGTGGTACCGTACCGGCGGTACCACTGATATGGTACCGGTGGTACCATACCAGCGGTACCACGGGGTACTATGATATATATATATATATATATATATATATATACATATACATAATATCATAGTTGCCCACATTTCTAGAAACGCGTTTCTGGTTTTTTATAGCATTTCTCATAAACGTGTTTTTCTTTTTGATTTTTTGATTTTTTTGTGGGCAATATGGGTATCAGATTAAAGCTCTGATCAAGGGTATTACATCTGTATAGGTTGCCATGTGTTTTGGTCACAGTTGGGTTGGTCACAGCATGGTTTAAACCAATTTTAGGGCAAAAAATACATATTATATGATTTTTTTTTGGCACGTTTCTGGGCCCAGATACGCATGAAGGAGCAGCAGGAGCAGAGGAAGGAGGAGGAGGAGGAGAATGATAGTACATGTCAAGTGTCTCCAAAAATAAACTCAAAATGAATACTGGCCTTCAAACATCGAATGAGTTCCAATGAACTCTAAATGAAAACTAAAAGATCTCGTTGCATAAATGAGCAGATACTGTAAATAATACCATGATACAATGATATACTAGTCAATGCCATGAGCTGTACATATATGAAAATCAAATAAGAGGTCCTTGTAGAGCTGGGACTCTATTGAAATAAGAAAGGATAAATGCTCGACTTTGTAGATGGTGTTGAAGATGGAGGGGGGTCGTCGTCTCCGAGGTTTGAACAACTCTCGATTGTAGTGGTAAACGTTGCCTTTGATCACAGTGTCGGTCATGGAATGGGATATCAAACTCATCCTCAGATAGTGTCTCACTCTCAATATCTACTTTGGAACATCTAAAAAAAAAGGAGGTAATTTGGGGCTAGGGGCCTCTCTCTCCATACTGGTCCTTCTGGCATGTATGTCGCATAGAAGAATTATCTTACGTATTATCAGAGCAACACAACATGGGTCCACGTAGAAAGTAAGAGAGCAAAGTGTGACTGAGGAATCATGGAAAAGGCAATTACAATGCCCTCTAATCTTATAATATAGAGGACACCTTAAAATAAGATTCTCCTCGGACTCTATCTTGCCTAATGTACATAACTGACAAATTCTATGCTCTCATGGAATGCTCTGAAAATGTCTTGTCTTCACATATGGCTGGTGTGAGGAGACTGTAGCTTTCCTAGTGTGAACTGTAAGCAATGTGAGAGACCACTTTCCAAATAATGAGGTAATATTGATACACCAATTATATCCAACTTGAGGAAATGGGAACGATAGAAATCTAGCTTAGTCCCAGGAGGACCCTTCCATGTCCATTGTGGATCCCTTCCAAATACCGAGGTAATAGGTACACCAATTATATCCAACTAGAGGAAATGGAAACGATAGAAATCTAGCTTAGTCCCAAGAGGACCCTTCCATGTCCATTGTGGATAGGTGTGATAAATAAAACCTCGAATGCATTGATGAGATCCCTCGGGTAACTCTATACTAGTCATGCCATATGTGCATAACAAGCAAGAAGCTTGGGAATACCATGAAGACTGGTGGCTCTAGCAATGTGGCATCTAAGATGATAGGAGAGCCAAGTGAGGATAGTGTGATCGGGGAAGGCTCAATAGTCTCTGAATAAATATAATCATTCGGAAAATACCTTCAACCTAGAAAGAATGATTGCAAATCTGGCCTGGATTTGATGTATCTTAAAGCTTAGCTCAGATCATGTGTGAAAGCACAGTAGTCTGCAAATGAGAAATATTGGCCCACTCTGACTCAAGAAGCCCTAGAAGTCACTAGAAGATACTGATGCCGAAATAAACTCACAATCTTCAAGATCCAAAGCACTTAATTTTGTATCAAGTCCTTCAACAAAATTACCACATTGCTTCTTCTTGAACTTGTTGTGCCATCACTCCTTTGCGTAATGCCTTGATTTTCTGCAAATAAAGCAATTTCCTTTTCGAACCGCTTTCTTTCCATCTTTTGGTTGATTTGACTAATTTTCTTCCTAATCTTGCTTCTTCTCTTCTTGTTTTTTCCCCCTTTGCCACCCTTCTTGGAACTTTGCTCTTGCTTCTTTGCTTAGAGATCAGTTGTGAGTACTGAGGCAGAGACCAGGAGATTGCATGCTATGGGCCAGGCTGGATTTAGAGCCCATTATTCTACTATAGATCATATCTTTACTCTCAGAGCCATTGTTGAGGAAGCTCGACACCGGCGAGAGCAAGTCTATTGTTGCTTCGTTGACTTTAGGAAAGCCTCTGACTCTGTCCAACGCGCTTTACTCATTCAGCGGATACGAGACCTTGGTTTCTCTGATGACACAGTCCTAGCAGTGATGGCACTTTATGAGAGAGTATTGGGATGTTTTCGGAGTGACAGAGGTATCTCAGAGCAGATCAGGAGCACTATTGGGGTGAAGCAGGGATGTTCCCTCTCTCCTACACTTTTTGGATTATATATTGATGAGTTGGAGAGGGTTATTGAGCAGTGTGGCGGATCTGGTTGCAGACTTGGAGACATCTTGATCGCTATTCTTCTTTATGCAGATGATGTGGTTCTACTTTCACCTACTAGAGAGGGGTTACAGAGACAGATTGATTGTCTTCATGGTTTCTGTTCCCGAAGATCTGGCGATCCTTGAACTAGCAGAAGTATGTGAGACTCTCTGTGTCTTCGATCTCCGAGTGGGGACTTCAAAATCCAAAACGGAAATATCCTCTCTGTCTCGCTTCTGGAAAAACTGGGTAATATGCGCCTGGCTGTGATCCATATCTGTGATAGGTAGAAGTGAAGCTCGTAGAGTATACATCTCTCTCAATAGAAGACCTACACATCTGGAGTCTGGATACTCGAGGAACGATCGCAACGTGAGAGGGGTATCTTTGTATGAACAATGGTAACGCCCCTTGATCTCATAATATACTGGACAATGAAAGATGAAATGGAACTCATCCTCTATCTCATGAAGAGAACAAAGCTGACATATCCTCTGCAATTTGGGAGTGTCTGTGTATCTACCCATCTCAATAGCCAGCTGATGAGAAGAGACTCGGAGCTGTCCCATACGGTACCGCAGACCAAAAGATAATGGCTGTGTAAGATATGCTGGAAGGACAGGGGTACATGTAGTATCCAACCGTAGTAGATGTGTGCCATAGAAATGTATCTTGACCTTGTCAGGGTCAGGCTGTGACCATATAGTGCGTATGTAGCTACGATAAATATGCTGTCCGGATAAGCCCCAAGTCCGAAGAAGGGCTGAGACACTGCCAAACCAAGAATGCTTGGCTCCCTGTCCAGCCCTCTGTCCAACAATGGTGCGTGATGAAGTGAGAGCAGCAACAATATATCTGGAAGTGTCTAACTCTGATATCCTGTGAAGAAAGGTAATGATTTGAAACATAGCACCGATAACCAGGGGAGGGGAAGCAAACTCCGCTAATATGATATCATGTTGCATCAAGGGCTTAGCCCTAATCATCCTGCTAAGCATGAGAATCTGGATACGAGTAAGATCCCTCCAAGTATCACGTGATAAATCCGGACACCAAGTCTCAGCAGAGTATAAAACAACCGGGGAGACAGTGTAGAAAATAGTAAGCATCTGGTAGCAGGGTCCTGTACATAATATGTGGAACATAATCTCTCCATATGAACAAGAGAGGTATGCCCCTTATGGAGTCTGGTGAGGGCTGCCGGTCGGAATGTGAGTAGCGGACCAGAAAAAAGTACTCCCAAATAAGTGTAAGAGGTCACAATGTCAATCGGCAGCCCGTCATAATAGAAGGTCACATCTCTCATATGTTGTCTATTGGTGTTGAGCACCATAATTTTGGTCTTCTTAGTATTAACCGTCAATCCTCAAAGCTGACAGAAGTGATGTAAAGCAGAAAGGTGTCTCTGTAAGCCAGCTGCAGAGGATGAGAGAAGAACCACATCATCAGCATATAGGAGAATGGGGATATTAATATCTGCTAAGGGACAGCCCTCTCCATCTTCCTCTCGAATAATCCGCTCGAGGTCATCAATATATAGTGCAAAGAGAGTAGGAGATAAGGGGCAGCCCTGCGTCGCTCCAATGGTAGAATGGATCAGCGGGGACCAACCACTACCGTCCCTGAACCGTGCCCAAACTCGCTCATATAAAGTAATGATCGCGTCAATAGTCTCGTCTGTGAAGCCAAGTGAGGATAATCTCTGGAAAAGGAGATGTCTCGGAACTGAGTCAAAAGCTTTGCGGAAGTCCACAAAGCAACAATAAACTCTCTGTCTCTGATGTCGTGCCTCCTCAATGATGCATCTCAAAAAAATCTGATTTGAGGTAGAGTATCCTGGTCTGAACCCAGCCTGACCCATAGCATGTAAATCCTCAGTCTCAGCAAACGATCTAGTAACCGTCTGTAAAATGGAACCATAAATCTTAGCCAAAGTGTGATCAATCATAATAGTATGGTAGTTTTCTACATTTATGGGATCACCTGCCTTGAGAATGGGATGAAGGATATTAGTACACCATGCGGTAGGAAAACCAGAGGTCACAACAGTGTTAAACGCGTGAGCAATAAAGGGTGAGATAAGATGTGCTACAGGTTTTAGGAAATCCACGTTTAGAGAATCATAGTCAGTGGCTTTATGAAGTTTGGCATGGTTAGTGGCATTTTCAACCATGTGTGGAGTAAAAAGCGTGCAACGGGTAGGTTGTGGTGAGAGTAAGGTAGGAGCGGAGTCTAGGGTATAAAGTTTTTTGGCATATTCGACCCAAGATTCGGTTGCTGTGGGGGCCAAAGTCGAAGAGGATCTGGTGAAATGTTTCCAGAAAAAGAAGGAGGAAGGGGAATCTGAAGAGTCGATCAACCTTTGGGGGAGAGAGAGAGAGAGAGAGAGAGAGAGAGAGAGAGAGAGAGAGAGAGAGAGAGAGAGAGAAAGCTTTATTAATGTCTTTTCCATGCCAAAAGGCATATAAGACTAGTAAATGTACATGTTAGGTATGTGGTAACTATGGGAGCGTATGAAATGTCTCCAAAATGATAACAGAAATAACAAATCTAAATGCTATGAACTGAAGTAGATGTGATGATATTTGGAACATGTGGGAGCATATATACTGCTAAATGTCATGAATAAGGTATGACACTATCAACCAATCCTGTCCTGCTGATGCTATAAAAGGATGTAATGTGGGCAGCAGCATGAAGGACCGCTGGTGGTCGCTGACATCATCTAGGAGGATGAGGTCTCCTTGTGATAGGTCGAGTAGCTCGTGCTGCAACATATGGGTGGGACATTGTCTCCGATCTCTATGGGCAGGTAAGTCGTCGCCATTATCATCATCATCAAATACTAGGTCTCGTCCTCTCCTCCTGGAGAAGAAGGAAGTGATCTGAGGCTGAGAGACGTGACTCTGCTGAGTTGTTTGACACAAGTCCTGTCGCAGTATGAACATCTCTCGTATCATGAATACAGCACATCGGGAGTCCTCATAAGCTAGGAGGGATCGTAGGGTGACTGGCGTTTACGAAACAAACAATAGTATCTCCCTCTGATCTCATAATACACCGGGCACCTAAAGATAAAGTGCTCCTCTGAATCCACCTCATCCAAGGAACATAACTGACAAATCCGCGCCTCTCTCAAGGTACCTTGGAATCTCCCAGTCTCAATAGCCAACTGATGTGACGACACGCGGAGTTGTCCCAATGTAAATCTGAGACTGTGTGATAATTCTGAGTCCAAATAGTGTGGCAAAACTGGGAGCCCTGCTATGTCAAGCTCAATAAAGTGAGCCTAGTAATAGGCGGGTTTGACCCCAAGCTGTCCCCTCCAAGTACGATCGAAATATGCCCGATATAAAAATTGCCTGATATACTGATGAGTACCTGATGGGAGCGCTGTAATGGAGATACCAAATGACTCAAAAAGGAAGTGGGATGCCTGAGAAAACCACGACAGTCGATAGCCCTGGTCATGAAGGGAGTGTGAGGAAGCAAGTGCTGTCTGTGTATACCGCATATCTGCATCTGGTAGAGCCTGAACTCTTTGAATGTATACAATAAGCTGGAAAGCAGCATCTATCTGAATGGGTGGAACGACAAACTCTACAAGAAGGATCTCATGTGGAACCGAGGGCTTCGCCCGAATCATACGAGCTAACATGGTGTTCTGTAATCGCGAAATGCTAGCCCAATGTGATGAGGGAAGACCGGTACACCATGTCTCTGCTGCATACAAGGCTGTGGGGGTGGCTTCAGCGAGGGCATCGGGTGAACAGGCTACGGGGGCAGGGGGGAAACAAATCGCGAGGTTAGGGGGTGGGCAAACATCGAGGAGGGGGGTGGGTTCAACGATGGAAAGGGTGGCGTCAGCGGGGGGGGGGGAGGGTGAGATGGCAGCGCTAGGGGCAGGGGAGAGGGAGGTGCGTGTGGTGCGAGGGGGGGCTGAACCGCGAGGGGGAGCCAGCCAGCCAGAGAGAGAGAGAGAGAGAGAAAGCTTTATTAATGTATTTTCCATGCCAAAAGGCATATAAGACAAATAAGTACATATCAAGTATGTGGACCATCTGGGAGCGTATGGAAAACGTCTCCAAAACTGAAAGCAAAGCATATATAGTAAATCTAAACACAAATACCAAAGTGACCTAAACCAACAGGTATGAAGCCAGAAATGGCTATGTATAATGGAAGCAAGCTGCAGATCATGTCCTGGAGGTGATGCTGCTACTACTGCTGCTGCTACTACTAAAAAAAGATGTAATACAAGTTGCAGTGGGCCATGAGACTGAGATATGCTGCCGATGTCGAATGTAAGAGGGTCGTCTCCTCGTGGTAGGACGAAGAGGTCTAGCTGTTGGGTAATGTTGGGAGGTACGTTGTCTTTGATCTCTATGGGAAGTCGTGTCCTCATCCTCATCATCATCATCAGAATCTGGGATTGGTCGTGAACGTCGTCTGGAGAAAAAGGAGGTAATCTGAAGCTGTGTCAGGAGCAATCTGACGCCGAGGTTGTAGATCCCGTCGTAATAGAAACATCTCTCGGATCATAGTGCAACACAACGTGGATCCTAGGCTGTAGATCCCGTCGTAATAGAAACATCTCTCGGATCATAAGTGCAACACAACATGGATCCTCATAGGTAACAAGTGAACGCAGTGTAACTGGTGTATCCCTGAACAAGCAATAGTATCTCCCACGAATCTCATAATAAGCTGGGCAAATAAAAATAAAATGCTCCTCAGTCTCTACTGCACCTAGGGAACACTGCTGGCAGATCCTGTCCTCTCGTGGAGTACCGTGAAACTGCCCAATCTCAATCTCAAGCTGGTGCTAAACAATAGCAACAAGGCAACCTTGCTTCCGTGCACCCCGTAACACCACACTCACATAGAGAGAGAGAGAGAGAGAGAGAGAGAGAGAGAGAGAGAGAGAGAGAGAGAGAGAGAGAGAGAGAGAGAGAGAGAGAGAGAAGAAGAGATTTATTGATGTCGTATGAAACGTCTCCAAAACGGTAACATAAATAACAAATCTAAAGCTATGAACTGAAATAGATGTGATGATATATGGAACATGTGGGAGCATGTATACTACTAAAAGTCATGAGTGGGGTATGACACTATCATCCAATCCTGTCCTACTAATGCTGTAAAAGGATGTAATACGGGCCGCATGGAGGGCCACTGGTGGTCGCTGACATCGTCTAGGAGGGTGAAGAGGTCTCCTCGTGGTAAGTCGAGTAGCTCGTGCTGCAACATGGGTATGTGTGGGGCACTGTCTCCGATCTCTATGGGCAGGTAAGTCATCATCATCATCATCATCATCATCATCATCAAATACTAGGTCTCGTCCTCTCCTCCTGGAGAAGAAAAAAGTGATCTGAGGCTGAGAAACATGACTCTGTTGGGCTGTATGACATAGCCCCTGTCGTAGTATAAACATCTCCCGTATCATGAGTGCAGCGCATCTGGAGTCCTCATAGGCTAGGAGGGATCGTAGGGTGACGGGTGTGTCACGGAACAAACAATGGTATCTCCCTGATCTCGTAATATACTGGGCACCTAAAGATAAAGTGCTCCTCTGACTCCACCTCATCCAAGGAGCATAACTGACAAATCCGCTCCGCTCTCGGGATACCCTGGAATCTCCCAGTCTCAATAGCCAACTGATGTGATGATACGCGAAGCTGGCCCAATGTAAATCTGAAGCAGTGTGATAACCCTGAGTCCAAATAGTGTGGCAAAACTGGGAACCTTGCTATGTCAAGCTCAATAAAGTGAGTCCAGTAATAGTCGGGTTTAACCCCACGCTGTCGCCTCCAAGTATGATCGAGGTATGCCCGATATAAGACGCGCCTATTATACTGATGAGTACCTGAGGGGAGCTCTGTAATGTGGATACCAAGTGACTCAAGGAGGAAGTGGGATGCCTGGGAGAACCATGACAGTCGATAGCCCTGGTCATGAAGTGAGTGTGAGGAAACAAGTGCTATCTGTGTATATCTCATATCTGCATCGGGCAAAGCCTGGACTCCGTGAATATATGTGATAAGATGTAAAGCGGCATCTATATGAATGGGTGGAACGACAAACTCTGCAAGAAGGATCTCGTGCGGAACCGAGGGCTTTGCCCGAATCATACGAGCTAACATAGTGGTCTGTAATCGTGAAATGCTGGCCCAGTGTGATGACGAGAGAGAGAGAGAGAGAGAGAGAGAGAGAGAGAGAGAGAGAGAGAGAGAGAGAGAGAGAGAGAGAGAGAGAGAGAGAGAGAGAGAGAGAGAGAGAGAGGCTTTTTCGAGTGTTTCATTGTGAATTGTAATATGTATAGTGTACCGTGTGACAATAATGTTTTGAGTGATGAGTAACAATGATCAATCTTTCTACGCATGTATGGAAGTTGGTAGTTACTAGCTAATGTCACAAATGATATCCGATAGATCATAGCTAAAACTGCGAGCAACAGATGGATCAAGAACCCTAAATCACAGGTGACAGTTATTGTTAGGTAACAAGACTTAGGAGGTGCACGTCAGGATTCAAATTTCATTATCGATTAATCACGAATTATAATGTACATGTTACCCATTAACACTAAGAAAGCACTTCTTTTTGACATAAAGGGACAGGGGGGAAAAAACCCTAAAACCGATTCGCTGGTTCAAACCTGGAGAAGTCGATTCTTTCCCAATTCAAACCTGATTCAAACACGGTTCAAAAAGGCGATTCGAAAGGCACCATTAAACATTGCTAAGGAGTGGTTGTATGAGAGGAATGAGTCGTTAAAGAAAAACTATGCAACCCACAGTTTGTGGTTCTTGCATAACGGCTCGCTCATTGAATTGAATGGAAATGTGGATATTTCTTCTCTTTATGTGCTTTCTGCTTTAGAAACACTTGAATGCATGAGT
Source organism: Diphasiastrum complanatum (assembly GCA_029204225.1). Taxonomy (NCBI): domain Eukaryota; kingdom Viridiplantae; phylum Streptophyta; class Lycopodiopsida; order Lycopodiales; family Lycopodiaceae; genus Diphasiastrum; species Diphasiastrum complanatum. The sequence continues at coordinate 2,730,724 of CM055102.1, forward strand.
ATTGTGGATTGCAATTCATACATGTGTTGGTTAAAGGATTTTACTTAATGATGAGGAATGCAATTTACACAATTATACCATGAAAATTGCACTAATGTCTAATAATCTAAAAGAAGAAAATTTGCTGGAAAGCGAAACTTTTAGAAGACTTAGACATGAGTTTAGTGACGTTTTTCGAGAGTAGCTTCCTGAAGGTCTTCCCTCCTCTAGGGGAGTCGACCATAGTATCAAACTCCTTCCTGGTATCTTGCGTGTATCCTTGTTCCCTTATAGGATGAGTACTACCGAAGTGGACGAAGTTTATAGGCAACTACAGATGGGCCATGTAAGGCCTAGTAAGTCCCCTTAGGGGGTGCCAATCTTGTCAGTTGATAAAAAAGATGGAGGGACTCGTTTGTGTGTAGACTATAACAAGTTAAATAAATTAGCCATTAAAAATCTTTACCCCCTCCGTAAGGTTCCTAAGTGGCCTATATCCCTAACCATCCATGAAGTAAGTCCTTTTTGGGCTTTACAAATTACCCTTGCCGAATGTCCTCAAAGGGGCAGAAAGAACCAGCCGACACAGTAAATTCAGTCCTCCATTTACTTGGAATGAAAAAATGAATCAAAATTTTGAGAACCTCAAATGCTGTGTATATAGGCGCTGTCCTAACAAGCCGTATGTGCTTGAGACAAATGCTAGCTACTATGCTATAAGAGCAGTCCTATATCAGGATGGTAAGACTGGTTGCCTTGAAAGCAAAAAGTTAAATCCTACTCAAAGGCGGTATTCCACCTATGATAAGGAACTTCTTGCGGTATTTCATGCTTTATAAATTTGGAGACATTATTTGTATGAATCCGAATTTACAATTGTAACTGACGATCAAGCGTCAAAGTATATTAACAATGCGGTTGACCTTAGGGGTCGTAAAGTTAGATGATCATAAATGCTCCAAGAATTGCAGAGATTTGTGTAAGACCGGTAGGTATTTTGGTTGTATCTGGCTCGACGTCGTACCAGGTATCTAGTGTTGAGCTTAGAATGCAGTATTTCAAGATTTCTCCTCGGGACAAGATATTAAGGGACTATTCTATTAGGAATGGGTTACTTTTTCGGAATGGGAAAGTATGTGTGCCAGAAAATAATGATATTAGTGCCCAAATCCTGCATGAATGTCATGACAGCCCATGTGCAGGGCACCCTGGCTCACAAAGAATGCTTGACCTACTAAAAAGGATTTCTCCTCGGGACAAGATATTAATGGACTATTTTATTAGGAATGGGTTACTTTTTCGAAATGGGAAAGTATGTGTGCCCTAATAATGATATTAGGGCAACCCATGTGCAGGTCACAAAGAACGCTTGACCTGATAAAAAGGAGTTTTTATTGGCCAAATCTAAAAGGTCAAGGGGGGGCTACGTTCACAAATGCGGACAAGGCCAAGTAAATAAAGCTGAAAGACTTAAGGCAGCTGGTTTGTTACTTCCACTGGAAATTCCTGAAAGAAAATGGGAAAGTATTTCCATGGATTTTGTGGTTGGACTTGATCGGATGGGGAAGCAAAATGATGATATTGGGGTTATAGTTGACAGACTAACCAAAATGGCACAATTCATCTTGACCAGGCAATTTGTCAAGGCTTTTGAACTTGCTCAAATTTTCGTGGAAACGTTGGTCAGGTTGTTTGGATTGGCAAATGACATTGTTAGTGAGCGGGATTCTAAGTGCACTAGTGTCAGACTCCCTCTCTGATCTTCTCTTCAAACCTTGCTAATTTCCTGCACATACAAGCATCAAATTACTTCTAACACAAGATGGAGCTGGCTGCCTTGTCTCCTCCCAGCCTTTGCTTCATAGATTATGATGACGAATGCCTCTCTCTAGGCTCACTTATCCAAAATCCTCGAGCACCCCTTAACCCTGACCCTTCCTAAATCTCGACACATGGCCAACTCCATGCACAGTCGACACTTGCCACTTGGTAATACCCTGACACATAGGCAAGTGAGTAGGCTGACACGTGTCACTCATCCATTGGGCCAAATGTCCCAATGGGCATGTGACACGTGTCATGTTTGACCGGTCAACCCTGACTTGTGTCACTCATTCATTGGACCAAGTGTCCCAGTGAGCATATGGCATGTGTCACGTTGACTAGTCAACTCTCCTACTTTTTAGGAGGTCAGTCCAGCCACTTCGAATTGATGACCCAGTACCCTCTACCCAAGCAACATGTGACTCTGAGGTTCAGAAACATCATTAACAACTTTATTTACATTTTTGTTACAAAGGTCACCACAGGCCGGTGACTTAGCCATTTCTGTATTTACAAGAAGTACATCTATAAGTAAAAACAGTAAACAACCGGGACAAGGAGTAAAAGCTGTAACAACTAGCAAATTTTGGCAATCGGTCTTTGAGAAATTAGAGACCACCTTAAGTCTAGGGTCTACAGATTATCTTGAATGGGATGGTCAGACTGAAAGGATGAACCAGTCTATGGAAGATATGGTTCATGCATTTGTTTCCAGGAGACAGTCGGATTGGGAAAAGTACCTCCCAATGGTTGAGTTTGGGTATAATAATGCAAAGCACTTTGCAACGGGTTTTAGTCCATTAACTCTGATGTATGGTTTTCAGCCTCGATCTCCAATCTCCGTTGGCCTCAAAAGCCTCAAGGTTAAAGCGGCGGTAGATTTCCTACATGATATGCAAGAGATGTTGCTTGTTGCTCGTGATAACTAAAAACGGCTCAGAATAGAGCCCAGTTTTATGCTAATCAAAAGCGACAACCTAGTTTATGCAGAAGGAGGTTGGGTGTATCTCCTACTTTGGAGGTATACAATGGGAGCAGGTCTCATTTTACCATCCATTCTATCTACCTAGGAGAAGGTGGATGGTGGGCGCTTGTTCATAGCCAGGATGTGACCTTGCTTGGGGTGGGAGATGGTTGATGGCTGTACCAGTGGTAAGGGACGCTGTTAGGGTCAGAGGTCGGATCTCGCTTGTTACAGGCCATAGGCTAGGGCACGGAGGGTGGATCTGGATTCAATCCTACGGCGGGGTGGATCGTGTGATGTTTGGTTTCATAAGGTGACCGACACCTGGTGGTTTCCATTTGAGGGTGTAACAACTATTAAGCATGATAGATACTAACACTGAATCGGGAACATTTTATCCAATTGCAACAAGTTGCCCTCTCATATGTTTTACGCGAGTAAAGTAGTCCGTTATTGATGCACCTGTACCCATCTTTAACGTATGTAGCTCATTGGTTAAGAACAAAATGCAAGATTGATTTATGGTCTCGTATAAATTCTTCAGAATATCCCAAGCCTCCTTGGGTCCAGCAACATCCTTAATGTGAGGGAGGTATAAATATACCTTTAACAAACAAGTTAATGACATGATGTGCTTTTCTCCTTCACTTCTTGTACTCTCGCAACTCGTAGTAGGAGATATCTCAACACTTGTGACAATGTCCCAATATTCTCAATCTTGGAGAATATTCTGTGAAAAAACAGAGTGTAGCTTCACAATCCCATTTCCTCCTTGATTCCTTTGGCATATCCATCACAGAGCTCCCCTCAGGCACCCACTAGTATATCAGGCGCTTCTTATATAGAGCATACCTCGACCGTACTTGGAGGCGACAGCTGGGGGTCAAACCCGTCTATTACTGGACTCACTTCATTGAGCTTTACATAGTAGGGTTCCCAGTTTTGCCACACTATTTGGACTCGGGATTGTCACATAGCCTCAGATTTACATTGGGACAACTCCGCGTATCATCACATCAGTTGGCTATTGAGACTGGGAGATTCCAGGGTACCCCGAGAGAGCAGCGGATTTGTCAGTTTTGTTCCCTAGATGAGGTGGAGTCAGAGGAGCACTTTATCTTTAGATGCCCGGTGTATTACGAGATCAGAGAGAGATATCACTCTCTGTTTCGTGATTCGCTTGTCACCTTACAATCCCTCCTAGCCTATGAGGACTATCAATGTGCCGCTCTCATGATACGAGAGATGTTTATTCTACGACAGGGCCTATGTCAGACAGCCCAGCGGAGTCATATTTCTCAGCCGCAGATCACTTCTTTCTTCCCCAGGAGAAGAGGACGAGATTTAGTATCTGATGAGGATGAGGATGATGGAGACTTACATGCCCACAGTTATGGACTCGGCTCATTACATTCGCCATGTCCATTTACATTTACTTTACTTTATGCATAGGCAGGCTTTGGGCCCTTTTTTATTCATTATTTGACATTTAGACTATATGGTTGGCCTTGGGCCCTATTATTGACATTTAGACCATATTATTGGCCTTGGGCCCTATGATTCACTATATTGGTTATTTGGTCATATTACTGAGAGTGGGGGCCTTCTTGGAGGGCGCACTATTTTCCTTCTCAGTTTGGCCCTAGCCACTGGAAGCTTCCTTTTAGGGCTTCCTCTTGGCTGTAAGTAGGGATTCTGTGTCATTTGTTACTTGGCTTATGATATGATCTCCTTCTTTAGTCTCTTTAAGCTTTCTCTCTCCTGCTTTCTAGGGTTAAGTCTTGCTTATGTGATGCTTTCATAGACTAAATCTAGATCAGCCGTGGCTACGTTCATAACTTGGTATCAGAGCACTTTCCTGAGCATCTCCATTGAGCAGATTTTTCTCTCACAGGAGGGCGCCCATCTTCAGCTTGGATCTTCACCATTTTTCAGCCGAATCTTGAGCATTTCTCCACACTTGTCTTGCAGATTTTCACGACGGATCGGAGGAGGACATGTGCCCACTTGCTGCCCATTTCTAGCGCCCTCTTGCTGGCTGCCTACTGCTGCATTTTCAGCCTTTTTCCTCACCTATTTTGGGCACCCTACTGCCTCCTATTTGCTGCCCTATTGGGCGCCCTCATGCTTGCTGACCAGCGCCCTGCTGCTCCTTCCTTTGCTGAAAATTTCCGCTTTTTGCTGCCCCTATTCGCCACCTTCCACCATAGCTGGCGCCCTACATCCGCCTCAATTTCAGCTCACCCTCCTACACTGTTGTCTGTGTTCGCAACCCTACCCCGGACAATACAAACACGCCTAGGTGCTTAGAAAGCCACTCCCACCCAACTTCATCGCGCATCGGGATTGCTCCCCGTCTTTATCGCAAACTTTTTTTTACCCTTGAAGGGCGATCTTTGATTTTTCAGCCTTGTTTCCTCGCTGCCCAGTACCTCGACATATCGCCGCTATTTTTCAGCTCACTTCCGGTTGCGGTTACGAGGTATTTCTTACTTAGTTGTCCTTTCCGTTCATCTTACATCGCGAGTTCTGTTGTGTCTTTTCATTGGCGTGCCTGTTGTGACGACTTATGTCCTCTCCTTCAGTTCGTCCAATTGTTTAGCACATTTCTTTTCTCGCTTACTTTTTCTTCCTCATGGCTAGCTCACCCACTACACCTGCGAGTCATTCCGGACCTTTAGATGAACAGTTTGCTGATATGCGTGACTCTCTTACTCTCCTCAGTAGTCGTTTCGACCAAATGATGACCGGTTTTACCACTCTACAGACCGGCTTTGCCACTATGCAGTCACAGATTGATTCCTTACAGCCACATGGACCTGGCAAAGCCCCTGTTCATTCATCATTTGGGTCTCCATTTGGACTTCCATCCTCGTCTACTTCCTTTGGCGGTGGGCCTCATTTTCCACCTAACCCACCACCCGGTTTTCCACGTCCTACAGCTCCTGAGTCACATTTTCCACGACATCTAGCTCCTGAGCCACATTTTGCTCGAGATTTTCGTGATCGGGTACAGCTTGCCACCTATTCTGGTTCCTCTGACGGGAACTTGTTAGAGAATTGGTTTGCAAAGCTTGATACTTATTTTCAGATTTACCCTAAGACTGATCCTCAGAAGATCCAGTTAGCCGCCTTACATTTAGATGGACGTGCTGCCACTTGGTGGCGGGTCTACCGACTTGACCCTGATCGGGACGGTCTCCAGTTATGGCCTACCTTTCGTCGTGATCTTCGTCATGCTATGATTGACCCTCAGTGGCTGAGCCGCCAGCGTGATATATTCCGTAGTCTTACTCAGACTGGTGATCTTTCTTCCTATACAGATCAGTTTATGGACCTTTCCTACCTCTTTACAGATCTTCAGCCCACCGAGCTTATTTCTCGCTACATTGCTGGACTTCGTGGTGCTCTACGACCACCCACACTTGTTGAGGCCATGTCCCTTGCTAGTACTTTACAACATAAGTACCCTGATCCTGCTCCCTTTCGCTTTTCCCGACCCCGTCCATCTCTTTCACCTCTACCATCTCCGGCCCCATCTGCCCCATCCACTGTCGTCCCGACCTCTTCTCTTACTTCTCCCGCTCCTCGCCCTCCGCCTCCTCGTCTTGCTTTTGTCCGACGTTACACGTCTGCAGAGTTCGCTGACATTCAGCAGAAGCGTCTTTGCTTTCGTTGTAAGAGTCCTGACCACATTGCCCGTGATTGCCGCCAGCCCCTGCCTACTTCTACTGCTGTTTTCTACCATGAGGGCACTACCCCAGATGAGTCCGATATCTACATTCATATATCTGATGAGCCTGATCTATCTCCTGCGCCTTCTACTGATTTACTTCCTGCTACTTGCCATGCTCAGCTTGCTTATGCTACCTGGACAGGGTGCCCCGGTCCTCGCTCCATTCGGCTACGTGTGCGCATTACTGATCGTGAGTATATTGCTTTAGTTGATACCGGCAGCACTCATTCCTTTATCAGCAGTTATGTTCTCAGCCGGATACGCGCTTCACCTATTCCTGCTCCACAGCCTCTCACAGTCGAGGTTGCCAGTTCTCACTCATTTCCTAGTTCTCAGATGTTTCAGGGATTATCCTACCGCATTGGTGATTTTTCTGGACAGGCAGATCTTTATATCATTCCTCTGGAGCGCTATGACCTTATCCTTGGTGCTGATTGCTTTGCTTCATTGGGAGCGGTTACTTTGGACCTGGCTCAGCAGACATTGACATTTGTTCATGATGTAGTGACCCACTCACTTGCTGGTATTGATTCTCAGGCAGATTTCCAGCTGATCAGCGGGAAGCAGTTTATCCGCAGCCTACCTAAGGCTCATTGTGCACCTTTATTATGTGTTCAGCGTGCTGCAGTAGATTCTCCAGTGACTACCTCTCCTCCAGCAACTGTTCCTCAGGTGATCTCTGACTTATTACATCAGTATGCATCTGTCTTTTCAGAACCTACGACGCTACCACCATTACGTGATGTGAACCACCATATTGATTTGCGTCCTGGTTTTGCTCCTCCCTCTCGGCCTCCTTACCGTATGTCTAAATCTGAGCGTGATGAGGTTGAGCTTCAGATTACTGCTTTACTAGATCAAGGCCTTATTGTTCCTAGTCACAGTCCTTTTGGTGCCCCTGTTCTCCTTGTCAGTAAGAAAGATGGTTCCAAACGCCTCTGCATTGATTATCGTGCCCTCAATAAGTTGACCATCCGTAACCAATATCCTATTCCTCACATGGATGATCTCTTTGACCAGTTAGGCACCTCTCATCTTTTCTCTAAGATAGACTTACGTTCCGGCTATCACCAGATTAGGATGCATCCTTCGGACGAACACAAGACTGCGTTTCGTACCCATCTTGGTTTGTATGAGTTTCGTGTTCTTCCTTTTGGTGTTACTAATGGTCCACCTACGTTCCAAAATGTGATGAATAACATCATGCGTCCTCTCCTTGGTCGTTGTTTTTTAGTTTATTTTGATGATATTCTTGTTTTTAGTAAAACTCTTGATGAGCATGTGTTACATCTTTCATCTGTTTTTCAATTGCTTGTTCATCACCAGTTGTTTGCTAAACTTTCTAAGTGTTCCTTTGCTGTTGTTGAGATTGAGTTTTTAGGATTTCTCATTTGTGATGGTCGTATTCGTTTGGACCCTCATAAGGTTTGGGCAATCGCTGATTGGCCTGTTCCCACAGATGTCCACCATGTTCGTATGTTTCTTGGTCTCGCTACTCACCTTCGTCGTCCTGTTCCTCACTTTGCCACTGTGGCTGCCCCTCTTCATGCCCTTTTGAAGAAGTCTAGTGCTTTTGTTTGGACTTCTGATTGTCAGTTTGCCTTTGACACTCTTCGTCGTGCTGTTGTGGAGGCCTCTGTCCTGTGTTTACCATAGTTTGATCAGAAATTTATTGTTGAGACCGATGCTAGTAATGTTGGTTTGGGTGCCTTGCTTCGTCAGTCTCAGTGTATTATTGCTTATGAGTCGCGTCGTTTACGCTCATATGAGCAACGTTATTTTGTCCATGAGAAAGAGCTTCTTGCCATTATCTATGCTCTTAAGAAGTGGCGCCATTACCTGTACCGTGTTCCTTTTGATATCGTTACTGATCATCAGTCCTTACGTTATCTCTTCTCCCAGCGTGATCTTAGTGATCGTCAGTTTCGTTGGTTGCAGTTTTTACAATCTTTTGATTTTTCTATTTTGTATCGTCCTGGTCGTGCTAACACTGCTGCTGACGCATTGTCTAGACTTCCTGCTTTATTGAATACCCTTGTTGCCACGATCCCTTCCTGGTTTGATGATCTTCCATCTGCTTATCTTACATGTTCTGATTTTCGTGATGTTTATAGTTCTGCTCCACCTATGTCGTCTTCACCTCATCAGGCTTATTCCATTGTTGACCACCATCTTTATCATTATGGTTCTCTTTGTATTCCTAGTTCTTTGGGTATCCGTTCTCAGTTGTTGTCGGATGCTCATTCGTCCCCAGTTGGGGGTCATTTTGGTTTTCAGAAGTATTATGCTCGTCTTAAGGATCATTTCTATTGGCCATCCCTTAGGAAAGAGCTTGTACTTATTCGTACCTGTCCTTTCTGCTTACGTAATAAGTACTCCCGTGCTAAGTCCGCTGGTTTGCTTCAGAGTTGGCCTATTCCTCACCGCCAGTGGACTGATATTTCTATGGACTTCATCATTGGCCTTCCCCGCACCCGTCGTGGTCACGATTCATGTATGGTGGTAGTTGACAGGTTCTCGAAACAGGCACATTTCATACCCGTCCGCAGTACTATCACAGCAGAGCAGTGTGCACGCTTGTTCCTTTCAGAGATATTTCGCCTACATGGGTTTCCTCGTACTATCCTTTCTGATCGGGATAGTAAGTTTACATCATTGTTCTGGACAGAGCTTATGCGTATATTGGATGTACAGCTCTTTATGGGGTCTGCTTATCATTCTACTTCTGATGGGCAGTCTGAGGTCCTTAACATGATCATTGAGGATTATTTGCGCCATTTTGTTACTCCTTCAGGGAAGGATTGGGATCAGCACTTATGTTTGGCAGAGTATAGCTATAACAGCTCTGTTAGTACCAGCATCGGCATTGCACCATTTTTATTATCTCATGGTTATGCACCTCTTTTACCTGGTATTCCTCTTCCTCCCAAGGATACACCTGTGACACTGTCTTCATTTCTATCAAGTGCTCGCGAGCTTATTCTCCAGGCCAGTTCCCATTTGCAGCAGGTCCAGCAGCGTTATCAGGCTTCAGTTGATCGTCATCGACGTCATGTTGAGTTTCATGTTGGTGATATGGTATATCTACGCCTACGGTTTGCACGTCATCATTTTATTCAGGGCCATGCTTCTACTGAGAAGCTTGCACCACGTTATTATGGGCCTTATTGTATATTGGAGGTTCTTAGTCCAGTTACATATCGTCTTCAGCTTCCTGCTTCCACACGTGCCTGTGATATATTCCATGTCAGTTTATTACGTGCTGCTATTGAGGATGATGCTCCTCGTGATGCTGAGTTTCCTACTGCACCGGATCTCTTTCCTTTATTACCTGCTGCTATCCTTCAGGTGCGTTTGCATCATAGTCGACGCCGTCGGCAGATTCAGTTCCTAGTCCAGTGGGATGGTCGTCTTGTCGAGGAGGCCACATGAGACCCTATTGATGTCTTTTATCATACACCGTCACTTTCGGATCAGGCTCGTGCTCTTGCCGCACTTGTTGATTCCTCTACATCAGCTGTTGCTCCAGTTGTTACTACACCAGATGCTGTTCCAGTTGATCCTCCAGGGCTTGCTGTTACTTGATCTAGTCCTTTATGGCAGTTGGGTCTTATTTTTGTGTCGGGGAGAGTTATGGACTCGGCTCATTACATTCGCCATGTCCATTGACATTTACTTTACTTTATGCATAGGCAGGCTTTGGGCCCTTTTTTATTCATTATTTGACATTTAGACTATATGGTTGGCCTTGGGCCCTATTATTGACATTTAGACCATATTATTGGCCTTGGGCCCTATGATTCACTATATTGGTTATTTGGTCATATTACTGAGAGTGGGGGCCTTCTTGGAGGGCGCACTATTTTCCCTCTCAGTTTGGCCCTAGCCACTGGAAGCTTCCTTTTAGGGCTTCCTCTTGGCTATAAGTAGGGATTCTGTGTCATTTGTTACTTGGCTTATGATATGATCTCCTTCTTTAGTCTCTTTAAGCTTTCTCTCTCCTGCTTTCTAGGGTTAAGTCTTGCTTATGTGATGCTTTCATAGACTAAATCTAGATCAGCCGTGGCTACGTTCATAACTCCCACCGAGATCAGAGACAATGTTTTACTCATACTCATGTTGCTGCACGAGCTACCTGACTTATCATGAGGAGACCTCATCTTCATAGACGACGTCATCGACCACCAGCAGTCCTTCATGCTGCATCCTGTATTATATCCTTTTATAGCATCAGCGAGACAGGTTTGGATGATAGTGTCATACCGTATTCATGACAGTTAGCAGTATATATGCTCCCACATGTTTTATATATCATCGCATCCTTTTTCAGTTTCAGCTTTCAGTTTCAGATCATAGCAGTTAGATTTGTATTTCTGTTATAGTCTTGGAGACGTTTCATACGCTCCTACGGTTACCACATACTTGACATGTACATTTACTAGTCTTATATGCCTTTTGGCATGGAAAAGACATTAATAAAGCTTTCTTTCTTTCTTTCTCTCTCTCTCTCTCTCTCTCTCTCTCTCTCTCTCTCTCTCTCTCTCTCTCTCTCTCTCAGCACATGGTTTTCTTATTATCTTATTGGCAGTATTAGACCTTTGTTTTTTAGACCTACGTCATGTTCGTAGGATAAGATGTTGGCATTTCATTTCTTTTATGTTACGAAGACGTTTCACACGCTCCTACGGTACCACACACTTGACATGTACTTTTTCGTCTTATATGCCTATGGGCATGGAAAAGACATCAATAAATCTTTCTTTCTCTTTCGTATGCTTCCGGATCCATGATTCATTAGATTGGTGAGCTCTTCAATGTTTGTATTATGATTTGCTTCTTGTGTAGCATTGGTTTTTGCTTTGCCAATTTTGCAACATTTAGCATATTGAATGTTGTGGTTTTGTGGATGAATATTTGATTGTGGAGCCTTGACAATGAAGCATAGATAATTGGTGACATTTCCACCAGCCATGCTTTCTAGTCAGGTATTGAGCGAAGTGTTGAAGTGTAAATTTCCCTTAAGTATAAAGCTCGTACTATTGCCTTTGCTTTTTAGTGCTAGCCTTCATCACAATTTTCCTGCACCTCCGACGAAGTGATAGAAATGTAGTATTGGTTGTTGTACAAATGTATGAAAGATAATGTGGCCATATGTTTCTGCATTCAACATGCACTATTCTAGAGCGCTGATGACATGAGTAGCGACATCATAGTATTTGGTCCACTCTTTTCATGATGAAGTTGATGGTCTAAGACTTTCTATTTGGACTCCATAGGGTTGAAGATTGCATCGTTCATGTGTTATTTTGTGCATTATCCTAGACACAACATCGGAATATTTTTGTTATATTAGCTGATAGCAAACACGCACTTCTCATTTGAGATTTTTGTCCAAGTTACAATCTGCTGGTTTGTGCTAATTCTTCCTATCTTCACTGATGAATTTACACACCAGCTATGCTTTCTAGTTAGGTTTTGAGCAAGCTGAAGTGATGAAATGGAAATCTTTTTCCCCACTAAGTTTGCACTTCACCTTTGGAGAAGTGATAAAATGCAGTACCTTGGTTGTTGTACAAATCAATAAGTTTTTTAACTAAAGACTTCATCCTTTCTACCTACATAATCTGTGGGATTTTTTGATACCTGCTTTTGAGTTCTTCATATGAATTTATGCTGTGTCTCATGCAAGGTGAAATGATGAGATACACGCAGGTTATTCACATGAATTGGCATTGCCTTTTAAAGCCAGCCTTCACCACGGTTGATTCTGCATTTAGCCACATTCGTTCCACATAGAATCTACTTGTGCAGGAAATATCTTCTTGTAAAAGTAGATTGTTTCCAGTGGCTGTGTTACAAAGTGAATGCTGTGAGATCCTGAGATGATTTGGTTTTCTCCTTTTTTGGTGTGTCAGCTCTGGGAGCTGAAAATGATGCAATCAGGTGCAGTAACTGGTTGGACTCTTGAGACATCTGCAAATGCTGGAGTTAAAAGTGGAACAATCCCAGCAACTCCTGTGCAGGATTTAAACATTCCATATGAGGCAACCGAAGAATACGAGGCACCTGCAACCGAAGTACTCTTTCCTCATGTACTCTCGTTAAGCCTTTGAGATCTAGTTGTTGACCATAGTTTGTATTCTTAGCATAAAGATTTAGCTGTAACTTTGATGAAGATTTAGCTGCTTCAATATACATAAACTGCATGACCTAGTAGAGGTGGTGTTTCTATGAAATCATATCTGGGCATTGCTGGCTTTTGAACCTTTTCAACTTCCATAGATGCGTCCGCTGACAAGTACAGGCGAGCCTGTAATGTACCAGTATATGCCTCCAGGACCTACAGATCAGACTGTTTATCCTGAATCAGGCTTCAGTGCAGACGTGAAAATTGGAAAACCTGCTCCATACATGGTAAGTTCATTGTCCTTTTGGTCATGTAGGGTTGTCTTTTGCTGTTAATTCTCCCAACAAATGGCTAGAAAGACACAAGTTTTTAGTCATCCTCTGGTAAGGGACCTATCTGAAATGCAAGCATGTCTGCACACGCTACAAATCACCTTTTTAAATGTATCAATTTGGTTTATTCTGTTACCTTGTGAGGCTGTGACATTTGTATAGTGTTTTCATATGATTTTATGGTGGAAATCTCCAAGCTGGAGCTTCAGTTAATTTGTTTCAGAACTTGAGCTGGAATTAGAAGCATCTTTTCTTATCAGACCAGTATTATTTCTAACATAGTGAGCCTGTGGGGTTGCATCAATATTCAGCAGCAGCCTGCTCCTTGGATGACTAAAAAGCTACCAGGTGTGGATGTGAATATTGGTAAGTAATTTTGTAGTCTATAGCTCCTGAAGTTTCTCCGCAACAAAAGTTTTGAATGAGTGAATGATTATTGACTAGACGATATGTAATGGGTTTCTTTAATCACAAGGTAAGGAACTGAAGATGGTTTTTTACATGAAATACTAGGCACATTCTTTGACTTGACAACAAGCTGAACTGCTGTCATCGTTTTTGTGATCAGTATTTTGACGGGTTGTTATGAAATTGCTGGTCTCAGCTTACCAGGAAGGGCAGGATGATGAGGATGGTGGAACTGGACAACCACCTATCACAAAGGTTAAATTCAAAGTGAATTTCTAGTTATACCAGCCATTTACACGTGAAGAATTTAATGAAGAACTAACTCAATTAAGTAACTTGAAGGTAGGCATATTACGAGTACGCAACTTCTTTGAAGTGTTTTGATTCAATACTAAGTCGCTTTCCAGTTTTGCCTGCTTCGGAGGAGAGTTTATGGTGCTATTTGTGCATCACCCTTTTTGCAATGCATTTGAAACAGGAAAGAATCGACTTTGTTGGGAAAGAAATGGTGAAATGTTTTTTTTTGCTTGGTTTTATACCTAGCCTTTTGTTAAAGGAAAAGCAAAAGTGTCTAGACAGTGATTATATCTCTATACAATGACAATATAAACATTTCATAATCGACACACTTAGATGACCGAGGACTCAATGAGATATTGAGATACATTACACATTGTATTCATAATTCTACTATTCCCTACTGAATTCTAACTAAGGTTTTATATGCCAAACTTGTGCGCGTGTGTGAACGAGCTCGCACGCACACGCACGCATGCACGCACACACGCACGCACATTTGGTGTTTTATTTTTCTTATTTTTAAATTCATAAAGTCGATGCATCACGAACGGTCCGCTTGAAATGGACTTTTCAAAATTGAGTTTCATTGAATGAAACGCGTTTCAATGAGACATTGCGGGCCATGTATGGCATACATAGGTGCAGCGAATTGCAGGCTATCGCGAATTAAATTTTTTTTTTGTGCGAATTTTTGTGTTATTAAAAAAATAAGCAATTCACGAATCGAGATTCGCTGTTTTTTTTGACAGCGATTTGCGAATCACGATTCCCGAAATGGTAATGCAACTATGGTGCCATATAAAGGCATCAATATAAATTGAATGGCTAATGCGTGCCATAATAATTGTCATTCCAATCTGATGGACCTAATATGCCAAATGAAGCCATGAATACATATTTTATATTTGAAGAATGCCATCTTTCTATAAGCCATACAAGGACATGTTTTTTGGTTGAAATTTCTAATAAAAGGCTGCATCCAAAGTAGAGTGACGTAATTGATATTCAGCCTAATTCTCCACAGATTTCAATTGTTTTAAGTATGAAGCGCTCAATGATTGCTTTTTAATTGTCTAGGTTTTCGTCCTCCAATAAGTAGAGTGAGTTGGTTAGTACTTTCCTGAGGTTGGGACTCCAATCCACTGCCCAAGTGAGGACTTACAAAGAGATTCTTTTTCTCTAGGACTTTGTATTTACACCTCTGGAACACTTTTGTAGACCAGTTTAGTTATCTAATTATGTTGTTACTTTCTAAGGGTTGCTCTTTCAAGAGAATTATGAGTTGGTCTAGCCACTAATTTGTCTTTGAAGTTTTGCATTGCAGCTTATGGTATGTTCGTGATGATTAATCAAAGAATTTAGAAAAGAGGGGAGCACAAGAGCTTGCTTGTGAATCTAACATTTTGTATTTTGTTAATTTCTCATTGACTCTTGTTTATAGCTGAAGGCCCTGGTGCTGTTTTTTTTAGTTTTAGTTTTCTTCTTAGATTGTGTTCTTGGTTGTATACTTCTTAGTCACATTTGGGTCTACGTAATAGAATTTGGATTTTTTTGTAACTCAGAGAGAAATGTCGTTACTGAGGTTTTTTAGAGTAAAAACATAAACTTTTTGATGAAATCAAGATGTATGCAACTTAGTAGACCTTGAGTCTGCTGAAATATCTAGAAACTAGAAGATAGTCAGTAGTTAATAAAACCACCAAAAGGTAGCAGATAGATGAAAATCTTATTGACTGAGGGAAAATAGGCCAGTGGTCTCGTTATTGCTTCATAAATTGACAAATTAATGACGAAAGAAGTCTATAAAATAAACGAAAATCAAAGGCTGGAGATGAGCTAATTATAGCCAGGAACTGAAATTGAGACAACAACTATCATTCCTTTCATAAAAAGTATATGAAGCTTTTTGAATTTATATTAAAATGTGCTGTTGCGGTGCTTCATTTCTGCGATCTGGATACGTCAGTACTTGATAGTAGCAGACTTCTGAGGCTGCTACTAACATGCATGAACATTGCTCTTTCCAGGATTTCTTCACTCTTGCAACTGGTAAAAGAAAACGTGAAGAGTTAGCATCAACATATTTTCCTGGGAGCTATATACCACAACAAGATGGAGCGAGTGACTGTGGTTCTATACACGATTCATTTAATACTTCCAGGTCTCCTTATCAGGCAAGTTGCAAATATAATAGGTCAATTCCAAAAGGCTTTGGAAGAAATGAGCAAGCTTTTTTAAATCCTTGAAAAAAAAGTACTTTTTGCAGGCATAATGTTCAAGTTCTTGTAGGTTTTATAATGAAGTTTGGTACTAA
This sequence comes from Diphasiastrum complanatum, assembly GCA_029204225.1. Taxonomy (NCBI): domain Eukaryota; kingdom Viridiplantae; phylum Streptophyta; class Lycopodiopsida; order Lycopodiales; family Lycopodiaceae; genus Diphasiastrum; species Diphasiastrum complanatum. The sequence continues at coordinate 2,746,708 of CM055102.1, forward strand.
TAGTTATGGAATTTACCATTGGTATCATAGTTTTAGGGAACCTTCAACCACTATTTTTCTGTATGAAGTCATATTATTACTTTGACAACATAACGAGTTCTCCTGATTTCAGGAATGGGAGGATTTGAAGGTTAGCAAGTTTTCGCAAAGAGCGAATAGGCTGCCAGTGACATCTTATGCCTGTTTTCCCATTACAGATAGAGGCATTCCACAGCTTGATGGTGTTGATGACAATTATGATGATGTGAGTACAATAGTCGGCTCATTACTTTGGCATGCTGAATGGTATATTTGAAGAATAAGTAGCTTGCGCCTTTTCCTAAATTCTCAAAAGTACACATGATCAAGGGTCCCTGTGTGCGCGAAACAATCTTCAACTTTATAGAAGTCTGTGTACATTAATATCCAGATTGCATAAGTTTAAATCAGCGTATCATTTTGTTGGAAAGGGAACACCTGTGGAGACTGATGTGTCACGGTCCCCACTTCTACCACACTACCTACGCTCTGGGTTAACTAACTCACATGGTCTCAGATTCACATTGGGTTAGCTTCGTGTCTCAGCTTGAGATTGAGATTGATCGGTTTCAGGGTACCCCACGAGAGGATAGGATCTGCCAGCTATGTTCCCTTGGTGTAGTGGAGACTGAGGAGCATTTTATCTTCATTTGCCCAGCTTATTATGAGATTCGCGGGAGATACTATTACTTGTTCAGGGATACACCACTTACTTTGCGCTCACTTGTTACCTATGAGGATCCACGCTGTGTTGCACTTATGATCCGAGAGATGCTTCTATTACGACGAGATCTCCAGCCTCTGCGTCAGACTACTCCAGACACACAGCTTCAAATTACCTTCTTTTTCTCCAGACGACGCTCACGACCAGTCCCAGACTCAGATGATGATGCCGATGATGAGGACACGACTTCCCACAGAGATTAGAGGCAGTGCACCTCCCAGCATTACCCTGCAGCCAGACCTATTCGTCCTACCACGAGGAGACGTCCTTCCTACATTCGACAACGACAGTAGATCTCGGTTTCACTCCCCACTGCAGCTTGTATTACATCTTTCTTCAATAGTAGCAGCATTATCATCATCACCTCCAGTACATGATCTGCGGCTTGCTCCCATTATACATAGCTATTTCTTGCTTTATACATTTTGGTTTAATTAACACTGGTAATTGTATTTAGATCTATTTTATATGCTTTCTTTCAATCTCGGAGACGTTTTTCATACGCTCCCATGTGGTCCACATACTTGATATGTACTTATTTGTCTTATATGCCTTTTGGCATGGAAAAGACGTTAATAAAGCTTTCTTCTTCTTCTCTCTCTCTCTCTCTCTCTCTCTCTCTCTCTCTCTCTCTCTCTCTCTCTCTCCCAGCAGCTTGCTCCATCGCTGTTGCTCCAGCGGCCTGCTCAATCGCCGCTGCTCCAGTGGCCTGCTCCATCGCTGCTGCTCCAGTGATGGCCTAGCTCCAGTCTCCAGATCTATGGCTCCATTGCTGCTGCCCCAGTGGCCTGCTCCAGCGATGGCCTACGCCTTCTCCAGCTCTCTTGCTCCATCGCTCCTGCCCCATGGCACTGTTTCCCTCAGTGCATCGCTGAGATGCCTCGCCGTAAAGGGGCTTTTGCCCTTCCTTCCAACACTGCTTCATTATCATCTTCTTCATCTGCTTCGTCGTCTTCTTCATCCATTTCAGACCCACCTTCACCTTTAGTTCGTTTTTGACGGCACTGATCCGTCTTGTTTCCATCTTATCTGATGTACTTGCTCGTCTTATACGCCTTTCGGCTTGGAAAAGACGTTAATAAAGCTTTCTTTCTTTCTCTCTCTCTCTCTCTCTCTCTCTCTCTCTCTCTCTCTCTCTCTCTCTCTCTCGCGATGGGTGCGCCCTCCTAGGCTTCGCTGATCCTGCTAACCCGTTGGTCCTCATCGCCCTCCATCGCTTCACGTAAAAGTCCTCCTATCGCTATTGATATAGTAGCCTCTATCGCTGAGGTTGTAGCCCCCATCAGCGCTGATGCGGTAGCCCCCACCCTCGCTGATACTGTAGCTTCCATTGCTGCGGACTTTAAATGTCTCTTTGGGCCTGACTGCAGCTGATATCACGGATGTTGTGGTTCCCATCACTACAATAGCTGTCGCTGGAAATGTGGATTCCATCGGGATTGTTACAGCAAACACTACGGACAACGTTGCTGTTGAAAAAAACAGCACCTGTGATCCTGCTACTGCGTGGCCTACTGCGGCTGACAAACCCCCTGCCGGACCTCCACATACGGCAAACATCCCATATACTCCTTCAAAATCAGTAGAGCTATTTTCATCTTGGCAATGGGACCAGTTTAAAGAAGACTTCCAGAATCTGAAGCAAGAAGTTTCCCAGCTGAAGGGAATGGTCACTTTTCTGATCAGTGAGAAAAATTTATTAAAGTTTACAGTCACAACACTTGAGCAGTCAGAGATGAAGACATTGGACGAGCTGAAGCTACTTCGAGAAAAAAACGGACAATTGAAACGGGATTTTGAAACATTAAAAAAGGTACTCATAATTATGATGAGCATCAGAAACAGTGATGAAGATCCAGGCACTGGAACAAGATCTGGTCCAGCACAAGGAAACAACGAGAACTTGGGCGTCACTTTTCGAAAATAAGGATGGTAAGCCACATATGTCCACTTTTATTTCAGCCACCATCTCTGAAGAGAAGTTGAGAGATCAAAAAGCCCTCAACATGAGAGTAAGAGGTATTGTTGATACGCAAGATGCCATTCAAGAGGCGACCAGATTTCTGGAAACCACCTTAGGACACACCACACAAGGAATGGATAGAGCCTGGAGGACTAAAAAAGATAATGCTACACTAGTTATTCGCTTTAAGACTCTTGAAGAGAGGCGGTCAGTTTTGAGACTTAAAAACAAACTAAAGGGCACAAAAATATTTTTGGATGATGACCTCACATTCATGCAAGTGATAGAGAGGAAGGCGTTCGTGGAAGCTAAAGCATCAGGAAGACGAGTAATTTATAGGGATGGCCAGGGGAAATGGTGATATACTATCGTTTACAGAGACGCATGAGAGTGCAAAGCGGGGTCTACCTTTATTTCTCGGTTTCCAGTGGGAATCAGTTTTCAGAGCAGAGACCCGATCAGCAGGCGGACGTGGTTCTGGTGGTGTAGCATGTTTATATAGAGATACTACTCAGGCAGTGCTTGAGGTGGTTCACAGAGATGATCACTCCAGATACATATGGATCAGACTCAGAGGGGAGCCCATAGGTTTGGACAGGGACATTTATATTGCAGTCTGTTATTTTCCACCAGATACATCTTCTTTCTCAGACAGGGACGGTTCTCCATACATGGACTTGTCTGGTGATATCATCAGGTTTTCTGATAGAGGACATATTTTATTGGTAGGGGACTTTAATGCTAGGACTGGATCATGTCAGACTTTATTTCATGATGTAGATCAGGATCCTTTACGTATCAGTGCATTAGATAGCGATGAGCTTGGGCTTTTGAGACATTCTCCAGATGAGGACAAGCCTCTCACAGGTTATGGAGAGTACTTTTTACAGCTAGGAGAAGCCCATGAGCTTGCCATTTTCAATGGCCTCGCCAGGTGGCCTTCTTCTAGCAACTTCACTTGTCATCCTCATAGCGGCGGCCATAGTGTGGTAGACTACCTCATGGGATCACCCTCTCTTCTCCCTCATATTACTGCCTTCACCATCACACGTACAACTCTATCTGATCACTCATTTCTCTCCTTCCATTTAGGAACACAACCCACGATCACTCATACTTCCCACCCATCTTTTCCTCGTGCCCCAAAATATCGCTTCGAGAACTCATACATTCAATCTGACTTCCTCGCCAATGCCTTACATACTGCAGCTTTCCTTTCTTTTCCTTTCACAAAAACTAACATCTTCAAAAACCCAAATCAGCCTTGGTATGATGATGAATGCCGCCAACTTCATAACCATCTTAAACATACTGCAGCTTCCCTTTCTTTTCCTTTCACAAAACCCAGAACAAAAAATAACACCTTCAAAACCCAAATCAGCCTTGGTATGATTTTGAATGCCGCCAGCTTCATAACCATCTTAAACACGCTTAACTCACTTCCTTCTATTCGTGACATAAATCGTACTTATCGAAACACACTCCATCGTTAAAAAAAGGCCTAAGATATCAAAGAAGGGAGAAGGCTTATTAACCTTCTCTTTAGTTCCTCTTCGGGGGCCTTTTGGCGTGAATTCATCCCTCGTGCTCCTTCTCCCACCTTAACCGACCTATATACTTGGGCAGATTACGCCAAATGTCTATATACTATTGACACCACTTCTCCCATCATCATCTCACCCCGTCCTTCGTCCTTCAACCTATTCACACCCAAAATGATATATGATTCCATTAATTACCTCAATAGTCGTCGTGCCCGTGATATCGAAGACCTAGAAGCAGAACTTCTTATCCATGCGAAAGATATACTCTCTCCCATCCTTTCTGATCTTTTAATCAAGCTATGATTCAGGGCTTCCCCAACTCTTGGTGTACCAATGCCATACATCCCATTCATAAGGGAGGTGATCCCATGAGGCCAGAAAACTACCGCACTATTATGGTTGAGCACATTATGGCTAAGGTCTATGGCTCAGTTCTTCAGACGACAGTCAGTAGCGAAGCTGAGCTCAGACGTCTACATGCTTTGGGGAAGGCAGGGTTCTGACCTCATTTCTCCACCTCAGATCATATATTCACCTTGAGGACTGTTATTGAGGAGGCTAGATCCAGACGAGAACGGGTATGCTGTTGTTTTGTGGATTTCCATAAGGCCTTTGACTCTGTTCCGCGACACCTTCTCATTCAGAGATTACACAACCTTGGCTTCCACTCAGACACAGTCTTGGCGATTATGGGCCTTTATGAGAGGGTTATAGGTTGTTTCCGTTCTGAGCATGGCATATCACAACAGGTTCATAGCACCATTGGGGTGAAGCAGGGATGCTCGTTATCTCCTACTTTGTTTGGAATCTATATTGATGAGTTGGAGAGGATGATTATGCAGGATGGAGGAGAGGGTTGTGCTTTATGTGACCTACTGATCTCGATTCTACTGTATGCTGATGATGTCGTCCTCATATCACGTTCCAGATAGGGGTTACAGAGACATTTAGATGTTTTATGCTCTTTCTGTTCACGATGGGGTTTGTCGGCGAACATTACGAAGACCAAAGTTATGGTCTTTAACACATCTCGGGCATTCATGCAGCGTCAGGAGCTTCTATGCTCTTGCTAGGTTGGGCAAGGGGCACGCATCACTGGTTCAGCTTGAGAGATTTTGTTTCAGACGAAACATACGTGATGCCTCAAGTAAGTGTCACATGTTTGATATCATGGTCACACCAGATCTGTAGTAAAGGGGCTTCACTCTAAGCTGCCCCTCCAAAACTCTACGTATATAGGATTTGTATATAAGCTGCCGAATATAGTGATGTGTGCCCTCTGGAAGTGACAATAAGGAAATACAGATGTAGTCAAGTAGCCTTCCTGCCTGAGAAAGAGGTGGAAACCCTGGCTGTGGAGTAATCGTGATGAGGTGAGTGCAACATAGGAGTATCTGGATCTGTCCATCTGCATCAATCTCTGGAGAAAAATAACAATCCGAAAAATAGCCTCAACCTGTAATGGAGGAACTGCAAACTCTGCAAGTATAATCTGGTGAGGGACATAAGGTTTCGCTCGAGTCATACGTGAAAGCATAGTAATCTGCAGACGAGATATATCAGCCCACTCAGAAGAAGTAAGACCCGTACACCAAGTCTCTGTAGCATACATGACTGTCCATCTTTATGGAAACTGACTGTACAGGTTGTCCTATCCTTCCTAGATATTTGGACGGGGGTTTGTCACATGGTTTGAGATTTATATTGGGACAGTGTAGAGTCTCATCTCATCAGTTACACATTGAGACAAGTCGCTTTCATGGCACACCCAGGGAGGCCAGAGTTTGTCAAATCTGTTCACTTGGTGAGATTGAAGATGAGGATCACTTCATTTTCCGATGCCTAGTTTATTATGAGATTAGAGGGCGATATCATTGTGTATATCGAGACTCCTCCAGAGCACTCCAAGCTTTGATCACATATGTGGACCCTCGTTGTAGCCTTGATGATACGTGAGATGATGCTTTTGAGACGCGACTTCTTTTCCAGACGTAGACAGAGGTCCACAGATGACACAGAGGACAGATCCGAGGATGAGATAGATATTCCAGTCAGTGACAGACATCGTACCAGACATCAGTGCATCAGACCGAGTCATCCTCCCAGCAGGATGAGGTAGAGCAGGCGACATTTTGTGCTGAGGTCCAGATAGAGGCAGTTTCACCCCTCACATCCAGAGCACTCCACGATTTTGAATACATCCTACTTTAGAGCCTCTGCAAAGACTTGAGACTTGAGGCTTTGTTTTACATCATGATAGATGTATGTTTTCTTTCCAGCTCAGTAGAGAGATTACAGCATTTTCAGTTCAGATTTCTTTTATTTTATTAGTATGTTTCTTTTATGGAGATGTTTTTGTCATACGCTCCTAGAGTACCATACACACTTTAGATGTACATTTATCTTGTCTTTTGTACCCGCGGGTACCTATAAGACATTAATAAAGCTTGCTTTCTCTCTCTCTCTCTCTCTCTCTCTCTCTCTCTCTCTCTCTCTCTCTCTCTCTCTCTCTCTCTCTCTCTCTCTCTCCACACACACACATTCCCTCTTCTTCACTCTCTCTGACAAACCAGTGTTTCATCTCTATTCAAGAAATACCCATTTTCGTTAGGTTATTGCTTGTGATGGCTATGCTTTCCATGTTGCACCTTATAACGAACTTTGAGGTTTCATAATTTTCTATAACAGAAATCTCTGCAAGGAACATCCCATTCCAGTAAAATATGATGTTAATTTCTCTTTTTTACACCTCTTAGGGATGAAAGAACTTTGGAGTTCAGCTTGTAGAATCTGGCAATTTTTATTTAGTTGCTTGGTAAAGGTTTATTGATGATGGACTTGGACAGGATGTTGCCGAAGAGGACTATAATGAGCCTGGTGATGAAGGTACTTCTTCCAGGCATGAGCTGATTATGAGTTTCCATTTATTGACTTTGATTTGAAGTCCTTTGAGTGGTTTGTTGTTGTAGACACTAGAAATATTGTGATGGGTGTTTTTGCAAATGATTGATTTTTTTCACAGAGAAATCTGTGGAGCTATTTGTTTTTAACTCACTAAAACTGAGCCAGGGCTAATACTCTAAACTAAAGCAAAAATTATTCTTTTTCTTGAGTCTTTCCTGGTTACTTGAGTTCATATGCAATCTAGTGCAAACTTTTTGGTCTATCAATATCATATTTGCATCAATTTGACATTCTCAATTGTCAAGTGTTTCAAGGTGACCATCCGTACACTTTGGCCTCATTTTTATTTTTATTACAGAACCACCGCCTACAAGTGATCCTACCGCAAAAGCAGCCAAAGCTGAAGCTGCTGAATCTGATTCCTCTGAACCGCCATTGAATGAAGATGATGACGAAGATGACTTGGATGACGTTGATCAAGGGGATGATGAGCCAAAGACAAATCACTTAGTTCTTGCCCAATTTGAGAAGGTGCTTTGTGCTGAATTGTGCTGGTGTCATTGTTGCATATGTTGGCTGCTTTTTCATTATATTTCTCATCTCTTTAACTTGTTAGCAGGATCTTGATGACTTCCAAGAAATTTTTTTTTGAAGGCCCAGTAGTCACTATCCAAGTGTCCTTGCTGTATGACTCTACTTATCAGGAGATACTGCATCTACTAATTATACTTCTGATTTATGCCAAGTAAGAGAGCAGTTTCTTTGTTTCTCAACTTGTTGGGAGGCTTATGAATTGACTCGATCCTAGAGGTACGCCTCGAAAGTCAAATTCAACAAAGCACTTACAAATGTTCCGTTTTATATGACGGTCCACCTACGTTTGCTCTTTATTGTTTTACCTGAAGAGATCCATTATCCATGTCATCCTCATGGGCATGCCTCAAATTTTAAACTTAGTTGCCCGTTCCGGAACAAAAAAAATACGTTTTTCAAACTAAGGATTCAATTCATATAAATAACTAAAATAATTAAATTTATATGAATATCGTTCCGACCCATTTTGGTCGGAACGGGCTTCTAAGCCTCAAAATCAATAAAAGATTAGAAAAACTTTAATCTCTATGTAGCATAGATGCATCGCGATTCAAAAACGTGTTTCGGGATTTTCCCAGAATCGCGCAGAATCGTTTTTATTTTTTTGAAATTTTTTTAGGCAATATGGGTATCAGATGAAAGCTCTGATTGAGAGCATTATGACTGTGTAGTTTGCCGACTGTTTCGGGTGCGAAATGCCAAAAAGTGTGTTGTCAGGCCAAATCATGAAGAGGCCTTACCGTCGGGGACGGGGTCTACCGGCAGCCCTCGGACCCCGCCGTTGGGGGGCGTTGCCCCCCAAACCCCCCACCGGGGGGCTACTGGCCCCCAGACCCCCTGTTTCTCAGGGGGCTACCGCCCCCCGAACCCCCTAGAGCTTCCTGCTATATAGACACTGTAGATAAAAATGCTACCGCCCCCGAACCCCCTAGAGCTTCCTGCTATATAGACACTATAGATAAAAATGCTACCGCCCCCCCGTAGATAAAAATGGGGTCCAAATGCGCGCCGAGAAGGGCCCAATATTTATGCCCCCAACTGTATGCACATTGCACTCACATCTCCAGTGAAACGATTGCAAAAGTGATCATCATCCATACAGTTGATAGCCCAAACTGTAGGATTAACGTTTACTGAAAACCAGAGCAAATGACAACCAGATAGCTAATGAAAATAAGATCTGTTTGTGCCTCATCTACTGCACTTCTGAGAGGCAAAACGCTGGTTTGACCATTGATCCCCTAAAAACATTTCAGCCATAAGCTATTTTTCCAAATTTTTTTTTTTTTTTTGGCTAGATAGTACATGCCATTTTATTGTTTTCCCTCATAATGTTCATTATCCATGATTATAGAGATCAATTATCTGCAAAAGAAGAGTTTTCTGAGGCTTCAAAGCAGGGGCCAGCTTCCCACTTGCACTGCTTAACAATGCTTTCTATCTTTTGTGGTGGAGCGTGGCCACCAACTAACCTTCTGCAGTTTGATTTTCTTTGAGCAATCTGAACTGGAAGTGGGGATCACAATATACTTCATTTTCCTTAACGTGTTTCAATGAGGAAGCAGGGGCTGATAGATTGTCTTTCCTCTTGGATTTGAGTTCTCATCTTGGCTGAGACAATTATTCACCTTCTCGAAAGTGATAGAAACTGGCGCGTTGTCCGGTGTGTGGACTTTTGAGATCTAATATGGAAATATTAAACATGTGACGTTGCACCTAACCCCTTTGGTGCCGATGTGATGAGTAGGGACGTCATATCATTTAGTCCATGTTATACACAAAGCCAAAGTAGCAATCAAAGATTTTGAAACATCTGTTTTTCAAGCACCTAATAAGCAAAGGTTTGCTGCATCGCAATTGTGAACTAATGTTTCTGGTTTTGATCCTTAGGGGGTCAAATAGACCTGGATGAATGAGCATGTGAAAGTGAAAATATCATCAATCTATGGTGAGTAGGAGAAGCCATCATCATTCATGCAGAAGGAATATGTAGAAGCATCATCAAACTTATATAGAACCTTCTCGTAACCTTATTGCACTCCAGAATTCAGGAACATTGTTGCAGTGGACATCCAGCATACATACCCAACAAGAAGTATCTAGAAGCATCATCAAAATTAGAAAGCCTTGCACATTGCAAGATTACTAACGTAAACAAAATGTGATGGTTCTAAGTACCGGTCAGACTCTGGAGTAATGTAAGAACATGGTACAGTCATAAAAGTAGTCATCAGCGTCTGTGAGACTGCTTACAAGTAGAGTTATGGACTCGGCTCATTACATTCGCTACGTCCTTCTTTATTACTTTACTGTTATGCATAAGCAGGTCCCTGGGCCCTTTTTATTCATGTACTGGCCTTTGGAGTTATAACCTTGGCTCATTACATTCGCTGCGTCCATTTACATTTACTTTACTTTATGCATAAGCAGGCCTTGGGCCCTTTTTTATTCATTAGTGACACTTAGACTATATGGTTGGCCTTTGGCCTTATTATTCATTAATAGGCCATTTGGACATATTACTTGAGAGTGGGGGCCTTCTTGGAGGGTGCACTATTATCCCTCCCAGTTGGGCCCTAGCCACCGGAAGCTTCCTTTTAGGGCTTCCTCTTGGCTATAAGTAGGGAAACTGTGTCATTTGTTATTCATCGGATGATATTGATCTCTCTCTTTAGTCTCTTTAATCTCTCTCTTTCCTGCTTTCTAGGGTTAAGTCTTGCTTATGTGATGCTTTCATAGCTTAGCTCTAGATCAGCTGTGGCTCTATTCGTAACTTGGTATCAGAGCACTTTCCTGAGCATAATCTTGGGAATTTTTTTTTCTTTTGCTGCCTTGCCCTGCTCCTCCATCGCTGCTCCTACAACTCCATTGCTGCCTTGAGAGCCCTGTTCCATCGCTGCCTCTTGTACTCCTTCCTGCCCAGCGCTCCCCCTGCTTTGCTCCCTCTCTTCCTTGCTGCCCAGCGCTCCTCCTCCTTCCTTTCCATCGCTGTCCCTGCCTTCCGACCTGTCACTTTCATCCAACATTTTCCCAGTTTGCCGCCATCGTCCACAATTATTTCCCAGCCTGTCCAGCGCCCATACTCGTCCAAAAATCACCCAATTCCGTAATTGTTTGCTATTCCCCATTGCCAAAATCCTTCAGCCTATTCATCGCTGCCCCAGCCTTTCCGACTTGTCACTTTCACCTATTATTTTATCCGTTTCCCGCCATCTTTCACAGTTTATCAAAAGGCTCTCCAACGCCCATCCTCAACCACATTTCACGGACTTCCGACTCCGTTTGATATTCCAATTTGACATTTCCCTCCTGGCTGTCCAGCGCATTTTTACAGCTTTCATTTTCACTTTTTGCTGATTGCTGCCCTTTCTTAGTTGTGATAATATTGGTTTTAATAGACTAATTTGGGGTGACGACAAGAGTCCGCTCCCTCAAGTTTTCGTCTATTCCTTCCACTATCATTATGGCACATTCACCTACCCCGAGTGAAACTGTTCAGGAAAACTTATCCGATCAGTTTCGTCGCATGGATGATACCCTTTCTGGCCTCGTTCTTCGCTTCAATATGGTTATGACCGGCTTTGCTACCATGCAGTCACAGATTGATTCTTTACAGCCTCATGGTCCTGGTAAAGCTCCTCTTTTTCCTTCATTCGGGACCCCCATTTCCATCTTCCTCTACTAGTCAGCCTGCTGGTGGACCATTCATTCCACCTAACCCACCTCCTGGTTTCTTTTTTATCCCCCAGTTCCGGAGCCACGCTTTGCTTGAGACTTTCGTGATAGGGTACAGCTTGCTACCTATTTTGGTTCCTCTGACGGGAACTTATTAGAGAATTGGTTTGCTAAGCTTGACACATATTTTCAGATCTACCCTAAGACTGATCCTCAGAAGATCCAGTTGGCTGCTTTACACTTAATGGACGCGCCGCCACATGGTGGCGTTTATCAAGCTGATCCTGATCGAGACGGGCTCCATATATGGCATACCTTTCGCCGTGACCTCCGTCATGCTATGATTGATCCTCAGTGGCTCGACCGCCAACGTGATACATTCCGTAGTCTCACTCTACAGCCCACTGAGCTTATTTCTCGTTACATTGCTGGGCTTCGTGGTGCCTTACGTTATGATGTTTCTTCCTTCCGTCCTCCCACACTTGTTGAGGCGATGTCTCTTGCCAGTACTTTACAGCACAAGTACTCTGACACCCTTCCTTCCCGCTTCTCCCGACCCCGTCCTTCTGCTTCATCTTTTCCCGCTATGTCCAACCCTACACCTGCCCCTTCTATTCCAGCTCTTTCCTGCCCCTTCTGTTCCAACTCTTTCCATTGTCCCTTCGTCTCCTCGTCCTCCGACCCCTCGACCTGCTTTTGTCCGACGTTACACGTCTGCAGAGTTCGCTGACCTTCAGCAAAAGCGTCTTTGCTTTTGTTGTAAGAGTCCTGACCATTTTGCTCGTGATTGCCGTCAGTCTCTCCCTACTACTACTGCTGTTTTTTACCATGAGGGCACTACTCCAGATGATTCCGATATCTACATTCATATTTCTAATGAGCCTGACCTATCCTCTAAGCCTTCCACTGATTCACTTCCTGCTACTTGCCATGCTCAGCTTGCTATGCTACTTGGACAGGACGTCCTGGTCCTCGCTCCATTCGGTTATGTGTACGCATTACAGGTCATGAGTATATTGCTTCAGTTATACTGGCAACACTCTTTCTTTCATCAGCAGTTATATCACTAGTCGGATTCGTGCTTCACCTGTTCCTGCTTCACAGCCTCTCATAGTTGAGGTTGCCAGTTCCCATTCTTTTCCTAGTTCACAGATGTTTCAGCGTTTACCATACCGCATTGGAGATTTTTCTGGACAGATCTTTATATTATTCCTATGGAGCGTTATAATCTTATCCTTGGTGCTGATTGGTTTGCATCTCTTGGAGCCGTTACACTAGACTTGACACAACAGACATTGACATTTGTACATGATGCAGCTACACACTCACTTGTTGGCATTGATTCTCAGGGAGACTTGTAGTTCATTACTAGGAAGCAATTTATTCGCAGCCTGTCGAAGGCTCATTGTGCAACCTTATTATGTGTTCAGCGGGCAGTACCAGTTCCTCCAGTTTCTACTCCAGCAGCTGTTGATCTCTGACTTATTACATCAGTATGCTTTTGTCTTTTCAGAACCTACGACGCTACCACCATTACGTGACGTGAACCATCATATTGACTTGCGTCCTGGTTCTGCTCCTCCTTCTCGTCCCCCTTATTGTATGTCTCGATCTGAGCGTGATGAGCTTGAGCTCCATATTACTGCCTTGTTAGATCAGGGTCTCATTGTTCCTAGTCACAGCCCTTTCGATGCCCCTATTCTCCTTGTTAGTAAGAAAGATGGTATCAAACGCCTTTGTATTGATTACCGTGCTTTAAATAAGTTGACTCTTCGTAATCAGTACCCTATTCTGCACATGGATGACCTTTTTGACCAGCTCGGTACCTCTAAAATCTTTTCTAAGATAGACCTTCGTTCTGGATATTACCAAATTAGGATGCACCCTTCTGACGAACATAAGACTGCTTTTCGTGCTCATCTTGGTTTATATGAATTTCGTGTGCTTCCTTTTGGTGTTACTAATGGCCCTCCTACGTTCCAGAATGTGATGAATAACGTCATGCGTCCGCTTCTTGGTCATTGTGTCTTGGTTTATTTGGATGATATTCTTATTTTTAGCCAGTCTCTTGCTGAGCATGTTTCCCATCTTTCCTCTATATTTCAGCTACTTGTACATCACCAGTTATTTGCTAAGTTGTCGTTTCTTGGTTTTCTTGTTTGTAATAGGCACATTCGTCTGGACCCTCATAAGGTTCAGGCCATCCAGGATTGGCCTATACCAACTGATGTTCATCATGTTCGTATGTTCCTTGGGTTAGCCACTCACCTTCGTTGTCCAGTTCCTCATTTTGCCACTATTGCAGCTTCTCTTCATGCACTTTTGAAGAAGTCTAGTACTTTTCTTTGGACTTCTGATTGTCAGTTAGCGTTTGATACTCTTCGTCGTGCTGTTGTTGATACTGCCGTTATGTGTTTACCCTAGTTTGATCAGAAGTTTCTTGTTGAGACTGATGCTAGTAATGTTGGTTTGGGTGCTTTGCTTCGCCAGTCACAATGCATTATTGCTTATGAGTCGCGTCGTCTTCGCTCTTATGAGCAACGTTATTCTATGCATGAGAAAGAGCTTCTTGCTATTATCTAGTCTCGTCTTCCAGCTTTGTTGACTACACTCGTTTCTACTATTCCTACATGGTTTGATGATCTACCTGCCGCATACCTTACATGTTTTGATTTTCGTGATGTTTATAGTTCTGCCCCACCTGTTTCGTCCCGTCCTCATTAGGTTTACTCCATTGTTGACAACCGTCTTTATCGTTATGATTCTCTTTGTATTCCTAGTTCCTTGGGTATCCGTTCCCTATTGTTGTCGGATGCTCATTCCTCCCTTGTTGGGGGTCACTTTGGTTTTCAGAAGTCTTATGCTCGTCTCAAAGACCCTCTCTTCGATCTGAGCTTGCTGTACTTATTTGTACCTGCCCTTTCTGTCTTCGTTATAAGTACTCCCGTGCTAAGTCTGTTGGTTTGCTTTAGTGTTGGCCTATTCCTCATCGCTAGTGGACTGATATATCTATGGACTTTATCCTTGGCCTTCCCCGTACCCAGCGTGGTCATGATTCATGTATGGTGGTAGTTGACAGGTTCTCGAAACAGGCACATTTTATACCAGTTCGTAGTACCATCACAGCAGAGCAGTGTGCACATTTGTTCCTATCAGAGATTTTCCTCCTGCGTGGATTTCCTCGTACTATCCTTTCTGATCGGAATAGTAAGTTTACATCCATATTTTGGACAGAGCTTATGCGTATCTTGGATGTACAACTTTTTATGGGTTTTGCTTATCATTCTACTTCTGATGGGCAGTCTGAGGTCCTTAACAAGATCCTTGAGGATTATTTATGCCATTTTGTTACTCCTTCTGGGACGGATTGGGATCAACATTTATGTCTAGCAAAGTATAGCTATAATAGCTCTATTAGTACCAACACAGGTGTCTCACCATTTTTATTATCTTATGGCTATGCACCTCTTTTACCTGGCATTCCTCTCCCTCCTGAGGATACACCTATGACACTTGCATCCTTTCTATCAGGTGCCCGAGAGCTTATTACCCGGGCCAGTTCTCATTTACAGCATATTCAGCAGCGTTATCAGACCTCAGTTGATCGTCACCGCCGCCATGTTGAGTTTCAGCTTGGAGATATGGTTTATCTACGCCTACGGTTTGCACGTGATCATTTTGTCCAGGGCCATGCTTCTACTGAGAAGCTTGCACCACGTTATTATGTGCCTTATTGCATTTTGGAGGTTCTTAGTCCAGTTACATATCGCTTACAGCTTCCTGCTTCCACACGAGCCTGTGATGTATTCCATGTCAGTTTATTATGTGCTGCTATTGAGGATGATGCTCCTTGTGATGCTGAGTTTCCTACTGCTCCCGAGTTCTTTCCATTTTTACCTGCTACTATATTACAGGTTCGTCTATACCATAGTCGACGTCGTCGGCAGATTCAGTTTTTGGTCCAGTGGGATGGTCATCCTAATGAGGAGGCCACATGGGAGCCTATTGATGTCTTTTATCATACACCATCACTTGCGGATCAGGCTCGTGCTCTTGCTGAACTTGTTGATTCCTCTACATTAGATGTTGTTCTAGTTGTTGATGCACCAGGGCTTGCTGCTGTTTGATCCAGTTTCTTTTTGGCAGTTGGGTCTTTTTTTTGTGTCGAGGAGAGTTATAACCTTGGCTCATTACATTCACCGCGTCCATTTACATTTACTTTACTTTATGCATAAGCAGGCCTTGGGCCCTTTTTTATTCATTAGTGACACTTAGACTATAGGGTTGGCCTTTGGCCTTATTATTCATTATTAGGCCATTTGGACATATTACTGGAGAGTGGGGGCCTTCTTGGAGGGCGCACTATTACCTCTCCCAATTGGGCCCTAGCCACTAGAAGCTTCCTTTTAGGGCTTCCTCTTGGGTATAAGTAGGGAAACTGTGTCATTTGTTATTTAGCTGATGATATTCATCTCTCTCTTTAGTCTCTTTAATCTCTCTCTTTCCTGCTTTCTAGGGTTAAGTCTTGCTTATGTGTTGCTTTCATAGCTTAAGTCTTGCTTATGTGATGCTTTCATAGCTTAGCTCTAGATCAGCTGTGGCTCTATTCGTAACTTTTGGTCCCATCTATTCATTTATTAGGTACTTGGCCATATGATATTGGAGTGGGGGCCCTCTTGTAGGAGGGCGCACTATTATCTCTCCTTATCCATTTTGATTAGGTTCACCGACATTATCTTATCCTCTGGAACTCTCCATGAAGGTTCCATTTTGGGGCCTCCTTGTGGGTATAAGTAGGACCTATTATCATTCATTTCATAGCTGATGATATTGATCTCTCTCTTTAGTCTCCTTAAGCATTCTCTTTACCACTTTTTGGGGTTAGTTCTTGTTTATGTGTTGCTTTCTTAGCTTAGCTATTGATCTGCCATGAATCTATTCGTAACTTGGTATCAGAGTACTTTCTTGGCAAATCTTTAGCGAAAGCACTTCTGCTAAACTTGGCAGCCAGGAAAAAGAAGATAAACAAATAAAAATAATTAAATAAATAAATAAGATTTGGCAGGTGTTTTCCGGCGGCTTTTTAGTGGCCACTATCCTTTCTAGCAAGAGACAAGGGCGCATAGGGCAAGAAGGAAAGTAGGCAAGTAGATAGTAATGGAGGGTTGAGGTAGATAGTGATGATCAGTAGGCAATGATGGCCGGTGGGTAGGTAGGTAGCGATGGGCAGGTAGGACAAGAAAGAAGATGGGGTAGATGGGTGATGGATAGGTTGCAATGGTGGGACAACAATGGGCAGCAATGGAGAAGGGATGACAAAGATGGAATTTAGGAAAGAGCTAAAGGAGAAGATAGGGTAGAGATGGAGGAAGAGGGGGGAAAAGATGAAAGGAAGAGAGAATGTCACCAAGTTATGAAGATTCATAGATATGGCTACACATAAAGCATAGAAAGACAATAGTCGATGAGCAACGAACATCCTTTTTTGAAGATTAGTAAAGGTCATCGTAAAGGAACCTTCCAACAAATGCTAATCGCAAATTTTGAAAAACAAGGGTGGTAGGACTTTGGAGGAAAAAAATGCCTTTAAGGAATCACAAAAGACTCTGTAAATTTAAATCTCCCTAGCTCAACATGAGACTATAAGCTGCTAATACTGAATGGTTACGTGAAGCTATGTCAAGTTATACGGATGGCCCAAGAATGTGAAAAATAGACATTATATTAATTGTTGTCAACAATATATCCATTAAGGATGTTGCTACAAGCACCAATATACCAAGCCAATTCCTATTTAACCAAGATTGACGTTAAGGCATCAAAATGGATATCAGAGCACTAACTCTACAATGCAAAACTTATACCTGTGAACAATCATACTATTGCTGGCAGTTGATCATGCTGCTGTATCAGGAAATCAAGTGACGATATGCTAGGCCAATTGAATTGGCTAGTAGTTACAAGCTAAGATTCACTAGCTATGCTAGAAAGCAGGACTTAAGCTAGAAAGCAGGAAGAGAATGCTTAAGGAGGCTAAAGAGGAGCAATCATCATCATAAAATGAATAAAGGAATACAATGCTGCCCTACTTATACCCTCTCTCTGAATCAAATGGAGGATTCAAAAAAAAGGAGGGAAAAGGATTTGGAGGGAAAATAGTGTGCCCTCCCAATAGGAGGACCCCCACTCCAAATCAATGTGACCAAGTCCTAAAAATATAACCAAATAGGGCCCAAGGCCAGTATATGAATAAAAAGGGCCCTTAGGCCTGCTTATGCATAATAACAATAAAAGAATGGATGCGGCGAATGTAGTGAGCCAAGTCCATAACTCTCCTCTGCAGAAAAACAAAGCCCACCACCGGCTAGCAAGCATAATGACTATCTAAAACAATAATGTAAGCATGCTAAATACTGAAAAATCACGAACTAATGGAAATACTGATGGAGAGGACATAAGTCGTCACAACAGATACCCCAAAAGCATCATAATTGTGTAAAGCAAGTACTAAGCAAATACGACACTAAAGAATAGTCATAGCTAGCCGAATCATGAAGCAGAGGGAACATCTGCAATGACATCTGTAGTAGAGGAGAGAACTAAAGCCATGAGGGCTCGAGCCTGATCTGCCAATAATGGTGTATGATAAAACACATCAATAGGCTCCCAAGTGGCCTCCTCAAGAGGACGACCATCCCACTGTACTAAAAACTGAACCTGCCTGCGACGTCGACTGTACTGAAGGCGAACCTGATGGATGGCGGCTGGCGAAAAAGGGAACAGCTCTGGCTCTGTAGGAAATGTGAGATCGCGAGGAGCATCATCCTCAATGGCAGCTCGTAACAGGCTAACATGAAAGATATCACAAGCTCATGTAGAATCAGGCAACTGTAACCGGTATGTAACAGGGATGAGGCGATCCAAGATACAGTAAGGCCCATAATAGCATGGTGCAAGCTTCTCAGTAGAAGAGTGACCTGAACAAAGTGATGACGTGCAAAGCGTAACCGGAGGTAAACCATATCACCAACCTGAAACTCAACATGACGGCGATGACGATCAACAAATTTCTGATAGCGCTGCTGAACATGCTGTAAGTGAGTAGTAGCCCTAGCAATAAGCTCACGAGCACCGGATAAAAAAGAAGCAATGGTAACTGGTGTATCATCAGGAGGAAGAGGCACCCCTGGCAAAAGTGGAGCATACCCAAACTCCAGTGCTGGTACTAACAGAGCTATTATAGCTATACTCTGCCAAACATAAATGCTGGTCCCAATCCTTCCCGGAAGGAGAAACAAAATGTCGAAGGTAATCCTCAAGGATCCGATTAAGGATCTCAGTCTGCCCATCAACAGTAGAATGATAAGCAGTACCCATCAGAAGCTGTACATCCAAAATACGCATAAGCTCTGTCCAGAACGTAGATGTAAACTTACTATCCCGATCAGATAGGATAGTACGTGCGCACTGCTCAGCTGTAATAGTACTGCGGACCGGTATAAAGTGTGCCTGTTTTGAGAACTGATCCACCACCAGCATACAAGAGTCATGACCACGACGGGTATGAGGAAGACCAAGGATAAAGTCCATAGAAATATCTGTCCACTGACGATGAGGAATGGGCCAACTCTGGAGCAAACCAGCGGACTTAGCACGGGAGTATTATTACGGGCACAAAAAGGACAATCACGAATAAGATGGGCTAGCTCAGACTTCATGGATGGCCAATAGAAATTGTCCTTAAGACGTGCATAAGACTTTTGAAAACCAAAATGGCCACCAATAGGGGAAGCATGAGCATCAGACAACAACTGAGGACGAATGGAAAGAGAACTGGGAATACATAAAGCACCATAGTGGTATAAATGATCATCATTCATGCAGATATTTGTGGTCCTATGAATGTTCCTTCTTTAGATGATGCTCAATACTTCATTACGTTCATAGATGATTATACAAGAATGTGTATTGTGTATTTCTTGAAGCAAAGATCCAAGGCATTTGAAATGTTCAAGGAATTTCAAGCTTTTGCAGAAAGGACTACAAAACACAAACTCATTCTTTTAAGATGTGATGGAGCAGGAGAATACATATCTAATGAATTTCTAGACTATTGCAGACAAAAGGGCATTACACATCAGGTGACTACAGCTTATACTCCCCAACATAATGGAGTTGCCGAAAGAAGAAATCAGACTCTCGTGGAGGCAGCTAAGTGCATGCTTGCACATGCACATCTTCCCAAAACTTATTGGGCCTTACCTTGAAGAATGTAGGTTGCAATTTTACAATCTCTAAATCGAAATGATGTCTAATAACCTAAAGCAAGAAAACTTATCAGAAGGCGAAATTTTTAGAAAAATTAGACAAGAATTTAATGATGTGTTTCCTGAGCGGCTTCCTGAGGGTCTTCCCCCCTTCAGGGGTGTTGACCATGGTATTAAACTGATTCCTGGTAGTTCTCCTATATCACTGTATCCATATAGGATGAGTACTACTGAAGAGGATGAAGTTTATAGGCAACTACAAGTTTCCTTAAGATGGGCCATGTTAGGCCTAGTAAATCTCCTTGGGGGGCACCCGTGCTCTAGTTGATAAAAAGACGGAGGTACTCATCTTTGTGTGGACTTTAAAAAGTTAAATAAGTTAACGATAAAAAACCGTTATTCTTTGCTGCAAATGGATGAACTGGTTGATCGATTTCATGGTGCAAAGTACTTCACCAAAATCGATTTGAGATCAGGGTATCATCAAATTCACATAAAGACTAAGGATGTTGAAAAAACCGGGTTTAGAACTAGGTACGGCCATTACGAGTTTCTAGTGTTACCATTTGGCTTGACAAATGCTCCAGCGACTTTCCAGCAGATGATGAATGATCTTCTTCGTCCATATCTGGGAAAGTTCGTGATAGTGTACTTAGATGATATTCTCATCTATAGTAAGACCTTGGAGGAGCATGAGGAGCATCTCAGGACTGACTTAAAGTTACTTAGACAAGAGAAGCTTTTTGCCAAGGAGTCCAAATGTGTGTTCTTCCAAAAAAGGTCGTTATACCTTGGTCAGGTTATTTCAGACCATGGGTTGGAAATTGACCCAAATAAAGTCCGACAGGTACGTGAATGGCCTATCCCTAAAACCATCGGTGACGTTAAGTACTTTTTGGGCTTTACGGGGTTTTTTCGTAATTCTATCTTGAACTATGCATTAATTGCATTGGCCTTGACGAATATCCTCAGAGGGGCTAAAAGAGTTAGCCGACACAGTAAGTTCAGTCCTCCGGTTACTTGGATTGAAGAGATGAATCAGAGTTTTGAGAACCTCAAATACTGTGTAACTACAACACCTATTCTACACATAGTGGATCCTAACAAGCCGTATGTGCTTGAAACGGATGCCAGTGACTATGCTGTAGGTGCAGTCCTGTATCATGATGGTAGACTGGTTGCTTTTGAAAGCAAAAAGTTAGATCCTGCTCAAAGGCAGTATTCCACCTATGACAAGGAACTTTTTGCTGTGATTCATGCCCTGAAAGTTTGGAGACATTATTTGTATGGCTCCCAATTTTCCATACTTACTGACCATCAAGCTTAAAGTATGTTAACGATGCGGTCGACCTTAGGGGTCGTAAGGCCAGATGGTCAGAGATGCTCCAAGAATTTCATTATGACATTGAGTACCGGAAGGGTACTTCTACTAGTGTCGCGGATGCCTTAAGCCGGACTGGAGATGTTAATCAGTTAAGCTTTTCTGAGATCCAATCTGAGTTATATCTGTCCCTAAGAGATTTATGTAAGACCGATAGGTACTTCGCTCGTATTTGGCTAGACGTCCTGGCAGGTTTTTCTAGATCTAGTAATGAGCTTGGAATGCAGGATTCCAAGATTTCTCCTCAGGACAAGATATTAAGAGACTATTCCATAAGGAATGAGTTACTTTTTCGGAATGGAAAGGTTTGTGTGCAAGAAAATGATGATATTAGGGCCCAAATCGTGCATGAATGTCATGATAGCCCGTGTGCAGGGCACCTTGGCTCACAAAGGATGCTTGACTTAATAAAAAAGAATTGGCCAAACTTAAAAAGCCAAGTGGAGGCATATGTTCGCAAGTGTGCACAATGCCAAGTTAATAAAGTTGAAAGACTTAAGGCATCTGGTTTACTAATGCCCTTGGAAATTCCCGAAAGAAAGTGGGAAAGTATTTCCATGGACTTTGTGGCTACCTCGGGCGGGGAAGCAAAATGATGCCATTTGGGTAATAGTTGACAAGGTTAACTAAAATGGCGCAATTCATACCAACCAAGCAAACTGTCAAAGCTTCTGAACTTGCTCAGCTTTTCGTGGAAAATTTGTTGAGGTTGTTTGGTTTACCGAATGACATTGTTAGTGATCGAGATCCTAAGTTCACTGGCAAATTATGGCAGGTGGTCTTTGAGAAATTAGAGACCACTTTAAGACTAGGGTCTTCAGATCATCCTGAATCGGATGGTCAGATAGAGAGGACGAACCAGTCTATGGAAGATATGCTTCGGGCATATGTTTCCAGAAGACAAGTCGGATTGGGAAAGGTACCTTCCAGTGATTGAGTTTGCGTATAACAGCGCAAAGCACTCAGCGACTGGTTTTAGTCCATTTTCTCTGATGTATGGTTTCCAGCCTAGGCCACCCATTTCAGTAGGCCTCAAAGGCCTCAAGGTTAAAGCAGTAGTAGATTTCCTGCATGATATGCAAGAAATGTTGCTTGTTGCTCGCGAGAACGTAAAAACGGCTCAGGATAGAGCCCAATTTTACGCTAATCAAAAGCGACAACCTAGGGTCTATGAGGAGGGGGCTTGGGTATATCTTAGAATCCCTAAGGTATTAAAGACTGGGAAATGTCCTAAGTTATCACCTCGTTATGCAGGGCCATTCCGTATAGTAAAGAAACTCCATCGGAATGCCTATCAGCTGGAACTTCCTCAAGGTGTTAAGGTCCATCTTGTTTTTCACATTAGCCGTTTAAAGGAACGACTTGGTGGAAAGGATGACTTGTTACTTCGGAAGGATCTAGTTCAGCTGGAGGACCTGGCATCCTTTGTACTTAAGGAACCACATGCCATTGTTGATGTACGTCAACGTGGGCTCAGAAACCGGCAGGTAACTAAGTACTTGGTTTGTTGGAAAGGAAGCTCCGAAGACGATGATACTTGGGAAAAATAACGTGACCTTAGACTGAGGTTCCCTGATTTTCTTCCTTAGATAAGGAATTTGTTAAGGAAGATGTTAGGGACCCAACTCCTCTGGGTCCCAAACCCAGACTTGAGATTGGACGATGACTGTGCCTGTTGACTTGACCGGTGACTCGTGAACCTGCATGGTTGCGACATGTCATGATCTAGGTGTGCACATGGTTTGGAGTTTCTCTTCTTGGAGGTATACAAGGAGAGGAGGATTCATTTGCCATCCATTCTGTCTACCTAGGAGAAGGTGGATGGAGAGCGTGTGCACGGCCAGGATGTATGCTAGCTTGAGGCAGGAGATGGCTGAGAGCCTAGGCAATGGTATGGGACACTGTCTAGGATGGAGGTCGGATCTCGCTTGATACGGTCACAGGCTAGGGCTCGGTGGGTGGACCCGAATAGGTCATGTGGCGGGGTGGAACGTGAATCGTTCGGTCTCTTGTGATTAACCGGCACTTGGAGGTTTGCAGTAAGTAGAGAGTCTAACATCCATACTTCCTACCCAATCAACATCTGAGAAACCCACTAAAATTGGTTGCTCTTGTTCATATCTAAAGCCATAATTTATTCTTCCTGTGATATATCTCATAATTTTCCACTAGAAATCAACTCAACTTAGTCACTGCTACACCCAGTTTAGAATGAGTGCATATCAAAGCATACATCAATGATCTCACAAGTTTTCTAAGAATTGTTACTCATAATCTTGATTTGTACTAGGGCATATCCGCAGTTAACTTCACATTATGGTCTTTCTATGTGAAAACTATCTTCTATATTCAATTTATTGATTAACATCTCTATGTAGGATTTCTGGGACAACCGTATCAAACCTTTTGTCCCTATCCCTCTTAATTTATATTCCAAGATAGTAGTCTGCAAGACCGAGATCCTTTATTTCAAAACATTTTCCAAGATCCATTTTACAATCATTGAGCTCACCCTTCCTATTGCCAACAACAATTCAGTATCTGAATGTAAAGCCACAGCCATACACAAGCCCCCCGAATTCTTTAGAGAAATGGTTATATCAGAATAGCATCTATGGAAGCCATTTTTTGAAAAAATTGAATCAATCTTACAATAGCACATCTTGGCATATTACTGCAATCCATAGATTACCTTCTTTAGCCTACATATATGTTGACCATCTTCAAGGCTTGCTGGTTGAGACGTATACACTTCCCCATGTAAATTCCTATACAAAAACATGTGAAAGATTTGAATGTTATCCATGAGCATATAGTGGTTAATCCAAGGTATGGTAATATCATGCAGTGCCACCGATGACATACAACACTTTACGGGCCTAAATACATTGTAATCTATATTGGGCAATTCGGCCCCTTTCTGGTAGTTCAGGGTAATTTCTGTTATGCATTCTAGTTATGGGCAATAGTCCAGTGATGCTTGGGTTCTAGTGTCTGTTGGTGGTTGGCTTTCCACATTTATTGGTTGTTGGCTTTTGGCTTTCCATTACCAGTGTCCCTTGGCCACCATATTTGCCTCTTCACCGAGATTTGGACCAATGCGTGCCAACTAGTTAATGATTGACTTCATTAAGTTGATAAGTGTAGCTAACGACATACTTTTACTCCACATAAGAGCAAAGAACCACTCAGTAATAGGACCGACCTAGCTGTTCTTGGCTTGTGCACCAAACAAGGTGGACAAATTTTCCCACACTCAGTTGAATTCTTGAATTCTTCAACAAATCTATGTGGTGTATTTGGGAATCGGTTAAGCAAAGCCTAATGTAGGCAGTTGTCGTCTTATCATTCATTTCCACGTTAAGTGACTCGGTGCCACTCACAATATTCCAAAGGCCCTTTTCAACGAGTAATAGTCTCATTTGACTTGCTAATTATGAGAGTTTTTGCCTTAAAATCTGTCAATCGAGAACTTATCCATATTGAAAGAAACTAGATCTTTATAAGTGACAATTCTTAGAAACTGATTTAGAATGTTCGTTTACTTAAAAAAACTGCTGAAATGAGTAGAATTTGTGATATGGTCTAGAATCTGTAGAATACGTAAACTAGAATTCAGAGGAGTTTTAAGATGAATAGGCTAACCATAGGTGCAGTGTTACTCAAGGAACTGGAGTTAAGATCTACAGCTTTATTTAGCACTTTATCGGTTTTTGAAAAAAGAGTGGAAAACAAAAAACTACAATATGAAATTTGAGAACCATGCACAATTCTTGCCAATTTCATTTGAACTGAATCACTAATAGAATGCCAAATTGATGCTACTTGAATGTGTCTAAGAACAAATTCTATCTATCAAATGGAAATGTTGAGAAGAAGCTACATCTAATTCAATGTATCCATATTGCAAATCGAAAAAACAAATTTCTTAGGCAAACTGTAATTCAATTTCCTACAAACTAAAATGTCTCTTTTCAAGCTGAAAATGCTCACCACCTTCAAGCTGCTAGATTGCCCAACTAAAAACTAATTGTTGCAAGATTTAGGCTTCATTCCGATAACATTTATGCAAGCAAGAAAGACCCGACAAAAAGCTAAAAATCAACAAACTTTTTAGCTGATTGTTAGTAGTAATCTAGGTGGCATATAGAAAGTTTAACGTGAGTTTTTAAGCAATTGATGATCAGTGATTTAGGGCTGAGGCACATAGACAAGAGTAGTGGCTTGGTTTGTGGCAAGCTATGGCAGCAACAAAAGTGAGTCAGAGCATCAGCATTTCAATGAGAAGGTATGGCAATAGCATGCAGCGGCACCAACAATAATGTTTGGGTTCCAGTGTATGTTGGTGGTTGGCTTTTCGCATTCAGTGGCTGTTGGCCTTTGACTTTTCATTACTAGTGTCCCTTGGCTATTTATTACCAGGGATTGGAGAGGCATTGCTCCCTATATAGGAAATAATTTTTCCCTCACATCAATGATCTTCTTGTATTGTTTTATCATTGATCCGTTATAGACATTGGAGGTTTCTCTCTATCAATTGTGATTGCTTGTTTGTTATGCTAATGAATGATGAATGCTAAATTGTTCGAATTGCTTGAATTTCCACAGAACATTGTCTTTGAATCCATTTGTTCAATTTTTTCCTACAAGAAGATCCATCAATGTCGAAGGCTTATCTTTCTTGAAATACAACTCTTTCATGGATTTTGCCATCTAGATACCGTTCATCAGTTTGTTGTGCTTCTATTTAAAGTAGTGGGATCTCTTATTTTATTGATGCAACCGAGTCAGAACTCATTCCATCATATCTTTTTGGTAGTCTTTTGTTCTTGCTTGATCTCCTGGCCTCTCTGGATGGCTCTGCAGTTTTTTATTCTTCTTCCCTTGGTTTCTCAACAATCTTTTTGGCTATTCGATTGGAGGCTCTTGATCCTCTTCAACCTCATCTCTCTCTCTCTCTCTCTCTCTCTCTCTCTCTCTCTCTCTCTCTCTCTCTCTCTCTCTCTCTCTCTCTCCCTCTCTCTCTCTCTCTCTCTCTCTCTCTCTCTCTCTCTCTCTCTCCCTGTAGATTTTTGCTTGTAACTCGAAGTTTAGTGCTGAACTCATAACTGGTTATTCATTTTTGCTTGCAGGTTACTCGGTCAAAAAACAAGTGGAAGTGCATTTTGAAAGATGGCATCATGAACCTGAATCACAAAGATATCCTCTTTGTCAAGGTTACTGTTTGCAGCCTATCTGTGGTCTCTTGATATGTCAACGCAGTTTCGAAGATATGTTTCTCATCGTAACATGTCTGTTGGCAGGGCAATGGGGAGTTTGAATTCTGAATGAACGTCAGTTTCAAAGTATTAAATTTCAGCTTATATCTGAATGTGGTCACACGTGACTTCTACAGAAGCACCAAAGTCTGCATGCAGCTCAGAATTCTTATACTCAATCTTGGCCATACATAATGTCAACATGACTGCTCTATGTTTGTCAGTCGCTTCTCATCTACAGGAGAAAAGGGAAACTAGACTGCTGGTGGGCTGCCTGCATTGAAACTGGTCTGCTTGTCAACATACATTGATTAAAGTCGACCTAGTATTGTTGTGATGTTCGGTTCGTTGTGTTTATTACCTAGTAAAATCACATGAATGAAGCGAAGTTCCAGATTGTTGATGCAAAATGTGCTTATTTCATTGCTCATGACTTGTGCAAGCTTGCATCATGTAGAAGAGTTTTGTTGAAGGCTCCAATTGGTTTTGATGTTCTTTGTAACAGCACAAAATTCAATCTTAAAAATACTGTCAATAGAAGTGATAGGAGAAAATTTAGAGACGTAGCATACTCGTAGATCAATTTTTCGTTCATCAGATCGACTGGAAAAAGGCGCACATACAGAAGTAGACATTCAAAATGATTTTGTATGGCCTCATTATAAGTCGTTGATCGTGGCACCATGTAGCCATAATTCTGATCTGACAGTAAATATGAGCTTGGAGTTTAATTGACTTAGCTAAACCACCAACAATCTCAAAGTAAAGGAAATGATGCATAAAAGTGTCCTTGTCTCTTATATAGAAACCGCATACAATGCTCTGAAAAGACCACTAACCGCCCGACAAACCAAGTTTGCTAATTCTACAGTTTTCTGCAATTTAGATTGTTCAACCAAATTTCCCAATCATCCCCTTCCATGTTTATTTGAAACCATTCAAAGCTTTTACTATTTACAATCAACTTCTGGTGAAAGTTTCAATTTGACTCTCTATGAGTATCCTTAAGTGGGTTAAGTTTTGAAACATCTATGCTCTAGACAGTGAATTCGTGGATATTAGCTATAGACAAAGCTAATCTAATAAGAAGCTTTAGCTTATTTCTCATATAATTTCTATGAGTAGAAACAATCCTTCATTTGCTAAGTTAAGAGAAGCAAAAATAGACAAAGCAAATACAATAAAAAGCTTTAGCTTATCCAAGTTTCTCATATAATTTCTCTGAGTAGGAGCAATCCTTTATTTGCTAGCACAAGAGAAAAACTTCCAACTACAAGCATATTGTGTCATTGCAACAAAGCACGTAAGAAAACTGAATTTTCTCATGAATGCATGATCACCAACATCAAGCATTAATAAGCATCTCAAAAGTTGTTTATATTAAAAGGCCCAACCACATTAAAGCTAAACAAATTTTGTACATGCAATAAGCTTGAACAAAGAGTAGCAGTGTTAATCGTAAGAGCCTTGAACGCTAGTATTAGTATTTACATAATTTTGTCCATTGTCATAAAGCATTGTAAAAACATTCTCTTACGCTGATGGAAAACTGCAAATTTCAACTTGGTATTTTATGTTGGTTTGTCAATCGCTCAAGTGAATCTTGTATTTATAGTTCACAAGATAAAATTTTTAGTAACAGATTATTTCCGACTCTATGGATCCTCTAGCAACTTAGTATTCTTTTGTTCCTCTCAAAGTCGTAAAGAAGCATAGCATTTTATTCATCTTAATAAGTATGACCATTTAATCAAATACCTTTGTGGTAGGAAAATGATCATTTTTGCCACAATATTATATTGTGGTTGGCTAGACTTGGTATTGAAAATCCATGGTGCATGTCATGATATTTGGTTTGTTTTCCTTTCAAATGTTGTACAATCTATTGCTTGTATTTAGACCCCAAAGACCCCTTCAAGAGTTCCACCTAGTGGTCTCTTTAGTTGCAAAGCATTTTTTAACAAATATGATCTTGTAGTGTTAATCAAATGATTATGACAAATTTGTTTCAAGAGATTAAGATGGAAACTTATAGAGTCGACTAAAGTTTTTGCTTAGAATAGCTTAAGAACATAGTGAATAATAAAATTATCCTAGAAACCATCAAATCTATTCCAACTCCATCAAAAAACGGATCTAAGGGAAGCTAGAACATTGCTAAGTCATATCATAATAAGACTTCGTACAATTCTATATGAAATTATATCATGCATTAAGAAATGTGAAATTTCAAACCTAACACACTTTCTTTTAAGTAAGTAACCAAAACTTTCAAGATTTAGACAATTTCTATATCGATAAGTAGCAAATGCATCCATACATGGAACAAAATCAGACAAGAAATAACAAATTTTTAATCTAATTTATTCTTGTAACAAACAAAACTAATTGTGTTTGCTTATTACTAGGACTTTAAAAGGTTAATATAATTTGAAAATCTTACCATGCTCAGACTCTAGGTTATTGAATCGAACCTACAACAAGAGTTGCAAGATCACATAAAAAATTTCTTGATATCAAGAAGCTAAAAATGTGCCTCGCAACCTCTATTTCCCGAGTTAGAAGACTTCTCTCTAGAAGGAGAAAATTGTGGCCATAAGTGAATATCAGCTTCACCTCTATAAAAAGTACATCCAATACTCTAGAAAGTTTTATTGAAGCTATTATGAACACTTTTTACATCAAAATGGTAGTATGATCCTTATTGAAATAAATAGTAACTCTAACTCTATTATTTCCTCACTTTTTGTCTCATATTATCTAAAGTATTTCATCACCAATACATTTTTAGAACTTAAGATAGTCTTGAAGCATTCATTACATGCATATATCCCCCCCTTGGAGGCCCCCAACGCGCGCGCGCGCACACACACACACACAATGCTAGTCTTTTGGCACTAATAACTTAGATATTGAGATTATTTCAGAGCTTCAATACCATAATAAATTCGTCTTGTTTGTAACATTTTTGTGAATTTCAATAAATATTGAAGAGAACATCAATCGATTCAATCTTGATTCAATGAAAATCCTAATTTGAACGTTTTAGTTTGAAAACCCTTGGTTTGGACCCCCCCTTCTTGAATGCTATGGTATGCTTTATTTCACACGGTTTACTTGTTGCATCCGATTTGTAATACCTAGGTATCTTTGTTGAAAAAACAAATTCTTGAATATGTTCTTTCTATTTATTTCTCTTATTCTTCACCTTTGATTTGTAGTTGTATACATCTATTTTAAAACTTTCTCCCATTTTGGCATCCCAAAGAGAGTATCATTTTGAGTAGACATTTGTAAAGATTTTCCTTTTTGCTTTAGTCATTACATTTTGCCCATATCATCTTGGTGTAACTACACCAATGATAACAATATCAAGAGTAGATGGACTTGTTTGATAGATGTTGGATCATTAACACAAGTGGAAATTTTGGTTAAAGATAGACCAAATGTTTAGTCTTTTCACAAGATCATATAATGGTTACTAATTTGCCACATACTTTGTTTGATGATATAAATATACGTGTGCTTGGGGTTCAACATGTAATAAACATGTCTAACTGAAACCTTTGTTTTGGAGGAAGGATAACCATCCCTCGTTGTCAAGAATTCAATTGTGCATCAATCTATTTCATTGTCTTATTGAAAGTCAAGAATTCATTCTTTTTGTGTCACAAATAACACTGTTGGGTACTTTCAATGTTGCAATCATGGGAATACTTGGTTGCATGTCTCTTCTCACTTGTTAGGACGTAATTGACATTAGTTTGATTGTTTTCTTTAGTCATAAGGTGGGACAAAGACCCAACTTGCTCTTCTTTCTTAAAAGGATTTAACAATATGGCATTCAATAACTTGACTTTCGATGCAAGTCACATAATTAATCATTCTTTGAAGCTTAGAGTAGAATTTAAACATAAGGTTTTGATTGATTTTTTAAGAGATTGGAGCAGAGAGTGGATCTAGCTTGACAAGAAGAGAGCTATTTGAAAAGAAATGACTTCCCGATTTTGTGTTCTTATTGTTTTATGATATTATTACTTTCACTCTATCATAATGTGGTCAGTAATGCTTTTACATTAGTAGTTCTCTAGCTAAGTCTTAAGCTTGTCTTTTCATTCTTATTCTTTTTTTTTTTTCGCTCTCTTGAAATGGTTGACCATAGATTAGAAATGTTTTACAAAGTACATAGAATAAAAAACCTCAAAAAAACATAAGTTTATCAGCTTCTTTGAGTAGGAGTAGGAGAGAGATCATGATAAAATCACAATTCCAAAATTTTCTATAATTCCTATCCATCCAAATGTTCCATAGACTAATGCCTCTAATACATTGCCAATAAGAATTAACCATTACATTCTCAAAAGTGATATATTTAGCAATAGGTTTGTATGGCTGAATCTTCTAAAGCTGACACAAAGACGAGCAATGAAAAGGCCAATAACAAATTTCCACAAAGGAGCATAACAAAAAAAGAACAGGTGAATCACATCCTCTTATAATGTTTTGCATTTGAAGCAGACATGCGAGACATCACCTTTATAGTTGGCTATGTTGAAAATGCAGCAAAAAGACACTAATTAATGTTTGAAATGATGGAGAAAGCACCTTGAATGGATCCAATTGAAATACTATAATAAAAACACCAACCAATTTAGTGTTTCCTAGCTTCACCTTGGCTTGAACTCCACTTTAAGGCTCAAATTCTTGCAATATCCTTCACACGTGTGAAAGTACGGACTGCCATAGGCAGGCCATAGGCAGAGTACAATACCTTGAATTTCTAATCAATCCCACAATTGCAAAGCACTCAACACAAATAGCAAATATCAAGCATATGGATCACCAACAACATTGGTAGATGTAAAATGAAATTTTTACTCATTGATTGATGAAGAATTCATCACATATTTATACATGGGTAGATCGGATTTGAGCATTTAAGGGCTTCTCTGAAATCAACATAACCTAACCCCAATATCTAACCTAATAGGCCACTTAATCCACCCTAATTAGGGGTGAAGATCTAGAGATCCAAAAATAATGTGAAAAATGCTATTTTTGGCTCCTACGTTTTCTCTAGCCTATCTATGCACTTTTTGGCCTCTTCTCAAAGGTGCCATCACAATGTAACATGAAGAATAAAGCCCTTGAAAAATATCCTATGCTATTTGGCACATGTGGCATCCAATTACATGGCCATCTTAACAAGTACAAGTCATATGACTAAAAACTAGTCAAGCTAGAATTGTGAAATTTTAACACTCCTCCACAATTTAGCTTGATGAGACTATCCTGGATCAATAATTAATACATGCATAAAAATAACATAATTTTCAGGTTCTTGCTGTGTGGAGTGAGTATGATCACTCATCACAATAACAATATGGTTTGAGCTCCAAGTTCTCAAATGTAGTGCTCAATAAGGATGGTCTTCAAGATCCAAGCTTTGTCTTTGGTAGGTTGTTGAAATGGACACATTGGGCTGAAAAATGAGAGTCTCCTCTTCAAAATAATCATGAAAAATAGTAGCTTTCCATAAGATCCAACTATTTTGTGAAGCACATACAACCAAAGCTTGAAATGTCACCATTTTGACTTCATCCAACAAAACAATGAACGCCAACTTGGCATCCTTCCAATGCAGGTCTTCATTGCTTGGAAACTCAAGAGTGAATGGATCACAAGATGAGGCCTTTGATTTCTTATTTGAAACTTCAATCAAAATAGTAGTGAGCACCATTTCATCATCATAAGATATAGCTAGGATGAAAACAATGTTCATACTAGCATCATCAAAGGACACTATCAAATTCATGACATGTTTTCTATCAAACATAAAGTAAGATTAGTAAATAGAGATATGAATAAACTTCCTTGCTGCTCCTTTCTCTTCACTCAAGCCTTCATAATGATTTAGATTCAGGCTCTCCTTTTTCTTGAGACAAATGCTCCTTCTCGGCTTTCTCCTTGATGTCTTTTTCCTTCATCATGCCCACTCCCTCTTGGTGTTGATGATGAAAACATGGATCCAAACCATGATCTTCTTCAAGACTCTCAAGAACATTGTTTTCAAGTCTCAAAGCCTAAATTTTTTCCTTCTCAACATGATAATCTTTCAAGTCAACAAAACAATCACAAGGATGATTTATGCCAAATTGACTAGTCCTCAATTGCTTACCACTAGCAATTTGCATTACATACTTGTTGAACTTGAAGCTAGTGAGGCCAAATACTTTTGTATGGAGATAAGTGTCCTTCAAGGATGATTCAATTACTCTCATACAAGGTTCACAATATGCCTCTTTGAAAATGAAGTCACAATCTTTCAACTTATGAATGAAATTATCATGCTTACTTCTAGCACATTGAAGAGTAAGTAGACATGACAACCACCTTGCATTCCATACTTTAGAATTAAAAAAAAATTCATTACAAACTTTGACAAATGAAGTACAAAATATACCCCCCTCTCCGACTTTCATTTCCTTGTCCACAAAAATGAGCATTGATAGCAGCTCCATCTTTGTTCTTGTGGCTCTCTTTGAAGCTCTCGAGTTTTGCTTCTCCTCTTGATCAAGCTCCTCCTTGATCTCGAACATATATTTTCCAATATGATTCTTAGAGGATTCATCATTAAAGCTTACAAACATTTTGGCTCCTCCATTGCTCCTTGCAAAATTTACATCCAAATGGATCAACTTAAGAGGGTAAGCAGTCTTAGTGATAGAGGTAGAGAAAGGCAACCTATGTGCTTTAGCCAAAGCACATCCTTCATAAACCCTCCTTTTCTATGGATCTTGGAAATCCTAGAGAAAGTTCCTCCTTTCCATGGATTTCATAGACTTGGTATTGATGTGATCAAGCCTCTTGTGCCACAAATCACACGTGGTCACTTTGTCTTCCTTGGCTACGATCACAAATTGGTTAGGATCAACAAAAGCATGAAGCTTAAATAACCTTCCAAACCTTGTTCCTATTGTTATTATATTCTTATTCTTCTTGATGTCACACACATTAGTAGAGAACTCCAAAATGAAACCATGATTTAAAAGTTGGACAACACTAAGCAATTTCTTAGTGATGTTGGGAATGAAGAAACTGTGATTTAAAAGTTGGCCAACACTAAGCAATTTCTTAGTGATGCTGGGAATGAAGAGAACACCATCTACCTTAGTCTTCTTGGAAGATCCTAAGCATAAGGAAATGGATCCCACACCTTCAACTCTACATTCATGATCATTTGCTGTAAAAATGGACTTTACAGGTCCTACATAACGAGAGAAATATTCTCAATTACCCGACATGTGGGAGCTAGCCCCACTGTCTATCCACCAAGGATCTTCACCTTTGACACTTGATGATGAAAAAGTTGACATTATGAGTGAGTCCTCATGAAAACTCTCTTCCTCCTCTTTTCCAATGTTTGATTGCTTCCTCTTGAAGCATTCCGAGGCATAGTAGCATTTGATCTTGGACTTATCCTTCTTGGTCTTGCTTGGAGTTGGAGTTGAAGATCCATCTTGATCTTCAATCTTTGCTTGAATCTCCTTGAATGTGGCCCCCTTGCCCTTGGTTTTGCCTTTGCCCATGGTGAACAGTGCTTGATCATATCCATCATGGATAGTGTTGTCTCCTTTTCTCCTCGGCCATGAGGACACCTTGGAGGTCTTCAAGTGATGGCAACTTGCTCATTATGGCATATTCTTTGCACCAAGTTAGATAAATCTACACAAATGTTGTGTCGTTGATGTAATATAGGGGTTCGTTGCTGGGAGTGGCAACCTCGCCTTCACCTGCATAGCACAAAGAAGAGAGAGAGAAGAGAATGCCTGGGTTGAGAGAGGCTTTGGAGACTAGCGCACCTTCCCAAAGCTATTCACACCCAACCTGGGGGGGGTTGGGGGGGTGAGAGAGAGAGAGAGAGAGAGAGAGAGAGAGAGAGAGAGAGAGAGAGAGAGAGAGAGAGAGAGAGAGAGAGAGAGAGAGAGAGAGAGAGAGAGAGAGAGAGAGAGAGAGAGAGAGAGAGAGAGAGAGAGAGAGAGAGAAGATATCACATAGTCCCTCTTGACAGGTCAAGACCAAACCCTTTGAACCCTTCAATTTATAGCATAATATGTTAAAATAAAACTGTATAAAGTCTTACAGTCCTAAGAACCATAAAGCAAGCTGTTACCTGCCACCATCCCACACAACAAAACGACACAAGTTAGTTACATGAGGAAGACAAGTGTAGTTGAGCATCAGTTGTTATCCATGTCCGAAACAAGATTCACTACTTCATCAGCTTGATTGCAATTAAAAATAATAATACGTCCAATCTTCTCTAATCATGTTTTTCACAACTAGCAATACATTCTACCCTTTAACGAAACCGTATGAGGGCAGATGCTATATTTAGATCAGTCTAAGAACAAAAAAGAATGTATTAAGTTCACATAAGCGTTCTACACGTACGAAGCCATCTTGCAATACCCAAAAATAAAGAGAAATCTGGGGAACAAGAGAAACATCACGAAAAATGAAAGGACGAAAGGTAAGGGAGGAGTTCAGCTTAAGAAGGTGAAAATAGGTGGCTCCGTGGCAATAACAAAAGAAAAGGTGGAAAGGGGACAACCTTGTTTGATGCCACAAGAAACAGAGGACGATGAAAGGACTCCTTGAAAGAGAATGGTAGAGGAGGCAGAAGCGAAGGGCACTATAAGTTTTGTGAGGTAGTCAGGGAGGCCAAAAGAAGAGCAACATGCAATAAGGAAAATTCAACTAATACAATCAAAAGCTATATCAAAATCAATCTTAAGTAATAAAGCTGGATAGTTAAACCATAAAGCAACATCAATGGCTAACCAAACATTTACTATGTTATCAAACAAGGATCTACCTATTACAAAACCCACCTAGGGGGGGATATCCTTTTGGCAATAGCCTTCACCACAATCTTATATGAAATGTTCAGCAAAGTAGGCGGACGATAGTTAGAAAACTTAGAGGGGGGCTTTACTTTAGGAATGAGTTTGATAAACCCTTAGAAAAGGAGCAGGGGAAGAAACTCGTCTCAATCGCATTGTTAGTAGCAAGAAGCAGGGAAGGACCAATGATATTCTAGTGAGCAAGGAAGAAATTAGAGGTCACATTTGTCTTTGTTCAAAGATTTGAGGGACGCATGAAACTCTTCCAAAAAAAGAGGAGAAGAGAGAGAAAACGTATCAACAGACGAAAGAGGAGAGGTGAAGGAGAAATATCTAGAGTGGATCTCTTAGGGGGGGCCAACAAGATTAAACAATGACAATAAGTGGCTGTAAAAGGAAGAGCAAATAGCTTCGAAGGAAAGGAGGGAGGAACTATTAATAAAGAGGTCACACGAGTCTTCTCTTCTATGTTGGGCTTTGAGTTTCCTAAAGAAGAAAGTAGAGGGTAAGTCTGTTTCTCTAAGCCAGTTAAGGTGAGTTCTTTTACGAAGTATTAGAGCTCTGGCATGATCGAAGATTTTAAGAGAATTGGATGCTTCTAGAAACTTGTCTGTCCGAAGAGAAGAATTAGAAGAACGAGATCTTTCTAAGGTGATGTCAAAGAGCGTTTGTCTAAGGGAGGACTCGATTAAGGAGTCAGAAGATTTCGCCATTCTCCCCTGAAGGCGGATGAAAGAATGAGATCTATCAATAATTTTCTCAAGTTTTGAAAGAGAGGAGATTGTTGAGGAAAGAACAGGGCAAAGATTCTTATTCAAATCAGGGAGTTGTTCATAATAAAAATCGAATGGCGCTTAATAGTTTTCGCAGGGAACCTTTTTCATGCTTAGACTTTTCAAGCCATATATATCTTTGATTGTTTGCATGCTGGATAGGTACATGCGTTCATTTTTTTCCCTTACAGATTTTGCTCTAAAAATAAATTAACCAACACATTCGTTCTTTTCAAAAACTTATGTCTCATGCAGATAAAGGTTACTGGCCTTGTTTTATCCTAAAAAGGTGTTTGCCTTAATATTTAAGACTACAACCACATAATATACTTTAACGTTGACTTTCTTACAAACTCCATTGACCGACCTCACCACATATTGCCTTTGCAAGGCAATGCCAAAAATTTCAAACTAGCATGACATTTGACTTTTTATAGTTACCTTTCAAATGGAAGGTCAATTTTTTAGTTTGCCTTTCAAATGAAATGCTGTTGAAATTTTTGCCTTTCTTTGAAAGGAATGCCAAGCCTGGTCACATCTTTGCAAATCCCAAATCCCAAATTCCAATGCATGCATTTCCATTGCCTCACACCTATGGCCCACCCAATATTAAAGGGGGTGACCAATATTAAAGGGGTGGTGCCAGCAGCCATAGGCTTGGAAATTGACCTGAAAATACTGCTTTTAGATTGAAGGGCTCATTTTTATTTCAAAAAAACAAACAAGTAAGCATCCTGTTAGATTTCACCAAAAAAAGGCTACATATTGTTATCCACATAAAATTCAATTCTCAAGGTCACCAAAAAAAGGCTACATATTGTTATCCACATAAAATTCAATTCTCAAGGTCACCCATCAGATGAAAGGGTTAGTTTGAACATTGCGTTTCGTTCAAAAAATTTCAATTTTCTTTCAAAGGCAAGTAGGCCTTTCACATGCATTTCAAGTAAGTAAGTCTTTTGATTTGATCTGTAATTGTCAGATATGCGTAATCACTTTCATCACATCAGTCACACTCCTCCGAGTCCCACCCCTCCAACTCCAACTACACTCAACGACTCTTGCAACTCACGCATCTGCAATGCAAATTGCAATGCTGCAACTTGCACTCCCATAGTCAATATAGTATATACTATATACTAATGTACTAGGTACTACTACTCTTCTCTACTATTGCTATCAACCCAATTAATAGGTCTATCTATCTCCACCCAGGTACAGCAACATGCAATCAAGCAAAAGAGACACACACACATTTAAAATATATTCGTGTACACATATATATATATAATACAAGACCGATCAAGTAGCCAGTATATATAATTCTCTATAGATATATATTATATATATATATATATATATTGAAAAGATAGATGAAGTAGCTGCCAGATATAGAATATATATATGTATATATATAATGAAAAGATACATCAAGTATCTAGCATTATGATACATGTAAATGATTAAAAGATCGATCAAGTAGCTCAGTGTGCCACAATCCAAGTTGGGCAGTCGGTGGTTTAGCTGGCCAAAACTCAGCTTGCTAAATCAACAACAACAACACGAAGTTGGCCAGTAGCCTGTGTCAGAGCATTAGATCTGCGTAGGCACTACTACGGTCTGGCAACAAGTGGGAATTCCTTTATTTGATTAATCACTGCTGATGCTTGCAGCCGCGGGCAGAGTTTGCAAGTTGGTTCCTGGCCCCTGGGCAACAACGAGTTGTTGTTGTTGGCAGTAATTGCAACTTGGCCAGTTGTTGGGAGAAGACTCGGAGATCAAAGTGAGAGAGAGAGTTGTTGGGCGGCATGCATTGCAATAGCACGCCATTGGAGATGAAAAAGGATGAGAATTGAGGATATTATGTTGCATGATGGATGGATGAGGTTTGAGTGTGAGTGTGAGTGTGAGTGTGAGACTGTGAGTGTGTGAGAAAGCAAAAGAGAGAGAAAAGAGGAAAAAGGCAGAATCAAAAGTTCTTTTAAACAAGAAAGGGGGTGGGGTGGTCCCCAAAAAGGCCTGCATTTAGAAGCTTTCCCGGCCCTTCACATCCTATTTGCCCTTCATAGTCTATAAAATCTATGGTATCATATGTTCATATTATTGATTCAATCTAATTTTTCTTTTTCTTTTGAGCCCCATTATTAAAAAGAATTACTTGAGATTGATTACCAAGTGACTCTTTTCCAAAATTAAAATATTGAAAGTTAATTAAGAGCATGTTTCATGATCATAGTCATTCATATCTTGTTCTTTTCCATAAAAAGCATATACTTGATCTTTTGAAGTAGGCCTTTGGCTTTGGGTGGGGGCCAAATTTCAAACTTGGAATTTGAAGGGCATACCTTTCAATGAAAAGGACTTCTCTCAAAGGTTCCAATTTGATAACCCTTCAAAACATGTAGAACCACACACCAAGATTCAAAACATGTAGAACCACAAAATTTGCTTTAGCTACTAGATGAAGTTGGCATGTTTATTCAAGTATTTAACTTGAAGAGTATATTCCAAAGAATATTTAATAAATTTTCTAGCCTTTCTTTGTAAGGCAAAGAAGCCCTTGAATTTATCTTAAGGCTTGCAAATTCCAAGCCTAGGCATGATGGTGCCTTAATCAACACTTAGTTGACATGGCCCCACCACCACAAGGGAACACGTGAAAAAGGCTAGCCTCAATTGATTGTAAGAGATTAGTTGTAGGCCTAACCTTTCATCCCTTTGGCCCTTGAGAAAGACTGGAGAGTAGTGTGCATTGTGGTACATATGATTTTGAGGCTTACACTTGGTGTTTTTTGACACCAACTAAAGGTAGAATTTCGATCCATCCCAAGGGATCAACATATACCCAATTGCCCTAACATCTCAATGCTTGTACATGGTCTCAATCACAGTGTGGGGGAGGCCTTAGAGAGAGACGTTGCACTTGCAACTTTGAAGCTACGATGGTATCCTATAAGCACTTAGGTGCCATGGCCCCTATCACAAGGGATGAACATATACCCAATTGTCCCAAACATCTCAATGCTTGTGCATAGCCTCATCCAAGTGTGGTGGAGGCTTTAAGATGTTGCACTTGCATATTTGAAACTCTTAATGTCACCATCACACTTGGATTAGTGTAAGGCCAAAGCAATCATGTCAAGTACAAGTGATAATATATTGTTCTACCACCAATAGGTGGGAGGCTAAGAAAGAGAGGGAGAGATTGGCCATGTGCAACATGAATCCTTCGTAAGGCTAGTTAGTAGGTCTTATTGACCTTGGATCGGCCCAACTTAATTCACGATTGTATCTACTAGCTAGATAGCCTGCCAAGCACTCTCAAAACCATCTTTCTTGCATGGGGCCAATAAAAGAAAACAGACCACCTTAGTATTGGCATGCTGGAGGACAAATGAGAAAGGCACTATTCAGGTGGCTAGCCTAGGAGTTTACTAGGGAAAGGGAGAGCACATAAATGTTGAATGGATAAGGAATCATAGGGCCAAATTGTGAAGTGTTCTTAAGGGCCATCTAGAATTTGAAGGGTATGTCTCCTATTTAATTAAGGCTTTTTCTTCTTTTCAAGCTTAATGATGTGGAGTTTCACTTCCAAATAAAAAATGTAGGACGAGTTAAGGCTTTCTAAACATCCTTGCTCCTCATTTGACATTTGGTTTTTGAAATTTGACTTTGGCCTTTCAATTGATGATCTTTCTTAGATTTTTCTTTTGAGTGAAAGGCAATGTCATAGAAAAGACAAATGTTTCTATTAAAATTAAAAAGAATGTCATTACATTTGTGAGGATGGATATTCAAGTGTTGTCATCTTTCAAATCCTTGTCTTATATGATGAAGTCTAGAGTGATGATTAGAGCACATTTTATTGTTGCAAATACAGTGAACCCTCTATATATGTTAATCCTAGCTATTAGTTAATCAAGAGCTAGAGTCAACGGGAATCGACTCTACAAATTGAATGCGAGATCTTTTATTCAAGCTATGGTAAGCATTGTTGATAGTCGAAGTGACCTTTGACATCAAAGGTTTGGTCATATTAGTGCTCAAAGCTTGCAAATCCTTAAAAGAGGTAATCTAGTTGTTGGATTGCCTGATATATCTTTTGAAGGAAAAATTTGTCTCTCAACATTTTTTAGTACACCGCAAATCATATCCTATACATAGATCTATCAGGTAGAATGTAACTAGGAAAAATCTACATTTGTCTAGGAAATAGATATGCAACTTTTGCCACCTCATGCATGTATTTTGAGATGTGGATCTATGTTAGTAGAGTCAACTAAATGATGTGAACCAAGCATTGTACACTTGGAAATCCATCTAGGAACTCGAGCCTCTTGATGTAGGAAATTCTTGGCTAATTTGCCATGTTGTGAATATTGAGATTTTGATGAGGTTTTCAACATTCTCTCTCTACCCGAGAGCAGCCTGGTTTTCCCATAGTGAGCACTTAGAGAATTATTTCTGATGCTAATTTCTGATAGTAAAAAGATAGTTTTTTGAGTCTGTGGTATGCTATCGTGCTCTTGCCTTGGATTTTTCATGTAATTTGTTCATTGATCATTCATGTGCAATCACAACACCTCAGTAAGTTCTTGTAAGGTGTGTGGTGAAGTTCACACGTGCTAAAAAGTTCACAGACTTGGTGGATTTGGTCACCATATCATATCAGGTGTTCCTAAAAGCACTGAAGAAATATCAACACATCAGATTGTGGGAGCGCAACTGAGTACTTTTGCTTCCCATTTGGAATTGTTAAATGAAGTTGAGATCAAAATTATTGCTAGAACGATTACTCGTACTATAGATGCTGCAGAGATGAGCGGAACCCCTGAAAAGTGCGGAGGAAGAACACAACTCAGACATGGGAACAATTCAAATTGATGATTCACAGTCATTAATGGACCATATGATGGAAGATCAACAAGGAATCGACATAATAATTGGAGATGTACAGACAATAGAGAGCCCTAATCGAATGACCTAAGTTGTTAAGGATGATATTGAAGAATCGGTTTATGAAGATGCATATCAACCTCCTAAGGATATCAAAGAAAAACTAAAAAGAGTGAATGTAAAATTATCTACTAAAGAAATGTTGAAATTCGATTTGTTTGATCTAATTTCTAGCGCAATCTTTCCACCTTTACAATTATTGCTGAATAATATTGAAAGTTTGCTAAAATATGTTAGAAGCAGAGAACAGGATAGAGACGAGGTTGGTCGACTACATAAACAAGTGCAAAAACAACAAGACACGATTGTTGCGATGTTTGTCACTGCTGCTAGGGTTCCTAAATTGTTGCTATCGTCAACAACAAAGGACGAGAAATTGGAAGTGTTGCGAAAGGCCAAAAAATTCCAGCTTCAACAACTGAGACAAAATGATCTTCAAATAGTCCAATTATAATAAGAAGTTAAAGAGCTGCGAGCAGATGTAGCAAACAAGAAGAATTAGATCTTGATAGAGCAAAGCGACCACTTTGCTACAGAGAATTGAAATTCAAAACTGCAGAAGGAGCTAGACGATGCCAGAATTAAACTGATGGTAGCACAGACCTACCAGGCTGAGTCTGCGCAACAGGCAATTGGCCTTCTCCTAGTGGTGTATTGTTGATGTATTCCACAGGTCCTACCAAATTCCTATGGAGATGTATTCTCTCCCTCCATTAGAACGTATAGCTTCGATTGTTTAGGTCTGATTTTCTGCAGATGCCTTGAATTGCTTGAAGAATTTGAAAGTATCGGATTTATTCTTCAAAAAGTAAGCAGTAGTTCTCATAGAAAAAGTCATCAAATAAAAAGCTCCCCTTGTGGAAGAAGTCTGCATTGGGCCACAAAGGTCACTATGTACAAGATCTAGCAAATCTCTAGAAGTATAAATAGAATTTGAAGTAAATGGACCTTTAGCATGCTTGTTGATAGTACAAGTACAGCTTTTACATGGAGAATCAGATTTGCTAATAGAGGGAAGATCTTGCACTAAGTTCTGATTTGGCATTTCTTGAATACTCTTGAAATTTAAATGGCCTAGTCTAAAATGCCACAACAAATGATTTGATTCAGAAGTAGAAATTGACTACTAGTAGAGTAACAGTGACTTAATTTGTAAAGGTAGCCACATCTTCTACCATAAGCTAGGACTTCCTAGACTTGTCAAGAATAGTGTAGCCCTCTGTATTGAATTCAACCCTATGACCAAAATCAGTGATCTTGCTTATAAAAAACAGATTTTTTGTAAGGTTCGGAATATACAAGACATTGGACAACAACTTTACAACACCTCTCTGAAATTCAACACCCTGACTGTTCCTTCACTTTCAATGGAGTGAGTTGAGTTGTCTCCAAGTTGCACAACTCTAGAATGGGCGAAAGGGTTGTAGTTTTGGAACTAGTCCCGATGACGGGTCGTTTGTTGAGTTGCTCCAGAGTCCAAGTACCTAGAATCGATGTCCTGAAAATTTTCGACCCTAGTCATAAGGGCAACTTCATCTTCCTCTTCAGGCTGGATTAAGTGACTGGTTGAGGTATCATTTGCTTGTTGTTGGAACTGCTTCTTCTTTTCATTGTTGTACTTGAGCGTTCTACAGTCCTCGATGAGATGACCAGTCCTCTTATAGTATTTGCAAAAGAGTTTCTGCATAGGCTGGGATGATGAAAAATTTGACCCTGGGCCAGAATTCAACCCTGAGCCAAAATTCGACCCTGAGCCAAAATTCGATCCTAACTACATGTTGCTCTTTTTTCCTGAATAATCAGATTTCATGAATTTTTTTGACTTGAACTTTTGATTTTTCTTTGTGTATAGAGCTAAGGATCTGATCTTGAGCCTGAGAATGATGCATTTTTTCTGATCTCCTCTTGCAACAACATTGAAATGACTTTAGATAAATTTAGTTGCTATTGGGTCGAAATAGCCATGATCCATGATACTTTCACAGTATCATATTCTTCAATTTGTGGTATCAAATTTCAATACCAGATAGTTGATTTCCAATTGTAGCATAGCACGATATCTCTCTCTCTTAACATCATTGATACATCGACAGACTAAAGTTCTAGATGCATTCTCAGAGTAAAGTCGGTCTTATCGCACACAAGCTGAATGGGTCTAATTACTAGTGGAAATTTATGATGAAGACCTTGCTAATTGCCAATGAGTTGTGAGATGTTGTCATAGGTACAGAAGAGAAGCCTGAAGACAACACAACCGACTCAAAATGGAAGTCAAAGGATGGTAAAGACGCTTATTATTCTCAATATATCAGACACTCAGATTGGCCACATAGCTGATAGGTATGATTGAAAGAAGGGATGTTTTTATGTATGTAATGAATTTGAAATATCAAGAAATGTAATATTGCAAAAGTATTAGGTCTATTCTATAACAGAGTAAGCTCCAATCCAGCTCCATCTCAATTGTAGTAAGAAAAATTTTATTTGTTATGTTATTGATATGAATGCTATCAGTGTGTCCAATGTTATTCAAGTCTTGATCTAATTGGATCCAAATGCTATTGTGAATTTTCCATCTTTGAGAATGGAATCTCAAGGTAAGAATTTGTTTTTTTTTATATTGTATCAAAAGCATTGGATGCGCATCTAATTCTACATTCTAAATCTCCATTGGACTTATGATTCCAATCATTGTCCATAGATTCCATTACAAATGCATTTAAAAAAATTTTACAAATAAAAAAATATGGAAGTCCAACGTATCTCGATACTTGAAAAGAAATATACAATATAGATATTGAAACATATGATTTCAAATGCACATTTTCTAATATAGTATTGATTTTGAGTTTGGATATCAATATACAATTTGTAACAAAAAGACTATGATATATTATCATTAGATGCAATCTACTCA
Source organism: Diphasiastrum complanatum (assembly GCA_029204225.1). Lineage (NCBI taxonomy): Eukaryota > Viridiplantae > Streptophyta > Lycopodiopsida > Lycopodiales > Lycopodiaceae > Diphasiastrum > Diphasiastrum complanatum. The sequence goes on from CM055102.1 coordinate 2,790,588, forward strand.
TTGCTTTAAGAATTACGAAGAGGTATAGATTTTATTTTCATGCCCTTCCATTCAAAGTTGCAATCTACATAGCATCATAAAAAAAAAACTATTAATGATTTTTCAAGTTCTTTTACGGTTCGTCCTTTATATTGAAAATTATCAGATTTTGAGTGGACAACATCTATAATGCCTAAAAGAGAGTTTATCTCCTTCATGTATACTTTGATGGATATAAATTTGCATACAAAAACTATCATTAGTTTTTATTTTTTATATAACTATATGTTAGAAAATGATAAGTTAATCAAAAGACTAGAAATACTCATACTTACAATTTCGATAATTACAAGGACACCTAGAATACACATTCAACTTCAAATGCATATAAACATGTTGAATAAGCAACTTTGAAATGGATTGTCCACCCGTGAATACTTTAAATCTGACAGTTCTAGCTTTCTTATAAGATCTATGTCTATATATTGTTTTCTAATTTGACTAAAGCCCATCTTGCTAATGGATGCATCAATACCCAAAAAGCTTTTTGATATTCATGGGCAATCCATGTTCCATCATCTTCCCTCTATATTTGTAATAAGTTGCAAAGCTAATTAAGGATATGTGTTGGTGTCTCCATACCTTTAAGAGTTGGTTTGAATCTCTAAATGTGATAACAAGGACTAAAGCATTTATATTTCATGTGCTATTGAAACAAGTGTTATGTTTAGAGTTTCAAGGTAACACAGAGCTCTTTGACCTTAGGTTAACATATGCCTTGTCATATGACTTTAGTTTAACCACTTTAACTAAAATAGGTAAACTTGGATAGCTTAGTCATCTATGGGCAACACACACTTTTCAATATTATGCTTGAAATTTACTCAATGAAATCAAAACGTCCGAAAGTTAAATTACATCTTTTAGGTCTGACAACTTCTATTACATTGAAAGGCTCTTTTAGAGTTGGTACCTTCTCCAATGAGTGGTAATTTTTTAATACCAAAGGAGTTCGTCAAGAAGAAAATTTAGGTTGGCACCACCCTAGGGAGCAGGATTCCTCATGGTCAAATAATTTGGGTGAGGCTTTCAAAGATTTGAGGGCCCTTGAGAGTTAGGATGCAATTAAAATGAATTGTGTGTTTGAAAGAGAGCCATGGAGGAAGAGTAGGGGAATTAATGAAGCCACCTAAATGAGAAATGAAAATCTTGGCCCATGGTGGAGTGCGATCACTAATAGCCAAAAGTTTTTGAAAGAGGAACGTGAGGGCGGGAAGTGCAAGGTCATGAAGTCCAAGACAACCAAAGAAAATAGGGGCAGTACACAAATTCTAGTGGAGAAAGGTTGTCATTATTGTCCAAAGAAATTTACATAAAATATGAGCAATGACGAGGAAGTGACAAAGTCGTAAAGTTCAAAGAGTAGAGAAAGTACGCGAAGTATGCAGAGATAATATGCTTAACAACTATCTCCTCAAAAGATGTGCTAAATTGGATCCTCAATCATATCAACATAAAGCTAATTTTTTTGGTTCTCCCCTTCTCTTAGTTTCCCAACTTCTACGGATGTGCCAAGAGAAAAACACTATTAAGAAAAAGGATGACCATGAGGGAGAAAGCGAAATCTAGTTTAAGGATATGAGTCAAAAGGGAGTCATGGGAAAGTTGTAGAAGGTCAAACTTGTCAAACTTGATTTGGGAACCTAAGAAATCATAGTAAAGTGAAAGAAGATAAAAAAAAAAGAAAGAAAATGCTTTGATTGGAGGCAATGTCACTTATCTCTTGATTGGTATCAATACAGAAGGCTCTCTCACACAATCTATTGTTGTGGTCGTTTATGTATCCAAAGGAGTAATAATGTGTTATTAGTTATTGTCCCTAGGTGTAATAATGTGTTATTGTTGCAATATTCTTTTTTATGAATTAGGCCTTCAATCTACAATACCAAATTATTTTTATATTGAATATAAACTTTGAGATGAAATACCTTCTTATGCACATTTTAAGTTAGATTATGCATGTTTTCTATGGAGCCTTTATTATGAGTTTGTCTTTCATGTATAGCTCTAATACTAAATAAAGGATATAAATATAAATTTTGATACAAAAGAGCGCATATTTCATGTTCTTAGAAGTCAAAGGTTATTTTTGTGCTTAGTCAAACCTATACCTTTTATATGTCTTGCATCCATAATTTTGTGTGTATAAATTTGTTGACACACATAAATTTTAAGAAGTCCAATGTCTTTTATGATTATGATTTGCCAACAAAGATTATTTTTTAACTACATGCTAAAATAAATGAAAAGAATACATTATGCATGTTTTCTTTGAGTCTTTACTATGGGCTTGTGTTTCTACTAGAAGAAAAATATAAGTCTTAATAGAAAAGAATGCAAAGGTCATATTTGTCAAATCTATTTTTGTATATATATATTTCAACCATTACTTCTTGTGTATTAGTTTGTTTACACGTATAGATTATAAAATCCAATATATTTTGATGATTCTAGATTGCCAACAAATTTTATGAAGTATGCATGTCTAGATAAATGAGTAGGCTACATAATGCATGTTTTCTTGAAAGTCTTTATTAAGGGCTTATTTTTTTGTATATAACTCTTGTACTAAAATATACAGGTACATATGCCAATACAAAAGAAATGTATGCTTCACATTCTCCAGGATTAAAGGTTATTTTTCTACTGAATCATATTTTGTATCTTTTGTATAAGTATTTATCCATATACACAGTCTCTTATTGATTCTAAACAAAGATATTAAAATTTTGTAAGTGATGACTAGCATTATTATGTTTGAAAAGAAAGAAAAAGAAAAAAAGACTAATATTTCAAAAACGAAAATGAAGATGTTGTCACAATGCTCAAGTCTATCTATCTATGACCTTCTAACAATGTCTTGAGAATCCTAAAAGCTTTACTCTCATGGTTGTTTTTGGGGTCTTCAACTTTGATATCCATCAATTTCATCAAGTTGCACACTCATTTATTTTCAAAAACTCTTTTCAATTCTAGAATGACATGAATCATGAAATGAATTGAAAATCCACAAGTTTTTGGAGACAGCTCTGAGCCAGGCATAACCACCTACATTATTGGGCATCTGTTATCCCTCCTCCAGCTCGAATCACAGTGCACACCCGTTTTGAATTGATGACACATATTATCGAGTAGACATAAACTTATACACATTCTCATACTCCTGATTCTTCTTGAACATATTTTCATAAATTGTATTTTGTTGTTGTACTTCAATGAGAAACTGGATCATGTTCTAGCTAGAGAAACTTAGAGAATTTATGTTTCTTTAGGTTCTAGTTTTAGCAAAGATAATTTACTACGGGATGCACTGTGCACCCACATGAGAAATTTTTTTCTAATGTCCTATCATAGTCTTATTTTGTTTTGATACCTACGAGAAATTAATTATCAGTCTTACTTTTTCTCTCTTCCTCTTTCTTGACAACCATGGAGGTTTTATCTATATGATATTTCATTCTTCATCGATTTGAGTGCTATTTGTTGCACTAGAAGGATGGGGAAAGCATCTGCATGCAGTCTAGAAGTAGGCAGGGGAAAAACCATATACCATGTATCAAATTGTGTAATATTTTTGAATACCATATGCTATTTCCAAACACTCTAGTACTACCTGATGACAATCTTTACACACTAGCCTCCTTTCCGTTTGATGTTGAGACACTTTTGGTTGATCATACAACAATGATAGAGGACTGTAGCGGGTATTAGGTAAGCACCACAACTTAAAAGGATGTTCTGTATCCCACTTGTGACAATCAACTGTAAATTTTATGTGTATTGTGTGACATTCACACACACACACACACACACACACACCTTAAAGAGTTGTACTTTATTGTTATGATCAAAAGCATGACAACATAGCAAATCTATCTCAAAAATCACATTAAGTTTTATACTTTAGCTATTTGAGTCTATCGATTTTTGCTTTCAAAAAGATATAACAATGTCATGGTTAAACTAGATCCTTTTCAGCTTGAGATTACATGCTTCACAAAATTTTGATCAAACAAAAGTCTATCAATTTAGCTGCTTATAGGAGAATTTTTTTTTTTTGTCTCACTATTTTCTTTGGCAATATGCACTTGCTCTAGTTGGCATGCACTTTTCCTACATACAATGATTTTAAATAATTGGCTATGTTTAAGAAGCTATTGATTTTGTTAATGACAACCTTTTTCCCTCTGAACACCTAGCTATGACTTGAAAATAACCAATTGTTGAGTCATAAATGTTATCTCGTTTTTATGAATTATGTTGCAATAACACTAATAGTATTTACAATATATAAAAGAAACACCAAATTAGAAATCTTGAAAACTCAATAAGTAGAAATACTTTTCTAGCTAAAAGTGTTGATAATCTTTGTGATCAAAACAAATTTGTCAACATTTGAGAAACTTCAAAATCAATTTTATATTCATCAACTACTTCAATCTGGAAAAACAGGCATCATGAAATTGATCATTATTGAAAAGAAAATCATTACCAACTAGTTAGATAAAATATAACGGAGACATTATTATGTGTGCCACTAAATTGGAGAGGTGTGAAGTTTTAGGGAATGACTATACAATAGGTAGTTGATCTAAAGATTCTCAAAACATTCACAAGTTTAACAGCCTTGAAATGTACTTTCAATTATCTAATTTACAACCAATAAGCTGTGTGATAAATCTATATACTCAATTCCATATAGAAAAATCTTACTGGATACTAAAATTATCTTGGTAGATACATCTCTTAGTAGTATCTTGAGAATTCCAATTCAAATATGCTTGATAACTCTCATAGTCTTCTAGGTCCTTTTGTTGCTATTTCTTTCTATATATTCATCTAGGAGAAATTAAATTAAAAAATATATTCATAAATCTTGTTGCGTGAATGTCTTCAATTTTGAAAAAGGAGAAGATCCAATTAGCTTTTCAATTTTTATTCGCTCTTCTAGATTGAATTAGCTTTGGATAATGTGAAACCAATGTATTTGATAAAGAGAGAAAATATGAATTAATGTGACCAAATGTAGGTGAAAAAATCAGATCACAAAGACCTAATTATGCCCTTTGACTTTGGCTTAGTAGGAGAGCACATCTAGCAGCATTAAGAATGTAGAAATCTTGCATCTACTACATATAGAATGTAAACTCAACAAGAACATGTCAAAATCACTTATGTATGATAATTCATTGTTCTAGTCCGTACAATGGCCGTACTACAAAAGTACTCACATGTGGGATCTCATACATATAAGAAAAATACACAAGAATCCACTATATCATCACCAAAATGCAAAAATTGGATGTAGAACCCAAAGATATATCTTCCATAAGAATGAATAAGAGAAGAATGAGAGAGATGTCCCACACTTGTATGCTTATTTATAACAGCCTCTTGCCCTATTTGGATGCCTTTGCTCAAGCTTATCAACTTATGGAAGGTTATAGATCTCTTCCAAACCCTAGATCTAACATGACTAGACTCAATGCATCTCTACTAACCAATTAGACTAGGTCCAAATTCGACCTTATCAACTTGCCTAAGTTTTCAAAAATAGTAAATACACTATTATTAGGCCTTATTAACTTTATAAAGTCTATCTCGAATTTGAAAATGCATATTAGCCTCAAAATTGCCAAATAAGTTCAACATAATTGATATAGAGAATAGTGTCCACATTGGATGCTTCACAATTTCTTAGATCAATTTTACATATCACGATGTAACTAGAACTTGAAGAACCAAATAGAATGTAAATGCCATGATTCCACCTTTGAACTCTCTGGAAAAATATAGCAACCAAATAATAAATGTGAGTAATCAACCAATTCTTGCATGTCTCCTCCATCTTTGTCCTTCTCCACCAAGAAAATCAATGAGTGAGCATCCATTGCCATCTTGCCACAAGAAACCATCAACCCTTGGAAATTTATGAGTAAAAGAGTACAATAATGATGCTAATATAGCTCAACATGACTCCGTATAACTAGTAGGTAGCACTAGTCCATCTTCAAGATCTACTTGACACAAGAAAATGACCATAGATTCACTAAAAAATGACAATCTCCAAGTATTGACACCACATAGCTCAACACTTGAGAACTTAGCCATGAATGAGTGATATAATGAGCCTCTATTAGCTTCATTTCCATCAGCAAAACCAGCGAAGAATTCTAGTACAACTCCAACATCAAAATGATGCAAAACAATGTAACTAGTTTCACCATATCTTGACTCATTTGCACACACTCGCATGAAGTTGCTCAAACATGAGATAGAACAAGTAAAGTAAACTTGAAAAAACATTTCTTTCTGCTCTCTTGACTTACTTGAGTCTTCAAATACCTACAAAAATAGATCCAAAGTATCTTTGCCATTTGACTTCCCTTTGATGCTCTTGACTAGCTCCAAATTGCCACCTTTCCTTTTGTGTTGTTGAAGCCCTTCAAGATCAACCTCTTGTCTTCATCTTGACCATAAATGTCATTGAATAAGACCTATTTTCCAGATCCATTAGTTGCTTCCATTCCTTGAAAACCACCATCCACTTGCATAGCATCATCTACACAAGAAGATGAACCAAAACATGTGAGTAAGGCAAAGTTTGTACCTTCAACTTTGCTTACCCTTCTCATCATATGTAAGCCTAGATGGATTTTGTCTTCCCCTTTATGATCTTCTTAGAGCTTGACTTGGAGAGGCATATCCACCACCATCATCCAAAGAACCATCTTCATCACCACCAAAAATGTTAGATTGAACAACATTAACAACATTTAGTACTATTTTGATATCAGAGCGAAAAGCTCTAATACTTGATATCTTTCGCGATATCAAATTGATATCATATTATTCAGTTCCTTTCATCCTTTCAGTATCAGATAATCGATTTTTCTGTTGTTGGCATCACTACATCTTAGCGTCATCGATACAATCGATAAGGCTAAGTTCCATATGGATTTTCAAAGTAAAGAAGGTCTTATCACAAACAAGCTGAATGGATCCAGTTATCATTTATGGAAATTTAAGATGAAGACTTTGCTAATCGCCAACGAGTTGTGGGATGTTGTTATAGGTATCGAAGTGAAACTTAAAGACGACACAGAAGACTCAAAATGGAAATCAAAGGATGGTAAAGCTTTCGCACTTATTATCCTCAATATATCAAATACTCAAATTGGCCACATAGCTAAAGCTAAAACTTCGAAAGAAGTTTGAGACATCCTGAGCTCACTATATGATGTGAGAGACGTAACTACTAAGTTACATCTTCGAAGGAAATTCTTCACACTCAAGATGTCGAATAGTGATTCTCTTCAGAATCATATTAACCAGTTTAAGAATCTCTTGCAACAGATGACACCTGTCGGATTAGTCATAGACGATCAAGACACAATCATGACATTGCTTTCAAGCATGCCCTTTACATATGAGAACTGGGTGATGATCATCACGACACACTCAGATTTAACTCTTGCCAGAGTTATCACTATGTTGTTGCAAGAAGAGAAGTCAAGACACTTTGTCTACCTCTTCGTCTCATGCTCTATATGTCAACAAGGGCTCAAAACGACAGAAGCAGAAAAGCTCTAAGCAGTCTGTATCGAATCAGAAATAGACTCAAAGTCAAGAACAATCATCAAATCCACATTCGTCGAAAAAGAAGATGTTTTGCAAGTTTTGCAAATGCAATAACCATGAGATTCGAGATTGTCGAATTCTCAAAGCAAAGAATGCAGCCAAGCAACCTGATCAACAAGCAAATATAATTATAGCATCTCCTGAAGTCGAAATGAACGAAGGCGCTTTTATGGTCAAGGACAAATACATGAATTCGAATGATTAGTGATTTCTGGATTTCGGAGCTACTCAACACATGACGAATTATCGTGAGATTTTCCAATCCTATACGCCTTACAACACAAAGAAGTATGTTCATCTTGGTGACGATAGTACTCACACTATCGAAGGTGAAGGTACTGTAAGATTGAGATTCCAGCATGATCAATTCAAAATATTGTCAAAAGTCTTGTATGTTCCTAGACTCTCTAAAAATCTGTTATCAGTAAGTAGAATTACAGATTTAGGTCATAAGGTGGAGTTTGAGTCTGATCAATGTAGAATTATCAATAGGAGCAATAAGATCCTTGCACTCGACAAGAGACATGGATACTTATATGGATTGGCACATTGTTATTCTGATTCTAGTCAAGCCTTGAAAACCTCTATTCTTGTCAATAAAGCATTACTATGGCATCATCGCTTAGGACACTTGAATTATGCATCTATTTCGAACATGTCCAGGCAATCCCTAGCACTTGATCTCAACTATCCTTCTAGTAAAGTGGATCTCCTTGTCTGCCATAGCTGCATCCTTGGAAAGCAGACTAGGATTCCTTTTAGATCAAGTCATAGGCATGCAACAAAAGGTCTGTTAGATGTTGTTCATACATATATATGTGGACCTATGCAAACTCCTTCATTGCTAGATGCAAAGTATTTCATTACCTTTATTGATGAATTCTCTAGAAGAACAGCTGTTTACTTCATTAAATAGAAATCAAAGGCTTTCATCAAGTTTAGACAATTCAAAGAGCATGCTGAAAATCAAACTGATGAACGAATCAAAGCACTGAGGTCAGATAACGGGGGAGAATACATCTCCACTAAATTCAAGGAATATTGCCTTAACAACGACATTGACAACATTACATTACCTCCTACTTGCCTCAGTCAAATGGTCTTGCTGAGAGAAAGAACAAAACCTTAGTCGAATCGGCAAAGTGCATGTTATCACATGCGACACTTCCGAAGTCCTTCTGGGCTAAAGCTGTTTCAACAACAACCTATATTCAGAACATATGTCCTACTAAAGGTCTCTCAAACAAAATACCATTCAAAGTTTGGACAGGTACCAAACCTCTTCTATCAAACTTACGAGTTTTGGGATGTACTACTTATGCGCAGATTCCTCATGATCTCAGGAAGAAGCTCGACTTCCAGAGCATCAAATATATTTTCATCATGCACTTATCAGCATAATTGTATTGTGGTCCGATTGTTGTTTTACAACATTATTATACGGATTCGCTACTGTTCTACATATTTGCATTCTTGTTGAATGAAATTAACTCTCACTCCTCTTACGCAAACATCCTTATAAAGAGAAATGTATGGCTGTCTCTAACGCCTAAATTATTTCTACATTCTCTTCATATTAGATTATCAGCATTAGAGGATTGCATGGCTGTCTCATATGCCTAATCATTTCTGCAATCTCTCTTTCACAGCAGTCTAAGACTCCTACACTGATAATCTTATTCAGCACAAAAGAATAGCTCCCAATCTCCGTTCTCTAAGTAATCCACGATTATGTTAACACAGTTATTACTATTCTTTCATTATTGTCTTTTATCCGGTTGGTATCTGTAGTAGCTGACAATCTCCATACAGTCAGCGCACTCACCCAACAGATGTAGTATCAGAGCTGATAATTTCTATTTCACGAACCAACATCGTGCCCAATATTTTTCAAGTGTAATGTCAGCTATGCTTAATGAGATAAAGAAGGGCAAAGAAATGGAAACGAAAGAATGGCAAGCATCAATGCGGGCCATGAATCACAATCAATTTGACCTCACCAAAGAGATGAGAGATGGGCTAACACAACTCGAAGTCAAATTTGAAGAGCTGGAGACAATGCACCTCTTCCACTCAAACCAAGAGATATACCAGCATGAAACATGGAGGGCCCGAAGAAAATTGCCAATGTAACATCTCCGCCAGCCTTCAAAGAGGAACGTGATGTTCAGGTTGTGGAGGATTGGTTGTTTCACATGGACCATTACTTTTGGTTGATGCACATTCATGAAGAAGAAATAGCTGATTTGGCTTTGGCATATTTTGAATGCTACTCAACAAACTGGTACCAAGTGGCAAGGATGCTTCGGTCATGGGACACATTACAACGAGGCCCATCAGGGTGAAGTAGGCAAATGGTAGGCCGCAATAGGTGGTCGTAGGGCCTGTAGGCCACAGACATGGTAGGGATGTGGGCGACAGGCTGCAAGTGCAGCGATGGCAGGTAGCCAGGGCATCGAGGAGCTGTGAAAGACCACCGGTGCCTAAAACAACAAGTCCGCCGATGGAGATAACGAAGGAAAAGTTTGGTCAAATAGAAACAGCAGGGACTCTTTGGACTAGTGATTATGTCATCTCCCCTTGCTTCTTTTTAAGGAGGCTGATAAACTCATCCATCTATAAGCTATTCGTTATTTCACTTTGTACTCTGTAAAAAGTCTTTAATCTACGGTTAGTTTTTAGAAAAAAAAAAGTGGCATCACTTCAATTTCACAATACATTATGAATTTGCATGTCCATAATAAGTTGATTTTGAGTCATGAAAAGTAAAAGAAGTGTAGGCCCAAATTCTCTTAGCCATGTGACTAAATTTCCAAGAGGAACTTTTATGCTTGGGAAAGGATTTTTAGGTGATCTTTCCATTGAGTCCAATCTTCATTCAATTATGCTTCTTGGTTTCCAAGGGGAGGCTCGAACCTGGGACCAAAGAAACTTTGGATGCCAAGCCAACCAACTGAGCCAACCCTGTTGGGTATTCTTCATTCAATTATGGCTAGTACTCAATAGAAAGGTCACACCTTTGCTTGGACCTCAACATATTGTACCTGTCATTTTTATTCTAGGTGATCCAACTTCTATGGGGGAGAATGAATTAGCCAAACATCAAGCCATAGATGAGCAAGTGGGTCACTCAAAAGGTCATTGAATAGGGATTGGATGTTAAATACTTTTTATGACCTCTTGCATTTAAAGAGTTTCAATTTACAAATTAGGGTAAAGAATTTCAGGTGACCTTTCCATCAAATTCAATGGTCATTCAATTAAGGCATGCGTTGATTATTTGCTTGTTTCACCTTATGAAAAAGTCACTAGAAAATCTTATCCCAAGAATAAAGGATGGCATTCTATCCAATTTTTTAATAAAAAGAAAAACGGCTTTCAACTTTTTGTGGCTTTTTTTTTATGGGCCACCCATTTAGAGTTTTTATGGGCTGTGATATGCTTGGAAAACTTCTTCACAATAGTAGTTGCATCTAGATTTTTTTGCAGCATGTCATGCCATTTTCTTACTCATGAAATTAGTGATTTTTTTAAGGCTTTCGCGTCACCTCACCCAACATAATTTGAGAGCACTTTTTGAGATCATCTTTCAACAAAACCTTTTGGTTGGAAGGTGCCTCGAATCTTCTAACTATACTAAAATTCAGAAAAACTTATTGCCGCCAAAAATCTTGGAAATAGATTTCAACAAGTGGAAGCCTATGGTCTACCACCCTTCCATTGACGGAACAAAGGGCCTGCCTGGGCTTTGTTCTCCGCAAGCTTGTATATCCGTAAAGCACTACTAAAAAATTTGCTTTGTATTCCAAAGCAATCTTAATCAGCAGAATATAACAGCTGTATCAATTTGACGTATCAGAGAAACCTTACAACCTGTAAGGTTCCTCTTGAAAACCTGTTTTACCACTAGGTAAATTCACACATCCTTTTACCAACAGTAAAAACTTAGAATCACACTCTTGCGCTCAGAACCTCGTGCGCTGAGAACAGTGTGCGCTCAACACTCAGAACAATGTGCGTTCAGAACAGTGAAATAGAGAAATGTGCGCTCAAAACAGTGAAAGAGAGAAGGCAAAAATTTTTACTACTACTGTACGATGGGGAAGGCCCACAGGCAGGGGCCTTCCCCTATACTTAAGTCCCTTCCTCTCCTCAAGATCGGGAGTGCTCAAGGAGTTAGATCTTGATTGTAGCATTTTTGAAAAGTTTCACAAGCATAACCTTATAGTGTTATGTCATTACGAGGAAAGTTAACCTTCCTATAGCACATTAAATAGAATTTAACACTCCAAAATATTACTATGTTGTGGAACTGGTTGGGTTTCCCTGGTTTGGCACAAAGTCTGGCTCGCCGATAAGTTTGACATTACAAATGATCTTTCCACTTTGGGGGATGGCCCATCTTAGGGAGGCCATTATTTACTAGGATGTTTGGGGCCATTTGCATGCCTTTCAGATTGAAGAGATTCGTTTACTTTGAACTTTCATACTACAATAATGTTAAACAATGACCCTTCAAATGAAAAGAGAGAGAAGATTTGGACAATTTTGGTATATTTTCAGAAAAAGAAAACCTAGTGTGAAATTTGACTTTTCAAATTGACATTTGAAGAATAGGCGTATTTTTTTCAGGTTGACAGCTTGTTGAAGTTTCTGGTCTTCTTTGAAAGGCAAACATTGCAACCTCGCCCAATCTTTTCCATCCATCGCTATTTCTTCTTCTCGCTCTCTCCCTCCTCCTCCTCCTCCTCCTCCTTCTGTCGCCTCGCCCAACAAATGCTTTTGTCTGCCTCCGTTTGATCTGATAACCACGCGAGCTGGGCGATGCAAATCATCCTTTCCAGTTTACTGATCCACATACAGCCAGAATCTTGAGCCGATCTATTGTTTAGATTCGGCGTGCTAATAATTTTTGTGTTTGATTAATTTTGTAATCTGATCCAAGAATCTGAAGTGGGTAGTAGTGCTGCGCTCCTGTTGTTACTGTTGCTGTTGTTGCAGGATCCAAATATGGTGGCTCGGGTTTCCGATGAGAGATTCAACAACCCCATTTTCAAGGTATGCGTGCTGCTCTAAATTGGTTTTTGGCTTCAAATGTTTTATTCCATTCCTAGTCGATTTTGTTCAATGAGAGCTGTTGTATTTGAAATCAGCATGGTCATGCTTTCTTGTTTGAACACTAGAAGCATATTCTCTTACTGTTTTGGCTTGAAATGTTTTGTTGCATTCCTAGTCGACTTGTTTCAAGAAAAGCCGCTGTATTTTTTTTCTGTTGTATGTCCTCATTTGTGTGTGGCTAATTGGGGTAATAATTGCTGTATTTGAACCATCATAGTTGTGCAGCTTACTCGTCTTAAAACTATTGCATATGGTCTTGGCTTTATGTCTTGAAATATTTTGTTGCAGTCCAAGTCGGCATGTACAAGTGTTGCTGATGTATAATAATATGGTCTTACTGTTTTGGCTTGATAAAATTTGTTGCATTCATAAAAGCTTCATCTTCATGCTTGCTTGTCTGAAAACTACGATATTAGGCTCTTGGTTTTATGGCTTGAAATATTTGGTTGCATTTGAAGTCGACTTGTACAAGCGTAACTACCTAATTCGAATTTTCATGTGCATTGAAATATGAAAACTATATAATAATATGCTCTTAGTTTTTTGGCTTGAAACTTTTGGTTGCATTCCAAGTCAAACTTCTGCTGTATTTGATACTTCATGTTAATGGTTTCTTATCTAAAAATTGTAATATTGATCGTGCAGCAACAGCTTATTTCGTCCTCGTTTTTGGCAGATCTATGGAGAGCCTGGTCATTCTCGCTCTGTACTGAATGAAGCTCGCAGCCGTCTTTCTCTATCAGGCATAGAAGAGCTCAACGAGGCAGATATCATAGAAGCTCACGATGCGATTTGGCAATATCATACACATACAATTCACCCTCATCAGTGCACCTCTGTTTTGTTACAGAGAATCCAAGCACCAGTCCATGTTGTTTGGTCGATAGTTCGGAGGTTTGATGCACCTCAGCTGTACAAGCGATTTGTCCGCAGCTGCGTAATGACCGGTGATGGTAAGGTGGGAAGTATGAGGCATTATACTGTGGTATCCGGGCTGCCTGCTGCTTCCAGCACTGAGCGTCTAGAAGTCCTTGACGATGAAAAACATGTTCTCAGCTTCAAAATCGTTGGGGGAGAGCATCGCTTACGTAACTATCGTTCTATCACAACAGTGCATCAGGACCAAGCAGAAGGAAATATCGGAACCTTTGTCGTAGAATCTTACGTTGTCGATATACCTGAAGGCAACACGATGGAAGAAACGTGCATTTTTGCAAACACTTTGGTGAGATGCAACTTACAATCACTTGCTAAACTTGCTGAAGAGCGTGCTTCCCTGAATGCAAATGTGTCCCCAGCAGCAGCAGCAGCTAAACTTTTCAAGAACACTATCATGTGAAGCTACGAAAGGGCGGAAATTGGTCCGCCTTATTTGGCCGAGATATTATGATAGACACACGGCCTAACAGACAGCTTTGAAAAACTATTTAACATGTCTGTGTGAAGTCAGAAGAATGCTTTGTTCCGACTCCTCAGAGAAGATGCTGCTTCTAAGATGTTCTATTATACCCAGCCGACTTCTTTTAAGCACATAAATAAGAGGGAAGGCATGATATATTGCAGTCGGATAGGTTGTTGAATTTAAGTTACAAATTATTAAAACTTTGCGTTTTACTACATACTACCGTGTCGCCATAATTGCGTAGGTGGTTTCTATCTTTCTGAGAATCCCAATGAGCTGGATCTACAGGCAGACAGTTTTTTCAGCCGAAGTTGCACGAGACAGGAAGCTTCAATCTTCTTGGCAGGTGTTTCAGTTTATCTAGGCTGTTGCTCTGATTGAGCCTCATTTTAGCCGGTTAGTCCAGTTCATCTTTTTCAGCTTCCAGAAGCTTTTAAGACTACCATTTTCCAAAAATGTGAGCTTTTTCCAGGAAGTTTACAGTTCTGGTTAGCCTATTTTCCTGATAAATGTAGATGTGTTTTTCATCTCTAATAATCTGTGGACGGCCAAGCATCAAGCAGTCACTGCACAATGCAACTTTGTCACTAATCGTCATCACATTAACTACTCTATTCCATAGCTTTCAATTGATGTTTACCTGGACGTTGAACAACTGATTTCGCGCAAGCAGGTCACATGCATTTTCATAGATTGTCTTCTACATTCTTTCTTTTGTTGCCTTGCCCATGTTTGAATTCCACAAGGAAGTTAGAGATGTTGGATTTGCGTTACTGAGGGGGAAGCAACTGATCAAGCAAGCCCAAGTTTAACAAGCCGAGGCAGAATGGCTAGAGCATCCGATATACAGTGTACAACGATCTGTCCGATACCAGCCCCAAGTTTACCGTCGCTGTAATAATTTCCCTAGTCCTATCGGATGACCATGGAACTAGGCTGATGAGGCCTGAATTTATGCGCATTGGTAATTTGGAAAGCTTATGTGCGATCTTCGCCTATCCGTTGTAGGAAAACTTTGCATTTGGTTAATTTTGAGTGTTGTAGAATCAAATAGGTCAAATTCTACATTAGCCTCATCTTTATACGATATGCCTTACCCGTACTGCGCTTTGTTCTCCACAAACGATGAATATGCCTGTGAACTGTCAAGGACCGCATGCTTTGTGCTAGACTCCAGTGCATTAGAGTGCACTAACATGCATGATACGGAAAGGGATATATTCTAAAGTTCAAGGATGAGAAACCCGCCTAGGTTCCTCCCGCCCCCGGTTAAGCCTGATTGTTGCCAGCTTGTTTAAAGTCTTTTGAGGTTCAGTCAATCAAGCAAGCGTTGGCCTGCCGCCTCCTAATGGCAGGACCTAATGCGCAACATCTGTTTTACTATATGGGTATGTTTTCTTTTCCTTGTCACCAAATGAAAAACGTTAGGTTTCTGCCAAATTCCTCGTATTGCATCAGGTGAGCTTTTTTCGCTTATATGTGCCAAATTTTGGAATGTCATCTCTTACTCGCAGTTATGTCAACTTCTACCGAATACCAGGATGTATAAGAACGTTTGGTAACCTCGAAATGATGTGTTCTATCTTTTGTAATTCTGGATCAATCTCATCCTTTTGACCTTTACTATAGAGTTTTCTATATGTTCGTCGTTGCCATCAAACAATTGAGGTCACTGTTGTGCTTGGCTTTTCTTACAACGCAATTATTCATTTCGTTCAATGCATTGACGATGTAGCTCCAACTTTTCTTGTGAACGGAGTGTGAAATCCTGCCTAGTCTTACATTAACCGCATCAAACCCTTCTTCATCAATCTGTCTTTTCGTAGGTATTTCCACTAATTCGCTTTACCCCTCTTTTTGCTGAAAAATCCAGGAAGTGTTTGCTTCATCAATGTTTTAACTATCTCTGAATAAAACTCTTTTCTACGTCTATTGGCACCACATTCTTCTTTTCCCGCAGGCTGTAGCACTTTATATTTCCTGATTGCGAGAGGCTCATGAGACTTTAAGTTCTAATTCCGTCATGGAACCCCTACTGCTGCGAGATGGCCAGGTGGATCGCCAAGCTGCTTGGTATTTTTGTATAAATGTTCTCTTCCCCATTCTGTTTTTCCTCTGTCTCTTAGGGTGCAAAATGCCTTCAGAAATCATATCTGAGAGCTCACTTTTTTGCTGTACGCCCCTCTTCAGTCTCTCAAAACTAGAGCTTAACTACTGCACCTAGGTGAATGATTCAAAACTCTACATGTCTACAAGGCCTTGGTGCTGCTACTTGTTCCTGGCATGTACTAATTGGGATTTTCATCAGAAAGCAGCTGACTGTAAATCTTGATCTGAGGCTGAAGCTACAAAATTAGATCCTCTGATTTCTCTTTTCTTCCTCTTATGCATTTGCAATTATCCATGTCATTACTTATCCTCTGTCAGCCATCTATATTATATGGATGGGTTGTTTTTTGGTAATTGGATCACTCCTACTTTGGCTCAATTCGAGAGATCTGTGAATGTGTTCTCCAAGACCGAAGAGAGGAAGGGTTTTCTCAGGCCTTTCACTATTATGTCTTGCACAGGCTTTAAATGCTCCTTGATGCCCATCCCATCAAATAGCATTTCACATTTAATGCCTGTGTTTTTTTTCCAAACCCACGTCTCATTCTGTGACACTCTCACTTCACCTACACCCTTCCATAACATCAAATAGGGCTTGCCATCTGTTGCCTGATGAGCACTTGTCATGCCTAGGCATCGTTGTGTGACTCACCAGCATAAAACAAATTGTTGAGTTGGAATTGACAGATTCTTGGAAAGCCCACCAAAATATCGAATTAGCTAGAATCCAAGAAATTTTGGAAAGCTAATGCACTTGCAGATAATCAATTTGGATCTAGATAAATTCTAAATTTGTTTTATGGATTAAAACATGTATTGACTGAAAATTTGCTCATTGGTAATCTTGGAGAGAATGTTTTTGGTATGGGATACACATGATTTCAACATGAGATTTAGTTATTAAATGGAACAATGCTACTTGATTTGTCAGATATCTTAGGATAGATCTGGTAACTAAACGGCTACATGTATATGGGTGTTTTGTTTGAAATTTTGAGATATGATATGGATTCCTAAATGGTATCTCAAACTCACAAACCCCCGTCATTAACTATTTCTCATCTTTCTTTGAAAGGCTTTTTTTTGGTATTTTTTATATACTATATAATTAGAGTTTATGATTGTTTTTGTGGAATGAAATCATTTCTGGCTATTGAGTACATTTTTGGAGTGAGATTTTGAATACTAGGTATTCAATAAGTACTCAATATTCTCTGAATTTTTAGTGAATCTATAGTTATACGATATGTGAAGAGTATAAAAGATCTTTTGTAAGGCATGCAGAATCTTGACGGGATCTATGGCATACTCTTGAGTACTAAATCTGGCATGTTTAAACTAGTACACGAAACATAGGCATATTGGAAAAAATTTCTAATGACAATTGAAAATAGGGATAGTTTTTTATGCTTGTTTGGATTTTGGTTGAAATTAGGGATTAAGTTCTTACTAGATACAGACTTCTATGCTATGCAAGGAATTTTCTAATTAGCAAAGAAACATGTCCAAAATGCATATGATTGCACATGACATTTCATTATTTGAACTAAGCTCTTCTAGAATTCCAAATAATTGATTAGATATTTGTGTTATGTAAGGATTCTAAACTATTAACCAGGTTCTGTGGACCTTTTTGGATAAACTCCTATCGCAAACCAACCGAGAATGACTCTTCGACTAACTTAATAACAAACCCTGAAAGTGACTTTTCCTTGATCCTAATGTCTTAATCTTACCATTGCTAAATATACTCAATGGCCTTTTAACATTTTGGCCTTATGTGCAATCACAACTACTTTCACAACGACCTTACCAAGAATACTCATTCTCATAGTAATGTTTATATAAACATATATTGGGCCTTCATACCATTTAGGCTAGAAAACCCTTCTAAATTATTTCCAATGTGTGTAGATTATAATAACCTTCAGTTGGCCCAAACTAGCCTAACACATATTCCCGGTGCTGTCGTTGTCACTTTCACTCTCATTAGAAGTATGCACCATGTACCATGCACTTCTGGCCATGCCACTAGCATCAATAGTGAAGGGCTTGATCGGTTTCACTTGTCCCGCAGATCTCGACATTTCAGCTAATGCAGTGGCAGCCATAGTTGTTGATGATGATGTTTCACCCAAAACCCTTCTCACAGGTACCAATTTCAAATGTCGTAGCAGTCGCAATGACAAGTGATGGTTACTATCCACAATCCAAGACACAAGTCTTGGTGTCCGCCCTGTCAACATAACCTGATTCAGCCACTCTGTAGTAAAAAATGTATACTTCCCATTGAGGAATAGCTCATGAACCTGCGTCATGGCTATCATAGCAAAATGCAGGAATTCTAAAGTGCCATAACTTTTAAAATTCTTTGTGGCATTCTCTGTCAATCTACTCTCAATAAGACCTTCCACTTCCTTAACTCGTTGTGAAAAAATCTCCTCCCATCCACAATACAAATGCCACAAAATTGAATAAGATACATCAATATTATTTACAATATCATCATATACAGTATCAAATCCTGTACAAACCCCTGCCACCCAGGCTTTGAATTTAGCCTACTCGAGAGTCTAGCTCCTACCAAAACTCATACAAATCCTGCAGCTCCCACAGTTCATTCCATTCCTCTATCGTTAGGTCCCTCAACTCTGGCAAGAACAAATAATCAGTATTCCATGCATGTTCTATATTTCTCAAAAATTAGCCAGGGTTGCAGAGCCTTGTACAAACTGGTTACCTCCCTCACCAATTTTTTCTTTGCACGCTTGACCCTGGGTTGCCTTGGGGAACGGGAACAAAACTCTGACCTTGTATCAAAAAACTAGTACTCTACTGCTATCGTCGTGGGGTTTCCTCAGCCATTGTAGTATCACCCACGACGGTGGCTTGTTCCTTCGCCATCTGCCAGCACCATTTTCACTTCAGCTTCCTTGTCACGAAGTTCCACATCCCATGTCAGATAGCTGGGGTTGAGCTCGTTGTAAAACCGCCAAGGCCTGTCGCAAGTTGGCTTGCTCCTGTACAACCTCCGGGGTGTGATAACCAATTTGCACACTGCCCTGGAGTGGGCAAAAATCCTTGCCTCTGGGCCAGTTCCTTTTCCAGTTGTAAATTCTCCTCCTGCAAGAATCCTTGCTCTTCCAAGTACTGCTCTATTTTGTCAGCTACCTTCGTGTGCAAGATGTTTTTCGTCCATTCCTTCAAGCTGACGTTATCTATTCGAACTGGCCCCCTCGCAATGATACTATTAAGCTGAGCTTGCAAAAGCTCTTTTTCGTATTCACAAGCATCTTTGGCCGTTTGTGTCGTGTATGCCTCTTTTTGCAGCTGAGTAATCCGCTCAAAGTACTGAGCATTTCTTTCATGCAGCATTTTATTGTCCTCTTCCTGATTTTTTACTTGGTCCTGCAAGTTGAGCATTTTTGTCTTCAAATCATTAATCTGCGCTTGATATTGGCGTAGCTTCGACGCCTCTTCCTCAGCAACTATGAGCCGTTCTGTCTACCGTAAATAAAGCGTATGCCAATACGCGGCCTGATCCTCCAAAAACTGATACAATCACACAAAATCTATCCCGGACCTCAACCTTGGTGAAAATCTATTAGCCTTCTGCAAAAAAATTCCTAATCTTCAAATCATCTTCATACTTTGCATCCACATCTGGTGTCACAACAACCTCTGGTAGCATGGTGGCATCCGGTACCACGGTAGCAACTGGCTCAGCAACTTGTGGCACCCCTTCATGTGTATCGTGATTCTTCATAGTGTCTGGCTGCTGTGTCAGCGGAGTCCCCCATCAAACCATCTGATACCGTTGTATCTTGTGAAGGAATCTGATTGGACTTCTTCATTATCCCCCCTGCAATGCTGCTAACAACATAACGTTACTCAAAGCAGCATCTTGTACAGCAGCTTGTTGCAACATCCCAAATTCGTGATTGATCAAAACACCAAAGCTATCACATAATTTTGCGATGTGCGCTCCCCATTCTATATGTTTTTTATTACTCTGCAAGCACTTCACAAACTGTACATAAGATATGTTTTTCCCCATGGAATCCGTGTACCATTCAGCGCAGCTTGAATCAAAGCGAAGGATTTGACTGACATGTTATGTGCAAGCTGCTTTCCAAATACAACTTGGTTCATCCATGTACACAACAATCCCAATGTAAAAGATCTGCATAAACTCAAGTGGTAACACTGTTCCTTTGACAAAGCCTGTGGTGGAAAGAAATCTGTCATCGTGACAGAAGGAACCTTAGGTGCATCAAATTTAAATGGCAGGTCTAAAGCATTACAATATACATCCTTTGTGCTTTCCTTAGTAACTTCCTGTTTTTATTAATAAAAGATGGAAAACCATCGGAGTACAAAGGAATGCATGTTGAAAGTGTAAAGGCCCGAATTGAGATATTGTACAACTATAACAAAGGTGTAAGTCGTTAGTTAAGATAGTTGGAAGTTTAGGTAGTGCAGGAAGCTGTGAAGCACCCGTCCCTGTAACTATGGCACGTCGAAGTATTGCAAGTGCCTGAGTGCGTTGTAAAGTCATTGAAACTCGTGGACGATAATAAGCCGTAAGGATAGATAAAGGTGAGGCACCACGTCCTTGGAGTTTCGCTGCAAAACCTGCACAAGATGATAGAAAATCATCGAATTTCTTATGCAGGCACCCATAAGTTTCCAAAGCAAAAGGAATAAAGTCTTCTTCAGGAGTGCGATGTGAATAATCTCGCTCTTTATCTAGAGCTGCATGAGAAGCAGCGGCACCCTGAGTAGTTGAAGCACGGCGAAGGAGGTCAGGCCGCGAAGGATCAACAACAACAACATCCCCAAGCGTGCGAATCCCCTCGCGTGAAAGAACAAGATCAACTCGACGTCGAGGCGACTGTGAATCAGACACAGGCAAGATGTGGGTCTGCTCCTGGACAACATGAAAGCCGCACTCATGTGCAATAGATGCCAATACGTCACGAATGGAATCATGAGTCACAGTGCGCTCTCTGCCAGAAGGGCAACGCATGAGATGAGTGCCAATAGGATCAACATGGTGACCACAGGAACATTTTGTCAAACCTGCCAGCACTGGATTAGGAAAACCCAACCTAACCCGAAGAGCGGTGAGAAACAACTTTGAAGAAAGGCGCAAGTGTGGAACAACAGGGCGCGCAACAAGCCAAGCACCAGATTCCGGGCCTGCACAAGACAAAAGGCGAGCCGAGTCTCATCGAAAAGTGAATCATTGAGAAGCTGAGTGAAAGCTTGTGAGTGGAAGCGCTCCAAAATTAGATACTTTTGAAGCACGTTGATGGCTAAGCAAAGTTTCAAAGGGAGGCAAAGAAGCTCGCACAGGTGGAGGGATGAGATCCTTGGCCGCACGAAGATGTTGTTGGAAAGGAAGAATGCTTGTTTCCACATGGGCTACTGAATCAAGAAGAATGGGCTTGTTGTCCTGCTGAAACCGAGAGATAAGTGCAAAGGCAACAAGGGCCCAACTTCCCATAAAAGCAGCTGGAGCAATAGAAGCTGTGCAAGAAAGACCAACACCTCCGGACGAAGCGGGAAGAGAGACTTGTCGCTTAACGAACTGACCATTGGAAATATGAAAGGATTCCGAACCCATCAAGCGACCCAGAATATATGATAAAGTATTATCGAAATCCTGTAGCAAAGCCAAAACATCAGGAGAGAGAAGAACACACCGTAGAATATAACTTGGTCGTTGAGCGAAGCATTGAGTGAGAATCCCTAGAGCAACTTGAGCATTGCCAAGCTTTGGTAGCAAATCAGCGTGACGAAGATGTGCGCCCAAAGTGTCCTGCAAAGAGGAAGCCACAAAATCCGAGAAACCTATAGGAATACCAAGCGCTCGAATCTCATCAACCGGAGATGTCCGAAAGTGCGCCAAAGCAAAAAAGAACACCACCCAAGAGATCACCTTGTCTGATACCATCAGCAGACGAGATAACCGAAACATCACCCGAGTGAGAAGCATGACTGAAATATAGAGGCGCATCCATGGAATAAAAAAAGCGAACAAATGGGATGAGCTGAGCGAGAGGACCGTGAGCCGCACGAAGTTCTTGGAAAATGGCCCAGGAAACAGAATTGAAAGCATTTTTAACATTCACTTGAAGGACAACCCAATCTGGATGAAGATCCAAGGTAGCACACAAAGCATGTATGACCGTCTCGCAACCGCCAGGAGTAGCACAACCAAACTGATGAGGAAATAGGTGGTCATGAAAACTGTCACAAAGCTGAAAACCAAGAGCCCTAGAAACCAATCTGTATAAAACCTCTCCAACAACAATGGGACGCACTCCACCGCCAGGCTTATCCAAGGCTATCACGAGCAGCACCAAGAATACGAGCAATAGAAAGAGGAATACGGCCACATGCTAGGGAAGAGCAAACTTGAAAGAGCAAACCAAACCCGCTAGCAGAGTCATCAAGAGAAAAACAGTCACGAAGATGCTCGAAAACCATACCAGAAGGACCCCCAGTTGACAGATGAGGGCTGCGAAGAAAAGCATTAAGAAATTGAGATTTCGAGAGCTGCAAATCGGAATCAGGTTCAAAGTCCTCAACAAAAGAGGGAAGAGAGTCATTTGCCGGTGGATGAAGCAAAGCCTGAAGGGTGGCAACAGAAGGAGTAGCTAGACTTGTAGGAGCTAGAGAACGAGTTGCACAAGAATACTCACCCACTTGCCCAAGTAAAACACAGCGACGCAACCGACAATGAACATGGGGTATAGAAACACCATCCGAAGTCGAATCTCGCTGATATTTTGACCGCTTTTCACTTGGGTTTTCTTCGTCCTCGTCTTTATGCACACATTCCCTTTGCCTTGCGCTTAGATGTCCAGATAGCTTTGTCCTTAGCTTTGTCTCATCTGGCTTCCAACCCTTCTGATATTGCAGCTTGGCATGTCTTTTTGCTTTTTTCTCTCTGATGTTTGCCTCTGCCTCCTCGGGGTGGTGATGCTGGTCATAGGGAAACTCGCAAGAGGATTCGTATCTTTATGTCAGGATAGGGCGCACTACTGGGTCGCGATCTGCTGGCTCACAGTTTAGCCATCTGTTGACAAGTCTCCTTCACTGTCTCTTCCCTGCTCTCGCTCTCTGGCTAGTGGTTGCTGCTCCTACTCGCGCTCTCTCTGTTTGTCCGGGCCTTTGTTGATAGCGTGACCCCTCTTAACTCTCTTCTCTTCTTGTTTGCGGTTTGCTCTGGTTTGGCTCTTTCCTCACTATTGTGCTGGCCCGTCGCTCTCTTAACACCTTGAACCCTGATAGAAAATCTTCCATTCATGGCAGCTGCAAAGTTGATTATGAATTCTTTAGCAGCATCCTCAATTATCTTATTAGGTTGGAAATTCTTCAAATGCTACAACCTCAATTCTCCCAAATGAGTCTGAATCAAACTCACGTTGACTTTAAAATGATGTATTTTAAAAGTAGGCATTTTCACGCTAGTTGTCATAGTGATTGATGTTTGTAGCTATTATGAGATCCTAGTGAAGGTTCTTTTAACCGATTCCAGCTATTACAAGCCCATAAAGGATATCAGAAAGTGGAGTCGAGCCACCAAACTACAAGGAGAGTGTCGACAAATCACAAAAAAAGAGCTCTACAATCTAAATATACCGAGAGCGCCAATATCGAAAGAGTCAACAAATAGCGGACCGACCGACGAGCATAAACAAAGCCCAGCGCCTCACTACCATAATTTACGGCTATGGGAATAAAAGCATGGTCGAGTCGGCAAAATAATTGAATCTACTTGAATTCTAATGTCAGATACCTACAAAAGGTGTATTATACTCGTAAACCTATGGCGCGAGAATTAGAGGTAGATCAACTCTCAAATGGGCCCAAAGTGAGAAGGGACCCAAGTAGTTAAAATAAAATTTGGTTTCATAAATTTTGTAAAGTCAAGTTCTTATGGCACATGGTTTTAAGTAAACCAAAAATCCTAATCTTAAGATTGTCTATATAAGGGCATGTGACACCATTTTGTAGCCACCTTTTCATTTGAGAAGAATAGGGTTGAGAGAGAGAGAGAGAGAGAGAGAGAGAGAGAGAGAGAGAGAGAGAGAGAGAGAGAGAGAGAGAGAGCAATATCTCAATAGATCTACTGATGGAACAAATGACAAAACTACACAAACAACGGATGGAGCAATTGACAACCCAGTTTGATCAAAAACTGTAAGGCCTTACAAGGAGTTGTAAGATCTTTGGCAAAGGAGGAAAGGGTATGTGAAGCTTGTGCCTTGGGTAAGGCACACAACTTACCTTTTTCAAGCTCAATCACAAAGACTAGTCATCCTCTCGAGTTGATCCACTCGGATGTGCATTTTGCTAGTTCAAAGAGCAATGGTGGAGCTACAATGTTTGTCACCTTCATAGATGACTACTCAAGATATGGATGGGTATATCTACTTTCCTCTAAAGCACATGTTTTTGAGAGTTTTGCCAAGTTATAGACTTTTGTTGAGAAACATCATGATCATAAGATCAAAGTCTTTAGAAGTGATAATGGTGGAGAATATATCTCCAATGAATTTAAATCAAGAAGCTATCTTTTCCCTACACCCCTCAACAAAATGGGATGGCCGAGAGGAGGAATAAGACTTTATATGAATGTTATGAGGCTCTAAGGTTAGATGTTTGCCTACCTAAGTCATTTTGGGGCTCTCATGTGTGCTAATTTCTTATGTAATAAAGTTCCATGTAGCTCTATAAATGATAAAACATATTATGAGTTGTTGTATGGAGAAAGGCCTAATCTCAAAGACTTGAAAGTATTTGGATGCATTTTCTATGTACATGTCCCTTTGGACACAAGAACCAAGGAGGATCCATCATCCATGAAGGGGATCATGGTAGGATATGGCAATGCAAGCAAAGGTTACAAAATCTGCATTCTCTCTTCTCAAAAGTTTGTCATTTCTAGAGATGTCATTTTTGATGAGACTAGAATGCATAAGCTTGAAGGTGATTCATCTAACCACTCTATTGGAAGAGAGGTAGCTAAGATCAAGGAGGAGCTAGATCATGAGGAGGGCTAGAGCCAAGGACATCAAGCATACCAAGAAGGTCCACAAGGTCAAGGATGAAGCCATCAAGGCTCACATACAAGGACAAGGGTAAGCAAGCCAAGGGAAGTACATCTTCATATGCTTTCATCACATCTTTTGAAGAGCCTTCAAATGTTAATGAAGCTTTAGAATCAAAGGAGTGGTTTCAACCTATGTGTGATGAGTACAATGCATTGATGGAGAATGATACTTGGATGCTTGTTGATCTATCTATGGATAGGAATGTGATTGGTTGTAAGTGGGTTTTTAAGCTCAAGTTGAATCATTAT
Organism: Diphasiastrum complanatum; assembly: GCA_029204225.1. Lineage (NCBI taxonomy): Eukaryota > Viridiplantae > Streptophyta > Lycopodiopsida > Lycopodiales > Lycopodiaceae > Diphasiastrum > Diphasiastrum complanatum. The sequence goes on from CM055102.1 coordinate 2,816,273, forward strand.
GGGAGTGTTTCTAAGCACAAAGCAAGGCTTGTGGCCAAGGGGTATGCTCAATCAAAGGCCATAGATTATGATGAGACCTTTGCACTCATGGCAAAGATGGTCACCATAATACTAATCATAGCTTTTTCTTCTCACTTTCGTTGGTTGTGCTTTCAAAAGGATGTGTCAAATGCATTTCTCAATGGCTATTTGGAAGAGGACATATTCATGGAGCAGCCTGAGGGCTTCATCAAGCAAGAGATGGAAGACAAGGTGTGCCATCTCAAGAGGAGCTTGTATGGTTTGAAACAAGCTTCTAGATTTTGGAATACAAGGCTCAACTCAGAGGCATTGTACTTTTATTGCTTTATACTAATGATATCATACTTAGCGGAGATGACTTAGAAGGGATTGAGAAAACTAAGCTAGATCTATCCACAGTTCAAGATGGTATATCTCAGGCATTTGCACTTCATTTTGGGTATGGAAGTACTTAGATATTTAGATTATGTCTTCATTTGGCAATCTAAGTATGCTCTTTCATTACTTGATAGATTTAACATGCATGGATGTAAGCATGTAGAGACTCCTATGGAGCATGATGTAAAAGTAGTAACCAATAAAGAGGATGAAAGATCCTTCAAGGACATCACTCTTTATAGGCAACTTATTGTTTCCTTAATGTGGATAACCATAACAAGACCTAATCTTTGCTATAGTGTTTGCAAGCTTAGTCAAAATATGCAAGATCCATTAGTTCAGTATCCATTGGAAATGTATCAAAAGAATATTGAAATACATCTCGGGCACACTAGATTTTGGGATCCTTTATAGAGGTGACTCCATTAACTTGCATGCTTTTAGTGATTCAGATTTTGCAGGGGACAAGTAGATACAAAGTCAACAAATGTCTTTGCAACTTTCATTGGAGAAGGTGTGGTTTCTTGGCTATCAAATAATCAAGAAACAATATCTCTTTCATCAACCAAGGCCGAGTACAAAGCTCTAACAACCACAACCAAGGAGGTGCTATGGATCAAGAGGTTGCTTGAGGAGCTGAAAGTGATCACATCAGGTGTCATTCCACTCATCTACAATGAGGCTTGGCCCAACACCTAGCATCCAATCCAATCTACCATGCAAGGAGCAAACACATAGAAGTTTTTAAGGGAGAAGGTCCAAGCTGAGGAGTTTTCATTGGAGCATGTTTTAAGTGAAGAATGCATTGTTGATATATTAACAAAGCCTTTTCAAAAGGCTTCTTTTATGAAGCTTAGATCAGCCTTTGGCTTAATTAGTAAAGCTATGTTATCATCTAGCTAGATTGTGAGGAGTATAGAAATTTTACAATTATAGCTTGTATGGTTTGATGAAATTCACTTGTAGGCGATGATGTGGCACATGACACTTGTATAGATGCTTATTCCTATGCCTAATCATGTAAATTCCTTACACGAGGTCAATTGGCATCTTTACTAATGAGTACAAAATGTCCATTACCATTATAGAGAGAATGTAGGACTAGTTTGTTGTAATTCCACTTGTATGTGATGATGTGGCATTGATTACGTGGATAGATGATTAGATAAAGTTAACATGTTAATATTTCTCATTTGAGGTCTTGTAGCATCATTTCATGTGAGAACAAAAGGCCATTTTAGCCTTGGAGAAGATATAGGGCCAAAAATAACAATTTTTGCATTGTTGAGGGATCTCACTCTCATGAGGTCAACGTTAGGGCTAAAGGGCCATCTTATGGTTATGATTCTAGGGTTAGGTCACATGTTTGAAGGGTAAACCGAAACCCTAGATCTGACAAGGATATGTATATATATCTTTGTAAATCTTGTGAAATTGATGATGAAAAATCAAGATTTTTCACTTCCATCAACATTGTCTTTGAGTGGCGAGTTAAAGCTGTTATATGTGAGTGATCTTATGCATTAAGTACATGTTTTGGAAGGTACTGAAGTTGATTATAGTTCTATGATGCTTGTTGCACTTTACATTTATGTTTGATCAAATCTGTGTGTCTTTTGTGGAGTTAAATGCCAAATTAGCTAGTTTTGGTAACTAGTCTTTATTATAGCTCATAGTTTGGATCTAGATATTTGATTTGTGCATCCTCCATCACTTTTAGATTGATTGGGATTGAATTTTCTGTAAAATTTTGTCAACTCATCCATCACCTTTTCGGCAATTGCATTGATATTGATAGAAGCAATAGTCGTAGAGGTTGTGGTACACTACCTTGCTGTATAAGACAACATACCAATGTGTGACACATCATATGATTATGCTTCCTCTTCATGTATTTTATCATCCATTCTGTGTTGAAATGCCATATATTCTTCTTGACGTTTGAGCTCATGCTTGATACGCTTTGGCAATCCTACCAAGAACCACATGATCATGACCTCATCAGTAAGATCTAGTTCGCAATATGATATAAGATGTTGATACGTTCGATGTAGTCACGGACCATCTCCTTCTTTCCCATTTTGATCTTACTCAACAACATGAATGGATCATCAAGAAACTTCATTGACTTAAAGCGCATGATCAAAGTAGATTTGACACTTTCCAATCAGCACATTCTTCTGGAGCTTGATTATAAACCAATCTTGCGTAGCTCTCGTAAGTGCCATTGGAAACAGCTTAAGGTTATCCTACGGGTTCACTTCACCATAGACCTCACATGATTCTACATAGATTTTGAGAAATCTAACCGGATCTTATACTTTGGCATCTCCCAAATGAGGTGTTCGTCTAATGATTGGATGTGGTTGAGGCACATCATAATTAACATCTTCGTCTCTTTTCATTTTTTTAAAAATTCTTCAAATGATAAAATTTCTTGATAATGGTAGACTTATGACTTCAAGTTCAATAGAGATGGATCTAGACTTTTCAGGAAATAATAAAATGTTGATTTGATATGAGCAACTTTGTTGATGATGTCAAAAAAAAAATGAAATAAAGTTTGGATCGTATGTTGACATTCTATAATATGCAAAAATTTAGAATCAATGTCGTAACAACTCAGAAACTTTCACAAAATTCTCAATAGCTAAATTAGGATGATCAGAACTCAATAATGGCACTGACGAAAATTACCTAGGCGAGGGTTGGGTTGGCTAGGATTCTTTCTAGCTATTTTGGATAAAACTTCACTAAAATGGCTATTTATTGGCAAAACTAACCTTCGCCCACTTAACTGGAGGTAGATCTTACTGCAAATGCTTGGTAGGCTTGACAAAGGTTTATATGACGAAACAAAGGATTTTTTCAACTTGGCGAGGATTCTGAGTGATATTTTTGGAGAAATAATCTTTACTTGAAAAAGCTAGATGGAACTAAGTTTTGCCTGACTCATTGATGATAGATTACTATATTTGGAAGCTTTAGAAAAGCTGGTGAGGATTGGGAGAAGGTTGAAAGATAGATATTAATATTTCTATCAAAAATCTTGTGGATTTTCTTCAAAAAATGACCAAAAGCTCAAAAAACCTTCACTTGACTCATTTTTTGAAAAGTAACCCTAGTTTTTGGAAAAAATTTCACTGTTTTTGGTTGTTTTTCCCAAGTTTTTGAAAAATGGCTGGGAAGTAACCTTCGCCCTTCAAATTGTAGCTTCACTTCATCAGGGTGGTCCTTCTTGCAAGTAGGCAAAATTCGATTACATGGGAAGAGAAAATTATGAAGGTCTAATAACGATTTTGCCCCCTTATGTCTTCAAATCGTAGAAAATGAGCGATTTTTTATGTTTCTATGATTTGTTGAGATGCAGATGGATCTTAACAATGATGTAATGTTCTCCTCCCTTGCTCATCAATCCCAAGTGATACAAGCAAGAAATCCACTCAAAATCATAAAATTCACCCAAAACTACAAATTTAACACTATTATGCAAAACCACATTGGTAAATGCAAGCTAACAACCATCCAAGCATCATAAACATGCTAAAAATGAAAATAATGGCATTACTCATTGGAAATGGCGCCAAAATTGTATGGACTTTCCTGTCGACCTTCAACCCTAAACCTAAGCACCTGCAAAGCATTCAAGCGATGAAGAGGGTTTTAAAATGTCACACGATAGTTAGATCCCATGAGAGTAAGTATACTTTCATATTCACATACATGCTTATGATTCAAGATCTAACACTATGATCCATTAACCCTAATCTCCAAGATCAAGCTTCTTCTCTCTCTCTCTCTCTCTCTCTCTCTCTCTCTCTCTCTCTCTCTCTCTCTCTCACACACACACACACACACACACACACACACACACACACACACACACAAATAGAAAGAAGATGCAAATCCAACAATTAGCAACACCAAATAATATAAAGATAGCAATAACACATGAGAGATGAAAAAAGAGAGGAAGCAAGGATATTCAATTGCAAAGGTTCCACTTCTTGATTGAGCATGAAAAATGACACACAATGTACCACTATATATAGTGGATTTCAAGGCACTTGGCCTCAATGCCTATTGGCCAATTCCTACCTCCCTTTTTATTTGAATTTGGGTTGGACCTACACACACAAAATGATATTTGTTATTAAGTTGGACGAAATAGAAATTGTAAAAGGGCGTAAACTTGAACGTGTCACAATCACCTTGATGAACCGTGAATTGCAACAATTTGGCGGAAGTTTTATTGTAAAGAATTTAGTGTGCAATCCGAAAATCACATGTGGTGGATAGCTGCCTTTGAAGTTCCTAAGGAGTCTCACGAAGTATTGAAGTGGCTATTTGAAAAATGTAGTATATCTAAAATAATACATTCACAAAATGAAGGCAAATTGCTCAATGTTGAAGGAGAAAGCTTTGTTGTAGAATGGCACCTAGCTGCTGATTTGAAGACCTTGAAATGCATGTACGGTTGTGGTCTTGGTGCAAATGCAAAACATTTTTGCATTTATTGTATGTTTGAATCTGGGCGAAACAAAAGAATTTTGAATTGCAACCAACGTCTTGCACCAAACAATCTAGACAAAGCTTGGAGTCCTGTGTTGAATATTCCTCTCGAAAGAGTCCATTTTTGCACAATGCATGGTGAATTACAAATATTGGAAAAATTATTATTTTTGCATTGTTGTTACGCATGGAACATGTAGCCCAAATCAAGAGCAGATGTTAGCATTAGAAATCTAGAGATAATTTTATCCAATATGGGATTGCATAAGGGCCATGTGAGTCTTACCAAAGACATTGAGATGAGTGGAAAAATGCAAGATGTTCCAGCAAAAGTTTCAATGGTGCGAAAGCGAGACACTTATTGTCAAATCATATATTGTACGCGAAAGTAGTGTTGAATGGGAGTACTAGAAGAAAATATGTCAATGCACAACAAATATTGGCTCAGATGCTCGCATGGCAAGTAGGAAGGAAGTTTCTATCTGGTGAAATTACTGTTATTTTTTTGCTTAATGAGTTTCTAGTGACTGTGGCCCACAACAAAGACAATCCTAGTGTAAAAGTGAACGAGATGGACGACCCGGGTGAAGAGGAAGAAGATTTATCCCTGGAGCAGGAATCAGTCTTGGCAACACAAGTGGCAACAAGTGCATCCACATCAGTGGAGCCAGAGGATATAGATGAGTCCAATGATGTCGTGCTTCGTATCCATGGCCTTGCTCCAATCATCATTGATGAGCAATAGTATGTGTTTATGCATGATTTGCAACATATTCTTGGCTTGCGAGAAGATGAGATGTTGGCAACATTGGTAAAGTTGTAGAATGGTAGTTCCACATTCGACTACACCCAGCCCGATGACACGTATGAGCAACTGATCGACCATGACACGGACACCACCGAGCAAGCACTGACAAGAGTACTTTGTCAATTGAAGACACTTCAACCACCACCAATTCAAACGAGGCCATTCGAGGTACTCGATGGGAAAAACGCCGATGTGCAGTACAAAGGCAAAGGAATTCAGCTTGCGCAAACCGAAGACATTGATGAAGGGACTGAGGCAAATTTGACCCAACAATTCAAATTGTGTGTTTTTGTTATGTTTGTTTGTCTTCATTATACTCATTTTGCAATAATTTGAACCAAATGCAGGACGCAATGGAGATTGATGACTTTGCTATGCGAAGGGGCGACGTTCGGGATAAAGCTGAAGTAGGAACTCTGGATAAGTCTCTGGCCCACTACATTGGGAGCTTGCCCAACAACTTTATTTTCTGCTTCAACAACAAGTACAGTCCAAATGGACCGACAGAGCTTCTTAAATGCAAAGCGCTCTCCAAGCACATCGGAGAGGTAGAGTTGTCCCCATCAGTGCCAAAGGCTTACTGTGTCCTCCGAAAAGCCATTTTGAATGATTTCTGCCATGGATTCGAGACTCGGCTTATTCTCTCGGGTTTAATTGGCCCTTATGAGAATGAGAGTGATGCTCCAAAATTAACATTAGAAATGTTAAAATCAGTAATGTCATCAACAAAGCGATCAGAGAATCTTAAGTCTTCTTTGAAGGAAATGGACCGAATGTGAATAAAGACTTTGTCATTTTTCTCTTATCGACTCTCCTAATTATCCATTGTAATTACTTGATGTGATTATTCTTAGAATTAAGAATTTTTTTTTTGTTTGATAAAAATGGCCTGGATCGCACTGTGGCGTAAAAATCACGCCAAGGCGCGACCCAAGCCCGTTTTTACGCCAAGGCACAACCCAGGCTACTTTGATCAGGGCAAACGGGCCATGGTCGAACCTTGGCATAAAAACCACGCCAAGGTGCGACCCAAGCCCGTTTGACTTGGTCAAAGTGGCATGGGTCGCACCCTGGCGTGAAAATCATGCCCAGGCAAAAAAAAAAACTATCTTTTACAAAATCATACTAAAAAACAACCATTTCCATAGTACTGAAAATCTCAAATCACTGCATTCACATAGATAATACTAAATTACTCAAATCTGCAATTTTGCATTCACATAACCTAAAAATCTTCAATATATTAAATACAAAAATACTCTTTATATATCATCTTCGAAGATCTCCTAGACTCCTCTTTGTGGTTCATTATTCTATCAAACTCACTTCCTAGCATATAATTAAATTGTTTGGTCCAAAACTTCCTCCTTGGATTTATTAAATATGGCTATTTCCAGTACATCATATTTTCATTTACGCTCTCTCCTTAGCCTTCTAGCAAGGTGGAAATCCTTCGGGAGTATTGTGACTCTCTTTTCGTGTGTCCTCAAAAAGTTGTGTCAGGTATATTTCCGCAGACTCTTGTATCGTCGACATAGCATCTGCCGTAACCCTGTTTGCCAAGGAAAATTCATCTATTATTTCTTTGACAAGCCTCACAAATGGGGCCGTAGGTATCAGAAATTTCACAGATTTCTGATATCTCCTTATATCTTGCAGCCACTTTGCAATTCTGCAGTTCCTACGTAGTCGAGGAGGCGGTGCCTACATCCTGCGGAGTTCCTTTCCAGCCCAAGGTGCCGCACGAGGGGCCAGCCTACCCCTGCCACGCTTTATGGTCCTGCTTGGGCTAGCTGCGGCAGAAGCTGGAGGTGGAGGAGGTGGTGGAGGTGGAGGTGGTGCTGAAGAAAAAGAATAAGGGGGAAAAAGCCCTCAAGGATGATCGAAGGAGTAGCAAACTCAGCACATAGGATATCATGAGGGATGGTAGTCTCGGCACGTATCATGCGATCCAACATAGTGTCCTGAATGTGGAAAATGCTTGCCCACTCCCGGAGAGAAAGTCCTGGCAACCAAATCTCGGAGGCATACATCACTGCTGGAACCACCCGTGTGTGCAACAACTGGCATCTAGTAGCGGGATCTAAAATATGATTCATTGTACAACCACGCTCGAATTGGACCAATGCTGAAAGACCTGAGGAAATGTGCGCAAATGCAGCCTGGTGGAAACCAAGGAGGGGCGCAGTAAACAAGACTCCCAAGTAAGTATAAGAGGCAACAATGTCAACTTCCTAGCCGTCATAGAAGAATTGATAATTGTGAAGGCTTTGTCGATCGGTGTTGATAATCATGATCTTCGTCTTTTTTAAGTTAACAGAGAGACCCCAAGCAACACAAAGCCGATGTAAGACCTGTAAGTGACACTGCAACCCTTCTGGTGAGGAAGAAAGCAAAACAATGTCATCAGCATAAAGCAGAATGGGGATGAGCAAATGAGCCAGCGGGCAACCATCTTCACCTTCTTCACGAATGAGGCGCTCAAGATCATCAATATAAAGTGCAAACAACAAAGGGGATAGTGGACCACCTTGCTTGATGCCAACAGTGCTACGGATGGGAGAAGACAAATCAGTACCCAGCCGAATACGTGCTAGAACTCTCTCATACAGAGCAACCACTGCCGCGAGAATAGAGTCAGAAAAGCCAAGCTGACGTAGTCTGCTGATCAAAAGATGATGGGGAACGGTATCAAAGGCCTAAATAGATCAACGAAACAAGCAAATACCTTCTTGCCCATATGCTTTGCCTCCTCAATGATAGTACGTAGAGTGAGGACATGTTCAAGAGTGCTATAACCTCGGCGGAAGCCAGCCTGGCTAGTCGCATACAATAGTCGAGAATCAACCTCTGCCGTAACGAAGTTCTGGAGAATAGTCACGTACAACTTGGCCAAGGTATGATCAATCATAATAGTGTGATAGTTGTGGACATTCATGGCATCGCCTACTTTAAGAATAGGATGAAGGAGATTGGTGGCCCAAGGTATGGGGAAACCATCAATGACAGAGCGGTTGAAACAGCGGGCCAAGAAAGGAGAGGCGAGTTTGGCAATTGGTTTGAGGAGCTCGGCTGAAAGGAGGTCAATGTCAGACGTACGATTGTTCTTGAGTTTGCAGATGGTGGCTTCAACCATGTCAGGAGAAAAGAGGTCACAGTGGGTAGGACGAAAAGAAAGAGAGATGGGAGGGTGAGCAGTTGTATATAGGTTGGTTGCATAGTTGACCCAGGATTGAAGAGGGATGGGTGCAATGGATAGGGGCTTATGAAGAAAGATCTTCCAAAAAGTAGCCGATGAAGCAGAGTGGAGGGAGCGAAGGAGGTAAGAGGAACGAGAAGAAAAGTAGGTCACTTTCTTTTTGTGGAAAAGAGAACGAGGCTGTTTTTCTGCAGAAGAAGACAATGTAGAATTGGAAAATTTAAGTAACTCGACATATTTCTGGAAAAAAGAATAGTCGTTGTCATACCACTTATTATGGGTACAACGATGAGAAGAGAAGCGACGAGGAGACGCAATGGCATGAGCGGCAGTAGTCAGGGCGTGTGTTAAAAAGGAGGCTTGGGTAGTGACATCAGAGGAGGAAGGAAAGTGGTCCAGAAGATGAGAGACGTGGGCAACATTGGCCTGGGATTGATGAAGAGGTATCCAATAGTGGGTGGGAGGGAAGGTGGAGGAGAAGGCAGACTTGGCGCTAGGGAGGAGGAGAGGTAGAGCAGAGAGTGATCAGCGAGGACGGGGGTAGCGATGGTGAAGGATGCCAGGCGGGGCAATAAAGCAGGAGATGCAATGAAATAGTCCACTACGTTGTGACCACCACCAAATGGGTGGCAAGTATATGCAGAGGAGGATGGCCATTGAAGAAGACTACAATGTCGTGTATTTGAATCTACATATCATTAATCTACATACATAATATGAGATATGTTGTACATGACTTCATGTGTGTTATCACAAAAAATCAATAAATCGTGTATCTAATTTTCTACATTTTTTTAGTTTTTGGTAATTCTACATAATTAGTTTAGTTTAGATAGTTGATAGGCATAAAACATTGGTTTTTGACATATGCGATACGTTTTAGTCACTTTTAATTGTTTGTAAAAGTAGGTTGAATTCCCAACCTAATGTATATAACAAGGTGACTAACAAGTAGTCAATTACTCATTGGCAAGACCAACGAATTTAGAAAAAAAATAAAAACATATTTTTACAATTAGTTTGCTCATTGGCAAGACCAACTAATTAAGAAAAAAAGTTTTCTAAACTTACATTTCATTTACTCACTATTAGACACTCAAACTTGGCATCCAATCTTGGCCTAAGTTAGTATTTGCATATTTTCACAAATCTAACTACCAATAAAAATATTGTTGGAAGTTATTGACATACATAAAGCACTTTTGACAATGATAGAATCTCAATCACTTTAGTTGAGATCAATTACCCTACATGTTAGGTGTGAAATAGAGTTGCATGATAATGTGAAACGTTTCACATGAACAAAATGCATATTCAAAAATTTTGGGAACGTTTTGAGTTCAATTTATGGTGCATGCAAATTATATCATATTGAGTAATGTTCACATTATACATTATCAAATCTGTACTAGTTATCTTATGTACATTCATTACTTTTCTAATTTTCATCAAGTTGACCACAAAAAATATATATTGGAAGCTATTTTGTGTGTGTGTGTGTTTGGGGGGGGGGGGGGGGGGGTGTGGTTGTTGTTGTTTGTTAGTGAACCTTCACATGTGTGCAACAAAATGATTTACCGCAAAACACACAAGTCTAAGAATCACACTAGCAAAACCAAACAAAATTCTTTCAAAACAATTTGTAGCACATGTTATGTCCACATGCACCTAGGCGCAATGAAACTCCAAACCTCGAGATGAAGAGAGTTATCAACCAAGATACAACAATCTACATATTTAATCTCCAATTCAAAGTCGTGCTTAGTGATATATGCAAATAGTGACCCAAACATTATTAGTGATAACTCTAAATTAGTAGCCATTTTACTCTAGGTGGCATAAAATTTGTTGTGACATGACATGACCTCTTTAGATTCACATGACTACATAGACTTTATGTGAATGATTGAGACATTACCCATGAATATATGATAAATATACCCAAGAATGGTATTTTATAGCGTTATCAATAATAAACTACAAATATGACATCAACATAGAGCAAACAAAATTGTAACTCTAAATGAAATTGTGATATTGACATGACCAATTTAGTTACACGTGAAATGATAAAGTTTACATGCCTAATTGCACTAAACATGATGCAATGCACATGTGTGGATGTAGAATATTTGTCATTGGAGGTTCCAACATAATCATAAGAATAATCCCATGTGGATTGCCAACGCATAAATAGCATGCAACATTAAAACATTCCCTGATTGAAGCACATACATCAATGACATTATGGGGATTTAAGGCATGGATGGTCCTAGTATTGTTCCATAATATATTGTCAAACCATCTTACAAGTACATCCAAATATGCTATATAAACAAAATCCCATGCATGTATCGTCCATGCTCATGGTTTGTGAAACGTATAAAAAATTGACAAACTTTTCAAAGACGATATATAAAGGCTATATGCGAACAAGGCCTTTGTATAGATGAGAAAGCTAACAACACATAGGATTGAGACAAATCCTTAAATTCTCACTAAACCCTCAACTCCTTTGAACCCCTCAATTTCCATCTTGGGTAATGTAGAAATTGTGTGTAAACTTTCAAGTGGTGGGTGGAAAGACTAAATCTTGATCAACTCATAGGGGCTCAAGGTGGCCCCTTGCTTTGATGACGGGGTGGAAGAGAAAACATAACTAATGTCCAAATTGTAGACACCTGAGTAGATTAACCGCTTGAATCAACTGCCTTGAGCTAGACGATGAATAACAAATAAAATACTTCAGGGATTCTGCTGCAAGTTCACATCTTGGAAAATTCCTTAAGTGGGCATCATTTTGACAAACCATGTTCAAGTCCACAATGATAATTGTGTAATGAACCTACTCACAAGCCATCACATCATCTTTGAAAGCTAGAATAAAGGGTGATTGAAGTGTATAATCGAGAGTGGGATGAGGAGATGGCCTTGAGGAACAAAAGGAGCATCTTAAATGTGAAATGAAAGCTGGCCCAAGGTGGGAGGCAATCACCAATAATCGACAACTTTTAGGAGAGCGATGTGAGAAGAGTAGGGTAGGGGAAGCCGAGACCACCCAAGCAAGCGAGGATAGTACACATATCCCAACTGAGGTGGCTTTGCTTACTAGACCAAAGAATCTTATGGAACAAATGAACAATGAGAAGGAATTGAGAGGGGGGCAAAGTCCAGATGGAAAGAAAGTAGGTGAAGTATGCATTCGAAGAAATAGTATCCTTAAGAACAATGAGCCTAGCAATAAAGTTGAGAGAAAGGTTGCAAATTTGCATTGATGCGGTCAAGGATCTAGTTCAGTCTATCTTTCAAGGAGACAAACACACCAAGAGGAAACCAAGGTAGAAGAATGCATGCTTGTAAGGGAGTATGTGAAAGTGTAGATCTCGGATCCTTGCAAGTGGAGAGTCATGAGAAAGGAGGAGAAATTCGAGTTTGCCAAAATTGACTTGGAGCTTGAGCAATTGCAAAACATAACAAAATAAGGTGCAAAATTTCTTTAATGAAGGCCTAGTCGAGAAGGATATAGACAATCAAATCATCAGCGAAGAATTGGGGCCCAATAATGGTGTCAGCAAAGATGACAGGGGAAAAGTGTAAGGAGTCGAAACTAGCAAGAGTTGGTGAATGAGAGATTCCAGCTTATCGCATACAATCAGAGAATCCAGGCTCTGCCCGATGAGGATATGAGATATACACAGACAACGCTTGTTTCCTCACACTTTCTTCATGATCAGGGCTATCGACTATCGTGGTTCTCCCAGGCATCCCACTTCCTCCTTGAGTCATTTGGTATCTCCATTACAGAGCTCCCCTCAGGTACTTATCAGTATATCAGGCGCATCTTATATCGGGCATATCTTGACTGTACTTGGGGGTGACAGCTTGGGGTTAAACTCGACTATTACTGGACTCATTTTATTGAGCTTGACATAGCAGGGTTCCCGGTCTTACCACATTATTTGGACTCGAGACTATCACAATGCCTCAGATTTACATTGGGACAGCTCTGCGTATCATGACATCAGTTGGCTATTGAGACTGGTAGATTCCAGGGTACCCCGAGAGAGGAGCGGATTTGCCAGTTATGCTCTTTAGATGAGGTGGAGTCAAAGGAGCACTTATCTTTAGGTGCCCCGTATATTACGAGATCAGAGGGAGATACCACTGTCTGTTCCATGACACACATGTCACCTTACGATGTTTATACTACGACAGGATTTGTATCAGACAGCCCAACAGAGTCATGTTTCTCAGCCTTAGATCACTTCTTTCTTCTCTAGGAGGAGAGGACGAGTATTTGATGACGGTGACAATGATGATGATGATGACCTACTTGCCCACAGAGATCAGAGACAGCCCCCACACATACTCATGTTGCAGCACGAGCTACCCGACCTATCACGAGGAGACCTCTTCATCCTCCCAGACGACGTCAGAGACCACCAGTGGCCCTTCATGCCGCGGGCTGTATTACATCCTTTTATAGCAGCAGCATCAGCAAAACCGGACTAGATGATAGCGTCATACCTCACTCATGACTTTAAGCAGTATACATGCTCCCACATGTTTCTTATAGCATCACATCTATTTCAGTTCATAGCTTTAGCTTTGGATTTGCTATTTATGTTACTGTTTTGGAGATGTTTCATACGCTCCCATGGTTACCACATACTTGACATGTACATTTACTAGTCTTATATGCCTTTTGGCATGGAAAAGACATTAATAAAGCTTTCTTCTTTCTCTCTCTCTCTCTCTCTCTCTCTCTCTCTCTCTCTCTCTCTCTCTCTCTCTCTCTCTCTCAAAATAGGTAAGTGCACTGCCTGCTAACAATCCACAAATGCTAAAAGAACCCACAAGCATGCATGGATGGACATATATGTGCATGCATTATTTCCCTTCAATGTGTAGGTCATCAAGTTTTAAAATGTTCATCATATCATGTTGCTTTTAACATAATTCAAACTAGCTTTGGCCAAAGCAATCCATCAAGTGCTTGAATTTGAATATTAAAGTCAAATCCAACCATTAATACGCGTCTGGCTAGAAAGCAGGAGATAATTCAGAGATTAATTCAACTACTAGAAACTTGATGTTTTTGAAAGCAGGAGATAATTCAGAGATTAATTCAACTACTAGAAACTTGATGTTTTTGTTGGGCATTTTGCTTAAGCTTATAATATCAAAAGACCACTAAACATAAATCTTTAAGTGGTTAATGCAATATATTGTCTCAGTTTCTGTTTGTAATGAAAAAGACTCGGATGGCTCTTTGATACCACGTATACCAGGTTGGGTCAAGAGGGCTAGACAAGTTCTCCATGGGCCAAGCTTGAGCTTGTTCACAAAGCTGAGGAACTATGTTACTCAATTGCTATAGAGAATTCTGTCAGAACCCTACAATGACAAAACTGTATCCATGCACAAAACTCACAAATTGTAGGGTGTCAAAGAAGGGACTCGGACTGAAAATTATAACGCTGGAATCAGGAGATGAACTATAAACAGACCGAGAGCTGTGAAAGTTCAAAACCTTGATCATTGGTGCACAGGGAATAGCTATAACTATTTCATAGAAGCCACGGTTCCCAGAACCGTGGGTTCTGGGACCCGTGGCAGGAACCGTACCACGGTTCCTTGAACCGTGGTACGGTTCATCTAAAAATCAATTAATCAATTAATTAATTATTTATTTCAATTTTCCCCCCAAAACCCCTCATAGCTCGTTTTGGGGGTGCGGAAAAAAAATCATTAATTAATTAATTAATTATTTCATGGTTCATACGGTTCTGCCCAAAAAAAGATTGTGAACCGTCACAGTACGGTTCTCAGAACCGTACTGAACCGTTAACGGTTCATTGATTCTATGAACTATTTCTATACAGTGAGGTACAGATGATCAGGGTAGAAAGCACACCTTGATTGGAGACTGATGATGGATGTCTCCTAGCTTTTGATTTCACATTGCAAACAGTAGAAAGAGAAGAGAATAGCATCAATCTGCACCACCTGGCCTCCTAATCTATAGTCACAATTGGTGGATGCTCACAGGCCTAGGAAGGATGCTCACAGGCCTAGGAAAGAAGCTGGAAAAATGAAAAAATTTCAAATCATCCTAGTGGGTATCTATTATACAAATCCTTTTGCAGTATAAGGTATCATTCCTACTCAATGACCTTAATAATCTTCAAATGGCCAAAAATCAATATAAAAACTAATCTGTACATTCTATGTTCAAGCATGGACATACTCCTGTGTGTATCTTGAGGGCAAAGGGCATATTTTACTTCAGCTTCATACATTTTATGGGAGTTCTTTGATTAAAAATACCTTTCAGAGAACCAAACAGAACAGCCTGCACCATGTGTATGTAAGCAGGAGGGACATTATGCTAAAGCAGCACCAACAATCTCCCGTTGAGAAAGTTGTTGGTCGTAAAGGGAATGGAAAATACAGTATTTAGCATCATGGTATTTCTTCACTCTTGGATCATTAGATGGCTCAACCACCTGTAAGTTCAAAAAAATTTTATCAGTACAAGTTTTTATATAAATAAATTTTTTTTAACATCCATAAAAATGAAACAAACTAGCTGGAATTTTTTTTATAGTAAGCATGTCTCAAAATGTATGTCTTCTGACAGAGAAAGACGAGACCTTATCCCAAGCACACTGCGACCTTTGGATTAACGGACTCAAAACCTAGAGCACGTGTGTCAAAACCACCAAAAAAAGATCATAAATGCAATAGTGAATTTTTTGCAGAAGAAACATCAGTACATTGTTGCTTCTTCTTGGCCTCATGCTCTCCAAATACACCCTTGAAAGTCTTACCATCAACAAGAACTTCATACTTTCAAAATGAAATTGCTCAAAAGTAGCTTGCTAACGTTAATCAGTTCTAGGCAGATGTGGGATCCCTTACAATTGATGTGTACAGACTTTCCCAGGACTGCCCCAGGGTTCCTTAGGGGCCGAGCTTTCTCACCAGTGACCACTTGGCCCAGGTTGAAGGGATTCACTCTGCGCCTGTATGATAAAGGGACTGGTATCATCAACCAGTGACCCGTTAAAGTTCAATTGCATGCCACACATAACTCCTTTGACGCATAAGGATAAGTATAGTTCCTTCAAGAATAACATGAATGTCCAATTTGTCGTTTTATTTAATCAGATTTTTTATGGTACCAGAAGGTTCAGCACTAGCATAATAAGAAGCAAAGATGAATTATAGCCATACTCTCACATGGCAGGATTGAGAGAGTTATAGGAGACTTATGGACAATACATTGAGCCTTAACACAATCTTTGTTACTAGTTTCAAGTCACTTGGGCTTATCAGTAGTGACTTGACACTTGAATATGCTTGCTCAATCTTGTCAGGTTGCTTCGTTGCTACCATTAACTCGCTAGACCTTCCAGTCAGCTGTAAATAGGCATGGAGCATCCTCATTAGTTACATGAACGATTTGAAAGCCTAATTTCATTACAGCTTAGTCAGTTGGCACTGATATTAGCATTACATAAAGGTTAAATTGCTAGTCCTACATTTGAATGAGCCAAACATTAACAGTCCTCTCTATGCTGTAGGAAAATCCACCGACACAAAAGATCTGCTATCCAATCAACCAGGCAGCACTCACCCATTCAATCAACAATTTGATCCTCTAAGCAGCAGCCTGATGACCCAAAAACATCTGCGCACCAGAATCTCCAACAGACAGGCCATGATTGCAAAGGCCAGCTCCAGGCCATGATTTAGTTAGAGGCCTCCAGCCCCAATCGAGCAGGCAATGATCTCTCATGGCCTTGATCCTTCCAAGAAAGCACATTCTTCCTCTGGGCATGCATTAAAAAGAAGCTAGTTACAGATTTTTGGCAGCCACAAAATATGGAGTATCCAAGCCATGGCATGCAAAGGCTGATGAAACCAATGCCATTTGTCTTGCCACTTCGACCTGATTTTTTTCCGCTTGTGAAAGTCCAAACTCAAGCTTCAAGATTTAAGTTTGTAAATACTAAATAATCTAATAGATTATAGATCATAGTTCCAGACAGGCATAGATATCGGCTGCGAGAGTCAGCTCGGGGCCCTGAGTTGTCCCCGGAGCATTCTTCTGAGTCAGAGCCAGAGCATTGATTGTGGCTCTGTTATTTAGTTTTAGCAGTTTGATATGATATCATGTTCCATGTTTGGAGGCCAGATGGTCGAACACTGTATTCAGACCATTTTATATATTATATCCAGTGTTGGACGTACTTTATTTGCTGCACATTGTGTATATGTCGATTTGTAAATGTGATGCTCTGTTTTCAATTTTATCTCAAATTGTATGTGCGTGTGTGAATCGTATTTTCAATTAATTTCAACTGCAGAGATTGATAGCAGATGCACTTCACATAAATACACCCCCCCTGATAGCATTTCATAAACACATACATTACATTGCATTACACCAGGCGCGCGTTGCACAAAAAACACAATGTACATTAATTCAACAGATGTATCAAAATAACAATATGTATCCCGCCATCGTCGGCTGGGGCTGTTCTTTATACTATGTTAGACACTGAATGCTGCCGGAAAATTACATAACAGCAGTCCGCCACATACGGCTAGACCTTATCTATTCTAAACATTCCTATGGATCCTCCACTGACACCTAGCCCTGGTCAGGTGCATTGTTCTGTCATTCTCGCTCTGCATCCTGGTTAGCGTGACGGCCGGGCCACCCTTTCCCTGACCATGATGAGCTGCCGTCGTGTGAAGTTCATTCCAATCTGCTCATCCAAATCCAGATCAACAGCGGGGGCGGGGGGGCTCCGGCTTCGGGTTTCTCTACAGAGCCTGTCGCAACATCTCTGCAATGTCTGCCTCTTGCTTCTGATGCCTTTCGTTGTGCCTTCGGACATCTTCCTCGAGCTTCCTCCTTGCTTCGCCCTCGGGCTTCGGTGGTATGCGCTCCGTCATCTCACGACACCCTGGTTCTCAAACTGGCTCTCACTGGCTCTCACTGGCTCTCTCACAGCCTCTAAAAATGCCTCTCACAATGCCTCTCACAGCCTCTCACGGCCTCTCACTTGCTCTCACTGGCTCTCTCACAGCCCTCCATGTGCCGCTGTACCTGCCCCCATGTGTTGCTCCCCCACGTGCTGCACTCCCATTGGCCCCATGGTCTGCTCCCCCACAGTGCCTATGTGACAGTGTACCTGCCCCCATTTGTTGCTCCCCCACATGTTGCACTCCCATTGGCCCCAAGGTCTGCTCCCCCACAGTGCCCCCTATACAGTCCCCCTTTTTTTGCACCCCAAACCCTTTTTTTTCTCATTTTTTTGGCCTATTCTACATTAAAAAAGCATTTTTTAATTATAAAAAATATTTTAAAAAAAATATTAAAAATATGGTGCCGCCTTGGTACTGCGGATCTGAGGGTGGCACCATAATGGCGGTACCAAGGGATTCTATGATATATCTATATCAGACATGAGGGTTCGGGCCGTTTTGCCCGCGTCCGCGTGTGGCGTCCAGACTCGGACGCGGGGTCAGACGCGTCTATTTTTATTTATTTATTTTTTTTAAATTTTTTTTAAAAAAAAAAAAAAAAAAACCAGATGCATCCGGGGGTCCGGACGCCCCCCGGACGCACGCATTCGGGGTACGGAAGCAATTTTTTTTTTTGAATTTTTTTTTAAAAAAGAAATTCAAAAAAATTCAATAAATAAATAAATAAATGAAAAATCGGACGCGTCCTTTTTTTTCAAAAATTTTTTTACAGGCACCTGCCTACACTGGCCCCCATCCCAAAAGCAAAATAAAAGCAATTTATGGCCTCTGCTTTCCCCCCGGAATTAATTATCAAAGGGTGTCTGACACCCACCTGCCCCCTCCTGTTAAAAAATAGGAAAACGGTACCAAAAAAATTTGCAACAACCTAACCACTGGGCCATGCCTCTCATAACCTCAGTATTACTAAACAACCATGGCCAGTCAGCAGTTCATAAATTATTACGAACCTTCATTGGGAACTAAGCTCCAAAAAAAGCGGCAAAGAAAGATCTGAGAGTGGTTTCGAGTGAAGATGATGGTTTGTATGGCAAACATATTACTGGTTTAGGGTTTAGAAGTGAATGCTCGCCAGAGGATTGGGGAGAGGTGAATGCTCACCAGAAGAGTGGAAAGCTCTCAGGAGCAGAAGTCTCTGGGGGAAATTAGGGCTCACCAGAAGAGTGACAAGCTATACACTCCTGTGAATCGGTTGATGAGATCGGTTTCTTCCCGGATGAACTTCAACAGCTTACTAATTAGTTATGGCAATACTTCAACACGCTGCAATACGATGTCGAAATTTTGTGTACCAGCACGGGGGCTCCGAAACATCTCCCAGTTTTCAGGTCCTGACTAGACAAAACGGACGTTGCGGCCCGACCGTCGGTCGTTTCCTCGTCTTGTTTGTTCCCACAGGTTCGTATCGAGGTTGTCCACTGGCCGAAACAGACGGCACCCGAAACGGATCCCGTTTGGAGAAACGGGGCCGTCGGATGGAGAGTTGCAAAAGCAGTCCATTTCGCTTGACCTAATTGCGCTTCGCTCCAGTCCAAGGGCCATTTTGACCGAACGATAACCGAATCGAGCTAGGCTCGATCCGTTGGGTTCGTATCGGAATCACGAACCAGTGGACTGTATTCCTGGACCATTAATACATTCTACGCAGGTTTAGGTGTATGCTGCACAAGTGCAGCTTTGATGTTGAATCTGCACATACCTGTGGTGCAATGCCTACGACACAATGAGGATGTGGGTGGGGTTGATGATGTTTATGGATGTGGTTGTGACGGTTATGCTTGTGGCTTGTTTTGATGCTTATGGCTGTGGGGTTGTGGGTTTAGGATGATCTGTTAGGGTTTGGGGTGTTATGTTAACTGTGCCATTTGTTGGGGTGTCAGGTTTAGGGTTTAGGGTTAAATGGTTGAACATGATGCATATGTTTTGAATGAGATGCAAATGTGCTGGTCTCTCTCTCTCTCTCTCTCTCTCTCTCTCTCTCTCTCTCTCTCTCTCTCTCTCTCTCTCTCTCTCTCTCTCTCTCTCTCTCTCTCTCTCTCTCTCTCTCTCTCTCTCATCTTGCACGGAGCAAACCATTTCTGACTGGCCATTCAAACTTCACAGAGCTAACCATTTGTAAGCAACCATGGTAAATTAACCATGACACAAATATACTGTAAAAAAATATATACATCTCATTTGATGCCACTGTACATGATGCTAAAATGTGTATCAGTATCTACAAGTCTGTGCTAAACAAATCATCCCTCTGCGTGCCCGATGCATCTGCAGGGGTGTCAAATACAAAGTCTGGCTGGGAGTCTGGAGGCATCTGGGACTCCTCTAAGTCTGGGCCAACGCCTGCCAAGAGACGACTAGAAAAATCGTCAGCGCGTCCCCTCTTGGCTGGCCTGCCTCTGGGTCTGCCGGAAGAAACCCTCTGTGGTGCACTCCTACCTGGGGGTCTCCCTCTGCCACGGGGGGGGTCTCTGGGAAGAACTGCCTGCTTGTGATGCTCTGAGTCGTCTCTGCGCTATCTGTCTCTGGGTAGCAGCCTCTGTCTCCCTCGCAAACTCTGACCAGCCATCATCTGAAAGGGGGCGTGATGCGGGGGTACTGGGTGGGGCACTTGGACCATCCCCTGCTAGGTCGACCGTCTCGTCTGAATCATATGTGGGATCATCATCAGAGGAGGCAATGGAACGTCAGCAGGGAGGGTGGTGGTCTCATCGGCATCGGCATCATCCTCGGGATCACCCCGCAGAGCACGCCGAGCGGCGTCGTCTAGATCAACCTCTAGCTCTGGCTCATGATCTGCCGCTGCAACCAGGCACTCATCGGGATTGACCTACACAAGTCAATCATTCGTGAGATAGCCGAAGCAACCGTGAGGGCATTAAACTGAATGTCTCAAACCAATGCGAAAGCAAAACGACAGAGCAACGAAATATACCTGCAGCAGTAGGGCGCGTGTGCCTCCTGCCCTCATGCTCTCCGTGATGCGTCGAACCACTCTGGTGTTGGTGTTGCAATACACCAGGTCATTGCACCACTCCGTCGTCAGACGGTTCCGCCTGTTCGTGTGAACAAGGCTGAACGCTGACCAGTTCCGCTCGCACACACAAGCAGAATAGTCCTGCATTAATTGGCAACAACTCGAGTGAGTATTGACCTTGTAGAGAAAATGCGAAAACTGGTTGGATGAATGAGATCAGACAACATACCTGTGAAAGGACTCGGAGCGCGAGCGTCCTCAGGTCTGGCTGTCCGGCGCCGTAGCTCTCCCACCATGATCCAGGCAAGAGCCTGTTCTCTCGGACACGTGCAAGGTCCTCACCGAACAGCCCCAGAGAGTGCCTGCAGTTGAGCAACGATATGCTTGAGTACACTTGAGCTTGCGCAGGAAAATTGAACGAACGACAGCGTACGATAGATCAAGAGTTAACCTATAACCGAACCCCTGCACCTCGAGCCTGTTGCGAAACCCAGTGTCGCTGCTGAGGCGGATGTATGCGAACCAGTCCGCACGCAGCTCTGCATCGTCGTACTGCCTCTCGCTCTGAAACAGCAGATGCAGTATGTGGGCCACAGTGTGAATGGGCCGATGAAACTTATCCCATCGCTGCTGCCACAAGCGCCTGATAGGCTCCAACCTGTGGACCAAACCACGCGGAGGCAACAGTTACATACCATCGTGTTGCGGCAGCAAGACAAAACAGAGTGCGAAATGGAAGTAAGGAT
Source organism: Diphasiastrum complanatum (assembly GCA_029204225.1). Taxonomy (NCBI): domain Eukaryota; kingdom Viridiplantae; phylum Streptophyta; class Lycopodiopsida; order Lycopodiales; family Lycopodiaceae; genus Diphasiastrum; species Diphasiastrum complanatum. Next base: position 2,837,974 of record CM055102.1, read on the forward strand.
GGTGAGACGAAAAAAACTTATACTTGGCAGGGTCTAGCTCAGAACGCTGGAGAGACTCGCCTATGCGGTCCATGAACTCGTAAATGAGGCCCATCGTGCACCCCTCGCGATCAACGAGCCTCAGAACATAGTAGATGGGGCGCATGAGGTCCATCAGTTGCTGCATATCCACCCAGAAAGGCTCCATGAAGAGGATCTCATGGAAGGCCAAGCCCTCTGGGGTCGTGGACAGGTCCATGGCGGTGAACTCTGCCGAAGTGGCCATGTGCCACAATTCACCCTTGAGCTTGTGTAGCCGCTCAAGCATGATGAACTGGTAGGCGAAGCGGGTGTGAGCGGGCTTCTTCAAGTCGAGCCTGCATTGACAAACAGAATGTGAGGCATACATGAAACGAGCAAAAAAAAGGAGCATCTTGAACGAGCCAAAAAGTAAGTGGCAGGTTACTTGCTGAATGTGCGGAAAAGGGCCGTCATGCGGCGCTTGCGTGTGACGAAGTCCACAACCGCAAGTGCCCTCGTGAGAATGTCACTGACCCAAGGCAGGCGCCTGATGGAATGCAGGAGGAGGTCCAATGAGTGTGCGGCGCATGGAGTCCAGACAATGGAGGGGTAGTCTGCCATAAGAAGCTCCCCCATACCGCGACAGTTGGACGCATTGTCCGTCACAACCTTTCGCGATACGTTCACACGATCAGTTCACAGCTTGGAAACACATTGCAATCAATCGAAAACTACGCAAAACTATTGTATCAACATCAAGCAGCAAATGAGCAAGCAACCAATGAAAGAATATTATACCTGGACAACGCGCTGTGGCCCGACCTCCTCGATCGCTGCGCGAATGATGCCGTAAATGTACTCGGCCGAATGCACTCTCCCTGCCTCGGAGGCGTCGATGCTGCATAGGAACATGGAACCGTAACAACTGGAAACAATCACGTTGATGAGTGGACGTCTGCGACGATCAGTCCACCCATCAGCCATGATGGAACAGCCTATCTATCCCAAGCCTCGTGCAGTGCGGCCAGTCTCTCTTTGACTGATGCAACCCGGTCCTGGAGCAAAGGGCCTCGTAGTGCGTCGGCTGTGGGTGGTGTGTAGCCGGGCCCGCAGACTGCAACTTTCGAGATAGCCTCTCGAAAGATGCGGGATGATGCCATGATAAAGGGGAGGTTCAGGTCATAGAACATCTCTGCTATGGTCCTGGTGGCCTCTCTGTGCTGCCCCTCTCTGAAAGATCCCGGCATGGACATCTGTTTGGGGCCTCGGGATGTGGATGGCTGGGAGGATGCGGATGGACGATGCGGATGTGGAGGTGGTGGCATAGGTGCAGGCGCGGAAGCGGAGGAAGTGGACGGGCCATGCAAATCTGGCGGTGATAGCAGAGGCGTAGGTGCAGCAGTGGAGGCTGTGGATCCATGGGGACTGTTGGCGGAGGCGGAGGCGGGGGCGGGGGCGGGGGTGAGTGCAGATGCAGCGGCGATGGCGGGTGCAGATGCGACGGTGGGGGCGGTGGGTGTACTAGTGGCAGGGGCGGTGGTAGTGGGTGCACCAGTAGAAATAGAGTCCGTGGCATCTATGGACGGCTCGTCGGGCTCAGCAGCTGTCTCAGAATATGTCTCCATAATGCGAGCCCTCTCCGCAACGGGGATGACCATACAAATGCCGATCCCGTAGCGTCCCCCTGTGGGTCGGACTTGCAACCCCCCCAGATGTGCTCGAACCCGAGAGGCATTCCCTGTGAACTGCTTTCGACAAAAAGGGCAACGCCACTTTTTGTTAGGCATCACCTCCGCCTCATCCCAAATGGGATGAGCAGCCATCTCTCTCTCTCTCTATCTCTCTCTCTCTCTCTCTCTCTCTCTCTCTCTCTCTCTCTCTCTCTCTCTCTCTCTCTCTCTCTCTCTCTCTCTCTCTCTCTCACACACACACACACACACACACGTGCACACACACAGAAGCACGGAAATCCAAGCTCTCTCCCACCCTAAACCATAAATCCTAAAACCAAGCACCCTTAAACCTAAATCCTAAACTCACACACACACACAGTGCACACACACAAATCCTCTCTCTCTCTGTCCCTCACACTCTCTGTCTCTTCCTCTCTCTCTCACACACACAGATCACCACACACACACAACTGTATGCACACAAATCAACAATAGAAAAGTCACACACACAATTCTCACACACACACAAACACCATCTCTCTCTCTCTCTCTCCCTGCTAGCGTTGTTGCCCTCTCTCTCTCTTGCGCGCCCACCCGCCCTGCTGGCGCTGCTGTCCGCCCTGCTGGCGCTGCAGTGCTGACCTTCGCACCTGCCCTACGCTGCCCTGCGCTGGTCCGCGCTACTGCGCTGCTACGCCTGGCCGTTTGTCTACACTGTCCTCCATCTGCTTACCGCCTCCTATGGCACCTAAGAAAAAGGGGGGTGTTCTTGCACCCCCCTCCCTGTTGGACACCCCCCCATCACCGGTAGTGATGGAGGAGCCGTCTTCGGTGATAGAAACTAGTGACATTCCTGTCAACATGGCTGCCATTGACTACACTCCTTCCAAACCTACCGAAAGTCTTTTTGCTTATGATCTTAGTTTTATCCGACAAGAAATTCTTGGACTTAAGAAACAACTACACCTCTTTGAAGCTGAAAATAACAAGTTAGCTAAGGATCTTTTTGGTGTCACGGAACGTGTGGAGCAGCTTGAGCAAGAAAATATATATCTTAAGCAACGAATTGCAGAAAAAAGTGCCTTGGAGGAGACTTCCAACAAGATCAATAGCTTGGAGAAACAAGTCGAGGAGACGAAAACGTGGGCAGCACTCTTCAAACTGGATGATATGGGCAGCAAACTCTCATCACTCGCAAAACAGGTTGAAGAAACGACATCGATCCTTAAGCAAGGTAATCACTCTCAGATTTCATCTTTTCCGAAGGAAAACGATTTGGAGACAGTTTTGGGTGAACAAGCCAGAAGGGCCAAAAAAGCCTTTAACATTAGAGTAAGAGGCATTGCCAATGGTGGAAAACCGTTGGAAGAAGCTACGGATTTGCTCATTTCCAAGTTATCTCATGTGGCTGATGGTTTTGATACTGCTTGGCGTAGTAAATTTGATGACAATGTTTTGTTTATCAAGTTCCGCTCGCTTTCACAATGCAATGCTGCCCTTCGGCTTAGGGCAAAGCTTAAAGGTACTTTCATTTATATGGATGATGACTTAACAAATACTCAATGGTTGGCAAGAAAAAAGATTATCCTTGAAGCGAAAGAGAAAGGGCAAAGGGTTGTTTTTATTGACGGGAAACCGAGATTTTTCGACCTTCCACAATAGGAACTAGGGGCCCCCGGATATAGAAGCTACCCGAGATCCCCTACCAATTTGAGACTTGGCTTCTGGAATTGTAATGGTTTTTTATCTTCGTCATCAGCCGGAGACTTTGCTGATTTTATTAGAAAATGCGACATTTTGTTGTTGGCTGAAACTCATGAGTCCTTATATCATCCTCTTCCAAATATACAGGAGTACTCTTGGCATTCTGCTTTTCGTCCATTTGTTAGGGGAAAAACTTGTCGAGGATCTGGAGGAGTAGCTTGTTTATACAGAGACACCACAGTTCAGATGGTTAAACAAGATCCATACGCTCGCTATATTTGGTTACACATTATTGGCTCACTATTGGGATTACCTCAGGACATCTATATAGCTGTATGCTATTTTGCTCCACAGACCTCAGTGTTTGCTGAGTTTGGCGGGGACCCTTTTCAGGCTCTCTCAGATGATATTGCTATCTTTTCTCAGCAGGGTTCCATTTTACTAGCAGGTGATTTCAACGCCCGCACAAGCTCTAGACAAACCGAATTTCATGCAGCTACGGATCTTCTCAGGCTTTACCCTTTGGATATGGGGCTAGACCGGGTATCACAGGATGCAGACACTCCAGCTACATCTTTCGGGGAGCAGTTGATCACTCTAGCAGAGACACACGCTCTTGCCATTTTGAATGGCCTCACACAGTGGCCTTCCTCATCAGCATATACATGCTATCCTCATGGTGGAGGACATAGTGTGGTCGACTACTTCATTGGATCACCTGCTTTGATCTCTCACATTTCTGATTTCTCCATTACACCCCCTACCATTTCCGATCACTCACTCTTACACATCTCACTTGGTCACATAACCTCTTCTTTGCAAGTTTCTTGCTCTCTTCCCACTCATAAACGTATTCCTTTCACCCAATCTGGATTCACTAATTACACCACAATCTTATCCCAACTACTCGCTAACTTCCCGTTCATGGCACCAATTGACCAGCAAGCCACTTTTCTCTCTACATCCCTCTTAGCTGCTGCTTCCTCATCCTTCCCCACCAAAACGACATCATCTCACAGAAGTGTTCACAACAGATGGTATGATGCAGAATGCCGCTCTCTTCACAATCATGTGACATATGCCAGGTCACACTCCCCTGCCACACTCAAACAATGCCAGAAAGAATATCATAGAACCACCAGAACAAAGAAGATCAAGTACCTACAATCACTCTGCCAAAAAATGATCAACTCTTTAGATTCACCCTCCTCCTCTTTTTTCTGGAAACATTTCACCAGACACTCTTCAACATTGGCCCCCATAGCCATCGAATCCTGGATCGAGTATGCCACGGAGTTATATACCACGGACTCTCCTCCTACCTCACTCTCACCGAGACCTGACCACTGCTCACTTTTCACCCCTGACATGGTTGAAAACGCCATTAAACATGCCAAACTAAATAAAGCCACTGACTATGACTCCTTAAGTGTAGACTTCCTAAAGCCCGTAGCACATCTCATCTCCCCTTACATTGCTCATGTTTTTAACACAGCTGTTACTTCTGGTTTTCCTACGGCTTGGTGTACTAATATCCTTCACCCCATCCTCAAGGCAGGTGATCCCATGAATGTAGGAAACTACCGCACCATTATGATTGGCCACACTCTGGCTAAGATATATGGCTCTATACTACAGACAGTTACTGGATCTTTTGCTGAAACTGAGGGTTTACACGCTATGGGTCAAGCTGGTTTCAGACCGGGATATTCTACGTCAGACCAGATCTTCATTTTCAGATGCATTATTGAGGAGGCTCGACATCGGAAACAGAGAATTTACTGTTGCTTTGTGGATTTTTGCAAAGCTTTTGACTCTGTTCCACGACATCTTCTTTTCCAGAGACTGTCTTCACTTGGCTTTTCAGAGGATACTATTGCTGCGATCATTACTTTATATGAGCGAGTCTTGGCACGTTTCAGAGATGGTAGTGGCTGGTCCTCACAGATACATTCTACCATTGGTGTGAAGCAGGGTTGCCCCTTATCACCCACTCTTTTTGCACTATATATAGATGACCTCGAGCGGATTATTCGCGAGGAAGGTGGAGAGGGCTGTCCCCTAGCAGACATTATTATCCCCATTCTCTTGTACGCTGATGATGTGGTTCTCCTCTCATCCTCTGCAGCTGGTTTACAGAGTCACCTTTCTGCTTTACATCACTTTTGCCAGCGTTGGGGATTGACGGTTAACCTTAAGAAGACTAAGATTATGGTGTTTAACACCAACAGACAGCATATGAGAGATGTGATTTTCTATTATGACGGGCTACCGATTGAGATCGTGACCTCCTACACCTATTTGGGAGTTCTTTTCTCTGGTCCGCTACTCACTTTTCGACCAGCAGCCACCGCCAGGCTCCGCAAGGGGCATACCACTCTTGTGCATATGGAGAGATTTTGCTCTACTTATTATGTGCAGGATCCTGCTACCAGATGCCTACTATTTTCTGCTACTGTCTCCCCAGTTGTGCTATATTCGGCTGAGACTTGGTGCCCTGATTTATCACGCGATACATGGAGAGATCTTACTCGTATCCAGATTCTCATGCTCAGTAGGATAATCCGGGCTAAGCCCTCAGTACCACATGATATCATACTAGCCGAGTTTGCTTCTCCTCCATTAGTTGTTGGTGCTATGTTTCAGATCATCACCTTTCTTCACAGGGTATCAGATCTAGATACCTCCAGATACATTGTTGCTGCTCTCACTTCATCTTGTACCATTGCGGATCAGGGAGCCAAGCACTCTTGGTATCGCAGTGTCTCAGCCCTTCTTCAGACTTGGGGTTTATCCGCACTTGATCTTCCGAATGGAACCCATGCTTATATCAGACAGCAGATCTACCGGAGCTACATACGCACTATATGGTCACATCCTGATCCAGATAGGGTCAAGCTACATTATTATGGCACACATCTTTTACGGCTGGACGTTTCGGGCTTGCCTATTCTTCCAGTTTATCTTACACAGACGCTATCTTTTGGTCTGAGATATCGTATAGGACAGCTTCGAGTCTCTTCTCATCAGCTTGCTATCGAGACAGGTAGATACACAGACACTCCCAGATTGCAGCGGATATGTCAGCTTTGTTCTCTTCAGGAGGTGGAAGATGAGTTTCATTTCATCTTTCGCTGCCCAGTATACTATGAGATTAGAGGACGATACCATTGTTTATACCGAGATATTCCCCTCACGTTGAGCTCCTTCCTCGAGTATCCAGACGCTAGATGTGTGGGTCTTCTTTTGAGAGAGATGTATATTTTACGAGCTTCACTTCTACCTACGCTCTCAGATATGGATTCCAGTCAGGCTCACATTACTCAGTTCTTCCAGAAGCGAGACAGAGTGGATATTTCGGTTGCGGACTTTGACGTCCCCGTCCGAAGATCGAAGACACAGAGAGTTTCGGCTCGATCCAGTGCTACTAGATCTTCATACGCCTCCCACCAGCCTACATCACGACCCACTACTACCATCACTCATTACTTTCGGCTTGCTCGTAGCTAGTTTCCTCCGCGGAGCAGGTGGTTAAGCTCTTGCTTTGTACCCTCACCAGCTGGTGGTCAAGCTTGGATACTTTTTCTCTTAGAGACAGAGAGATCGATATTTTAGTTTTAGTTTTACTGTCTTTTCATTGGTAAATAAGTCCTTATGCGGACAATGCTTCTCACATTTTGTACTCTCTTTTGTCTTATGTGCCCCTGGGCACCAAAAGACGTTAATAATAATAATTCTAATTCTAATTCTCTCTCTCTCTCTCTCTCTCTCTCTCTCTCTCTCTCTCTCTCTCTATATATATATATATATATATATATATATATATATATATATATATATATATATAGAGGATACAGGCGCTACCAGAGATAGACAGGCGATACATACAGGTTGCACTCTCCTCCTCACAGCGTCTTCATGATCAGGGCTACAGGCTATCATGGTTCTCTCAGGCCTCTCACCTCCTACTTGTATCATTTGGCATCTCCATCACAGAGCTCCCCTCCGGCACACATCAGTATATCAGACGCTTCCTTTATCGCACATATCTAGAGCGGACTTGGCGTAACCAGTTAGGGGTTAAGCCAGCTTTCTATCGGACTCATTTCTTGGAGCTAGATGCATCAGGGACCCCGGTCATGCCACGCTACTTGGACTCGGGATTGTCACATTGCCTCAAATTCACATTGGGGCAGCTCAGGGTGTCCTCTCATCAGCTAGCTATTGAGACTGGGAGGTTCCACGTTATTCCCAGAGAGGAGCGGATTTGCCAGTTCTGCTCCCTAGGTGAGGTGGAGTCTGAGGAGCACTTTATATTTCAGTGCCCTGTATATTATGAGATTAGAGGACGATATCACTGCCTGTTCCAAGGGATGCCTATCACTCTACGATCTCTCATAGCTTATGAGGACCCACGGTGTGTCGTTCTCATGGTACACGAGATGTCCAGACTACGAAGAGATCTATACAAGACACCCCAACATTTTACCTCACAGCCATTGATTACTTCGTTCTTTACTAGACGGAGATCGCATGATTTAGTTCCTGAGGATGAGGATTATGACGAGGATGACGACGAGGCTGTTGGCCGCTCTCATGCTCATAGAGATCAGAGACAATGTACCTCTCACCATCAGGATACCACCAGGATTACTAGACATTCTACGCAGGGGCGTACTACTACTACTATCACACATACACGTGCTCATACTCACAGACGCCGCCGGCAGACTCCAGTGCTTTCCCATACTGTGGCTCGCATTACATCTTTTTACAGCAGCAGCACAGCAGATGCAGCACAGCCTTGACATCTTACCGGAGAGACACATATGATTATTATTATGCACATTCTCGCATACGTGTCTATTTTAGGTTGCACTAGATGTTTTTCTTTATTACAGTTTGGAGACGGTTTTTATACGCTCCCATGGTTACCACATACATGACATGTACTTCATTAGTCCTATATGCCTTTTGGCATGGAAAAGACATTAATAAAGCTTTCTTTCTTTCTCTCTCTCTCTCTCTCTCTCTCTCTCTCTCTCTCTCTCTCTCTCTCTCTCTCTCTCTCTCTCTCTCTCTCTCTCCCTCTTCCGCCCTCTCTCTGTCTCGGGAACTTTTGCGGACTGTCCGCAGGCCCACGTGATTTTGTTGTTTTTTTTTTTTAAATACGCGTTTGGGGCCCGAACGCGTCCAGCCTTAAAAACAAATTAAAATTAAAAAAAAAAAAAGGACGCGTCCGACCCCGCGTCCAGGGATCGGACATGGATGCGGGCCCTTTGGCCCAGACCCTCATGTCTGATATATATATATATATATATCTAAGGAAGCGGATGGCGGACATGGACGCGCGTCCGCGTCCAGACGCATCCGGATTTTTTTTTTTTCTAAAAAGAAAAAATAAAAATAAAATTGCGTCCGGACCCACGGGCGTCCGTACTCCGGACGCGTGCGTCCGGGGGCGTCCGGACCCCCGCACGCATCTTGTTTTTTTTTTTTTAATTTAAAAAAAAAAAAAATAGACGCGTCCGACCCCACGTCCGGGTCCGGACGCCGGATGCGGACGCGGACATGGGCAAAACGGCCCGGACCCTCATGTCTGATATATATATATATATATATATATATATATATATATATATATATATATATATATATATCATAGGTCCTGCGGATCCCGGTACCTCAGGACCATACTGGTACCGCGGTACCATAATATTTTTAATTTTAAATATTTAATATTTTTTTTAAAAAAATTTAACCTAAAATACCCGCCCCCCTCGCTTCTTCTCTCCCAGATGTTTTCCAGCCCATCGTTGCCCTGCCTTCGCTACCTTCGCTGCCCTGCCTTCGCCCTGTCTTCGCCCATTTTCAGCATCTCTCAAACATTGAACCCTGTTGTATTTTTTCCAGCTTTCCATTCTTCTAGCTTTAGCTTCATCTGCATTTTTTCCCTAGTCCTCTCCATCACAATGGTGCAGTTCGACCTTTCCAATCTGTGGGACGTGGTGGACGTTGTCAGGCGGGTTGCCGACAAGACCAACAAGACCGATCAAAAGGTTGTGCGTTGCCCATATTGCCTAATCGAATTTGTTGCGTCCCTCACTCGCCTTAAAGGCCACCTGCTCGGTGCACGTGCCAAACATGGTGCCACCATAAATGTTGCCCCTTGTGGCAGCATGTCCGTCCCCATCAGGCAACAACTGCTGGACACCTACGGGCCACGTCTTGTGGTGGGGGAGAACACCATTTCGGGGGCGTTCTCCAGTTTTGCATCGCTCCTTGTGTGGCTGACCCAGAGTTGTTGCCTACTTGGCTGGCACGCACGAGGAGAGGGAGTGCATCCTTGTCCCGTCCCATTGCCCCTCATCCCCCTCAGAGAGTCCCGCCACACGCACCCCCATCTGCACCCATTCCGGTGGATCCCGTCCCCTCGCGTCCGCCAGTTGCCACTGCAGTTCCACCACCACGTCCTATTGCTCGCACGCCCCCAGTTTACGATTTTCTCATGGACTCTCCGCCACCCGAGCAGGCCCAAGATGTTGTGACGAGGCCTTCGAGAATGCTGAGGAGATCCCTTCCTCCCTCCCTTCCCATCCGGATGACGTCCTTAGCCAGCAGTTTTCGTATCCCATGCTAGATGTTGCCCCTCCAGTGTACCCCACTTATGTTGTTGCACCCATCCCTGCCAATGCATCCCACTCTTCCCATTCCACGTCTATAGCTGATGCATCCACTAGTGCCCAGCCTGTCGCGTCATCATCCATTCCTGTCACGGTTGGTGCACCATGCTGGAGGTCCACTACCCGTCACCCACCAGGGAGAGCCCTTGTGCAGCAGACCATTCGCGGCACGCAGGCCAAACAACGTGGCCAGTTTGATTTATGAGCTAAACCTTCCATTTGCCATCACTGACCTTGAGCCCTTTAGAAGGGCATTCCGCACAGTCTGTCAGCCCTAGCTGGAGAGTCCCTAGTTCAGAGGTTGTCTGCACACACATGCTGAGAGATAGGGTCGAGTCCTTGTCTAGAGAGATGGAGCCTCTGCACCGCCACTGGGCCACATACGGTTGCAGCATCATGTCCGATGGCTGGACTGATGTCAGGAGGAGGCTGATCCTCGACATCTTGGTCTCCAGCTGCATGGGCACACAGTTTTTGAGGGCCGTGGATTGCAGTAGGGGGGGGAGAGTCATATCTGCAGAGTTCATGTTTGATGTCATCAGGTCTTCCATCCTGTCCATAGCCCCCCAGCATGTCGTCACGGTGGTGACGGACAATTCCACCAACTGCATTCAGATGGGTGTCCTACTAGAGGCCGACTTCCCTCACATCGTTCATACCCCCTGTGCAGCGCACGGCATAGACCTTCTGATGGGGGACATAGGAGTTAGAAATCAGCTTGTGATCTGATTCATTAGTATAAGCTCTAAATGTGATGATGTAATTAGTGTACAGTTTATTTGGTTTACTATATATGGTTGTGATCGCGACGTGACCCGTTAGGATATATTGATCGGGCACTGATTCCGTAGACGGCTACTTGGGTTAGCTGGGTAGCCACACATAGGAAGAATTAGCCTATACAGAGTTATTTACAGTACTTGCTATACTTGGGGGCATGTCCCAAGCTTGTCGGTCGAATTTGGCCATATTGGGCCCGACCTTAGTTTGACAAGTGGTAGGCCAATTTTAGGACACCTGCCTTTTCATGCAATTTGTGAATACTCTATATGTACAGTGTTTCTTTGTAATCTAATAACTTTTGTTGTGCCATCTTTGAGAGCTTGTGAGGAGTGGCCTCACCATAAGGGTTGCAGTGTCACTTACAGGTCTTACATCGGTTTGTTGTTGCTTGGGGTATCTCTGTTAACTTAAAAAAGACGAAGATCATGATTTTCAACACCAATCAACAAAGCCTTCACAATTATGAATTCTTCTATGACGGCCAGAAAGTTGACATTGTTGCCTCTTATACTTACTTGGGAGTCCTGTTTACTGCGCCCCTTCTTGGTTTCCACCAGGCTGCATTTGCGCACATTTCCTCAGGTCTTTCAGCATTGGTCCAGTTCGAGCATGGTTGTACAATGAATCATATTTTTGATCCCGCTACTAGATGCCAGTTGTTTCACACACGGGTGGTTCCAGCAGTGATGTATGCCTCCGAGATTTGGTTGCCAGGGCTTTCTCTCCGGGACTGGACAGGCATTTCCCGCATTCAGGCACTATGTTGGGTCGCATGATACGTGCCAAGACTACCACCCCTCATGATATCCTATGTGCTGAGTTTGCTACTCCTCCGATCATCCTTGAGGGCTTTTTCCGCCTTATTCTTTTTCTTCAGCGGATTCAGGAGATTCGTGCATCTCACCCGGATAGATACATATTGCTGCAGTTACTTCTTCACGTGTTCTAACTGATTCCCATGCCAAGCTATCCTGGTACCAGCAGGCGTCTGATCTCTTACGATATCTGGGCATCTCTATCATGGATCTTCCTCGTGGTACGCATTCATATATCCGAGGCTATTTATTTCGTCGATTTATGCAGCAGACTTGGACCTCCCTCCCACCTTCCCGTATTCGACTGAGCTATTACCAGACACACTTCCTCTCTCTGGATCCTTCTGGTTTGCCATTTGTTGCCGGTTTATCTCTCACAGCCCCTATCACACGGCGTGCGCTATCGTCTTGAGCAGTTGCGCATTTCCTCTCATCAGCTTGCTATTGAGGCCGGTCGTGCATGGGATATCCCCCAGAAGCGTCGTCTATGTCGCTTGTGCTCGTTGCAGGAGGTGGAAGATGAAGCCAATTTCCTCCTCAGATGTCCGTTGTATTATGAGATACGAGGGAGGTATTATTGTCTCTTTCACGATGGCCCGCATCCACGTCGCAATTTTGTCTCCTATCCGGATGCTCATTGCTTGGGCCCATGATTCCAGGTAACTACCATACCATCACGATTGGATATGTTCTCACAAAGCTCTATGGTACCATTCTCCAGTCTGCAGTGAGTTCAGAGGCAGAATCCAAGAGATTACATGCATTGGGACAGGCAGGTTTCCGCTCTCATTATTCTACCACTGACCATATCTTCACACTTCGGGCTTTGATTGAGGAAGCTAAGTACAAGAAGGAGAGGGTTTACTGTTGTTTTGTGGACTTCAGGAAAGCCTTTGACTCTGTACCACGCTCCCTGCTCATTCAGAGACTTCGGGACCTTGGTTTCTTCATGGATATTTCTGGCAATGATGGCTCTTTATGAGCGGGTCTTGGGATTGTTTCCGACACGGCAATTACATCTCTGATCACATTTGGAGCACCATTGGGGTGAAACAAGGATGTTCCCTTTCATTGGTTCTTTTTGGATTGTACATTGACGAGTTAGAATAAGCCATCTCACAGTGTGGCGGAGTGGGTTGTAGACTCAGCACCATTTCGATTGCTATTCTCCTCTATGCAGATGATGTGGTATTAGTATCTCCAACCAGGGAGGGATTACAGAGGCAGCTAGATTGTTTATAGGGATTTTGTACTAGGTGGGGATTGGGGGTGAACACTGCAAAGACCAAGGTTATGGTCTTCAACACTTCTCGAGCTTTCATGCAACACCAGGAGCTCACCCTAGATGGACAGGCCTTAGAGGTAGTTTCTTCTTATACTTATTTTGGGATACTCATTTCTAGTCCTACCTTCAGCATGCGACAGGCAGCTTGAGCGATCTGTTTCAGGAAGTTCATCCGAGATGCACGCAGTAAGTGTAGATTTTTTTGATGTATGCAGCTGAGACATGGTGTGCCGGTCTTCCCTAATCACATTGGGCTAGCATTTCACGCTTACAGACCACCATGTTAGCTCGTATGATTCGGGCGAAGCCCTCGATTCCACATGAGATCCTTCTTGCAGAGTTTGTCGTTCCACCCTTCAGATAGATGCCGCTTTCCAGCTTATTGTATACATTCAGAGAGTTCAGCCTCTACCAGATGCAGATATGTGGTATACACAGACAACACTTGCTTCCTCACACTCCCTTCATAACCAGGGCTATCGACTGTCGTGGTTTTCTCAGGCATCCCATTTCCTTCTTGAGTCATTTGGTATCTCCATTACAGCGCTCCCATCAGGTACTCATCAGTATATCAAGCGATTTTTATATCGGGCATATCTCGATCGTATGTGGTCAAACCCGCCTATTACTGGACTCACTTTATTGAGCTTGACATAGTAGGGCTCCCAGTTTTGCCACACTATTTGGACTCAGGATTATCACACAGTCTCAGATTTACATTGGGACAGCTTCGCGTGTCGTCACATCAGTTGGCTATTGAGACTAGGAGATTCCAGGGTATCCCGAGAGAGGCGCGAATTTGTTAGTTATGTTCCTTGGATGAGGTGGAGTCAGAGGAGCACTTTATCTTTAGGTGCCCGATGTATTATGAGATCAGAGGAAGATACTATTGTTTGTTTCGTGACACGCCGGCCACCCTACAATCCCTCCTAGCTGGAGTCAGAGGAGCACTTTATCTTTAGGTGCCTGGTGTATTATGAGATCAGAGGAAGATACTATTGTTTGTTTCGTGACACGCCGGTCACCCTACAATCCCTCCTAGCTTATGAGGACTCCCGATGTGCTGCACTCATGATACGAGAGATGTTCATACTGCGATAGGACTTGTGTTAGACAGCTTAGCAGAGTCACGTCTCCTAGCCTCGAGACCTAGTATTTGATGATGATGAGGATGGCGACGACTTACCTGCCCATAGAGATCGGAGACAATGTCCCACCCATACTCATGTTGCAGCACGAGCTACTCGACCTATCACGAGGAAACCTCATCCTCCTAGACGACGTCAGCGACCACCAGCGATCTTTTTCATGCTGCTGCCCGCATCACATCCTTTTATAGCATCAGCAGGACAGGATTGGTTGATAGTGTCGTACCTTATTCATGACATTTAGCAGTATATATGCTCCCACATGTTCCAGATATCATCACATCTACTTCAGTTCATAGCATTTAGATTTGTTATTTCTGTTATTGTTTTGGAGTGTTTCATACGCCCCCATGGTTACCACATACCTGTCATGTACATGTACTAGTCTTATATGCCTTTTGGCATGGAAAAGACATTAATAAAGCTTTCTTTCTTTCTTTCTTTCTCTCAATTTTCGGGTCAATCGGACTTCGTATGACAAAGTTACGCTCATTTTCGTAAAATTGCTTGATTAGGGTTTTTCTTCCTCTCTCATCTATCTCCTGCAAATCATCCTACGGCTTCGCTTCACCTTCCTCCAGGCTTTGTCTTGCGCACAAAGCGTGCTAAGAAGTTTATGTCTACAGGCTCTCACAAACGTCTTCGTACTTTGGAAATTGCATCCACCATGCCTACCGATTCTCTCAGCGCTCCACCGCCACAGGTTGTTGCTTCGTCCTCAGTTGCTATTGGAGACACATGCCACACCTACACGTGGCACACCACTCCTGAGAACATCTCCTCGTTGAATGAGTACATTTCTAAGCAATTTGTCGCTTTTCTTTCACAATTCAATGAACTTCGTGCGGATTTGCTTACTAAGACCACCACGATTGACGCTCAACAGGTTGAAATTGCTTCTCTTTGTGCTGCGCTTAGTGCTTTGCAGAGGGACATCATCCCTAATATCTCCCGTGTTGTTGAGGATACTAAGGCATCCATGAGTAAGCTTCCCCTACTTGAGCGCCAGATACATGACACTGTTCAGTGCACTGCCCGGATTCCCGTTCTTGAACAGCGGCTTCATGAGACGGTAGAACATGTACATAAAGTAACTACTCTCGAGCAAGAAGCACGTGAGACCAAATCATGGGCTTCTATCTTGAGATCATCTACCACATATTCGTCTTCTGTAGCACCCTCCTTAGACACCACGGTACAAGGCGTCTTGGCAGAACAACAACATCGGGATGACAAAAAGGTCACCTTAAGATTTCGAGGTCTTCCTACTAAGGGCACAACACTGGACCAGGTTACCTCTTTGTTTACTTCACGCATGGGGCTCTCAGTTCCAGGTATCCAGTATGCTTGGCGCCTCCAGCATGATCTGAAGGTATTATTTGTCAAATTCAAAACTATGGACGACCGGCAAATAGTTCTTCGTGCGCGTCATACTCTCCGAGGCTCTCAGATTTACATAGATGATGACCTTACTCACTGCCAATGGTTACAACGTAGAACTATTATTCAGGAGGCAAGGACAAAACAACAGCGGGTGGTATTTACAAATGGCAACCCTCGCTTTTTCTCCAAGCGTCAATAGGAAGTTGGGGTACTCGGGCATGGGAGCAGCCCGATAGCCCCGGCTAGCGTCACATTCGGCTTTTGGAATTGCGGCGGCCTCTCCGCCTCTTCTACAGCGGCTGATCTTGACACCTATCTGTGTTTGGCTGGTTTTCTACTTTTTGCAAAGACATATGAGTCTTCCAAACACCCACTTCTGCACAGTTCTGGCTTTCAGTGGATTTCTGCTCCACGACCTATGCTACAGGGCAGAATACTTCGGGCCTCTGGTGAAGTTGCATGTTTGTACAGGTCGGTGTATACTCCTTCTATTCGGTTGGTGTCTCAGGATACTTATGGCCGTTACTTGTGGCTTCAGATTACTGCATCCTTCTTGGGGCTAGACCAAGACTTGTTTGTTGCAGTGTGCTACTTTGCTCCCCACACTTCAGTGTTTGGGAGGTGATCCTTTTCGGGCCCTTTCTGACAGCGTTGCTAGACTCTCTCTACAGGATTACATATTGCTTGCAGGGGATTTTAACGCACGCACAGCCACTCGCCAAACTGAGTTCTATGCTGACACACTCTCTCTTCATCCGTTGGATACCGGTTACTCTTTTTGGGGAACAGCTTCTGAGGTTGGTTCAAGCACACGATCTCATTATCCTCAATGGTCTTCTTCAATGGCCATCCTCCTCTGCATATACTTGCCACCCGTTTGGTGGCGGTCACAGCGTAGCGGACTATTTCATTGCATCTCCTGCTTTATTGCCCCGCCTGGCATCCTTTACCATCTCTACCCCCATCCTCGCTGATCACTCTCTGCTCTACCTCTCCTTCTCCCCAGCGCCAAGTCCGCCTTCTCCTCCACCTTCCCTATTTGTTCGACCCACCCGCTATCGTATACCTCCTCATCAATCCCAAGCCTATTGCTGCCCACGTCTCTCGTCTTCTGGACCACTTTCCTTCCTCCTCTGATGTCACTACCCAAGTCTCCTTTTTAACACACGCCTTGACTACTGCCGCTCATGCCATTACGCCCCCTCGCCACTTCTCTTCTCATCGTCGTACCCATAATAAATGGTATGACAACAACTGTTCTTTCTTCCAGAAATATGTCGCGATCCTCAAATTCTCCAATTCTACATTGTCTTCTTCCGCAGAAAAGCAGCTTCATTCCCTTCTCCGCAAAAAGAAAGTGGCCTACTTTTCTTCCCGTTCCTCCTACCTCCTTCGCTCCCTCCACTCTACTTCCTCGGCTACTTTTTGGAAGATCTTTCTTCATAAGCCCCTATCCATTGCACCCATCCCTCTTCAATGCTGGGTCGACTATGCAACCAACCTATATACAACTGCTCACCCTTCCATCTCTCTTTCTTCTCGTCCTACCCACTGTGACCTATTTTCTCTTGACATGGTTGAACCACCATCTGCAAACTCAAGAACAATCGTACGTCTGACATTGACCTCCTTTCAGCCGAGCTCCTCAAACCAATTGCCAAACTCGCCTCCCCTTTCCTGGCCCGCTGTTTCAACCGCTCTGTCATTGATGGTTTCCCCATACCTTGGGCCACCAATCTCCTTCATCCCATTCTTAAAGCAGGCGATGCCATGAATGTCCACAACTATCGCACTGAGCAGTTCTGTCTACGGTGCTTTCGGTTCAGTCATCTTGAAAGGTTCTTCATGATGATACAACTGAGCATTCATATTTGTTTGTGAATTTTTCGGTGACTGCAATGGTGAAGAACGAACTTCGGCTGTTGCTCTAGCAGTTTCAAGCTTCTCTTCTTCTTGCAGATGTTTAATCCACTGCCTCATGTCTTGATATTTTCTTTTTTCTGCATGAAGATTTGGATAGACTCCAGATGTTGTTGGTATATCAGTTAATGGTATAGAATCAGCAGGTATTGAATCTGCTATTGGTTCTTTCTGCTTCTATGCTCTGGTGATCACCAGCTACTGGTCTTTGCTTGATTATTATCAAATTTACAGGAGCTGTAGCTGGTGGTGGCTTCAGTTTTGCTGGACACTCCTTATAGCAATGCCCATAACCAGTACAATTTTTTTTTGTTTGGACATTTTGCAACTCTGTGATTTTCTCCACATGCGAAGCATCCAAGTGGTGCTCTGTCCAGTTTTTAGATGCTTGTTGTTGCGCGACAACATAAATAGCATATTGTTCTGAAGATCCACCTTCTTGATCATTACCATAGCTCCATTGCTTGGCACTTCTGTAAGGTTCTGGTTCCATCAAATTGCCTGCTGCTGAATTATCCGAGGATTGAAGTTGCAAAAAGCAGCCTCATGATCAGGCGAATTACACAAATGGCATATACTGATTTTCATTCGTTTTTTCAATTGTGGACACTCATTCACTGTGTGATTTTCTGTACAAATAGAACACCAGACATTTTTCCTGGTAGGAAAAGTCTTTGCAAACTTCTCAGGTTCCTTGTTTGCTTGTCCATGAAAATCTTCCAATGCTTTGGTTTTCTCATCAAATTGCGACTGCAACTTTTCCATCTGTTTTTGCTGGTTCTTCTCGAGTTTCTCAAACTCATTGAGCATCATTTCTGCAGTAGCGTTGACATTTGTTGATGCAATAGTGGTGGATGTCATAGTGGTCTGCCCTGCTGTATAAGGCAACATGCTGATATTTGGCTCATTGTCTGAATCTTCATCCTCCTCCTGAATTGCATCATCCATAGCATTTTGCAAAAGTGTGTACTCATTATGGCGTTTCAGCTCACATCCGATCCTTTTAGGTAACCTAACAAAAATCACATAATCATGGCATTTTCGTTAATCAGCTTAGGTTCGCACTCAGATCTGAGACGTTTTACCAGACCCATTCAATGTAATCTTGAACCATTTTCTGCTTTTCCATTTTAATTTCACTTAAAAGTAGAAAAGGGTCTTCCATAAACTTCTGAGGTTTGAACTGTGTGATAAGGGCTCGTTTAACAGTCTTCCAATTTGTACGTTCAATTTCATCTTTATTATAGTACCAATCTTGTGTTGCGCCTGTTGAAAAAGCTTAAGTTTATCCTGGGAAAATTTTTTGCCATAGACTTCACAAGATTCAGAATAGATCTGAAGAAATCTAATAGGATCTGTTAATCCATTGTATTTGGGTAGATCCAAACGGGGTGCTCTTCTAACAATGATTGGATTGACTTCTTGAGGAGCACCTCCAGGAGTAGCCATTTTTACAAATTAAATCAAGCAGACAATGAGATTGGATCTAGATTTTCAATCAAGACTATCTCAGATCAGATCTACTAGATCTCTTCCACTTGACAAGAGTCGAATTCCTATATCGTGAAAAAGATTTCGAAATTCAACCAATCGATGTTTCTCAAAAATGAAAAATTTCTCAAAATCAAAATCAGACTGTATCAGATTTGACTCAAAATTTGACAGAGACTTCATCTGGAAAATCAAAACCTAAAAATAGAACTGACGAAGGTTTCCTAGGCGAAGATACACTCAACGAAGGTTTAGTAATGCTATTTTTGAAAAAACTCTCTAATCAAGTTTTTTTTGACAAATTCTTTAGAAATAACCTTCGCCGAACTCTCAGACTCAGAATCTGACACAAATAAAACTAGGGTAGAACTAACGAAGGTTTTTGGCACACAAAAACATAGTTTCTGTAGTTTGACGAGGATAAAAATAAAGGTTTTCTATGATCTGGATAGGATGAATGTTTGCCAAACTTGAATTTCTGAGAAATACTGAAAAATTGGCGTAGCTCCCTGGCAACGTCGCCAAAATTGTAGTGGGTTTCTTTCCTTGCCTAACCTCAACCCAAGATCTAATCAATCTAGCCTCAAGGAGATGAAGTTAGTTGTCACGCATAGATTTGTTCCCATGAGAGCGCTGACCCTCATATTGCATCATCCTTTGTTCAGTCATCTATTGAGGATATCAGTCATTTCCTAATCGACACCCCTGATAAGGATAGTGACTTTATTGATGTAAATATTGATGTGCTTCGAGAGTCTTTTATTAGCCTGAATACATCTGCTGATGAATCGATCCCTATAGATGAGTCTAAATGTCTTTTCAATTTGTCTGTATATTATATAAATGACGATGTATATTCTACTACAGCTGATTTATGTCAATTTTTTAACTATTGTGAAGATGAGGTGCTATGTTTATTATCCGGCACAATTTTTGAATTCTCTGACTTTGTAGATCTGAAAACAAATAACCTTGTTGCTGGAATTGATTATGATGATGAGGAGGGACTTATGATCTGTGAAGAGTGCTTAACTAAGACTTTATCAAATATTGCTGAGGATGGACGAGGCAGACCATTCGATGAAGAATTCACGACATTTCAATCCCAGATGGGCTTCTCTCATCCATCATTAATGCATTTCACAGATGATTTCACTTCAGTAGGTGGTCATAATATTGATCATCCGAATCTGGTTGCTGATGATGATGAAGAATGTGTAAGTGTTTAAACTTGCATTAGAATGTTCTTAACTGCTGAATGTATTTTTTAACATATTTCTTATTGTAGGATGTTGTCATAATTGATGACTTTGCTGCGAGACGAGGTGGTACAGACAACATGCATCCTCGTTCCAGAGGGGTAGTGGACTTGGCCACTATCTTAGGCATTTTCTGAAGAATGAGATATGTATTGCTCATTTGAAGCTGAGCCTAGTTGGGGAGAGTCCAATAATGGCAGTTAAAGCTTTATCATTTTATCTAAGAGGACATAAATTTGTTAAGACAAATAAGATCATTTTCGTCAAAAGATCTTATGTTTTGAACATTCTAGGTTTTACTGATGGGAATGTTCCTTTAAGGAGCTCCTATTATTCATTGTACTCTACTTATATTGAACTTAGTGGAAATAAGGATAATGCACATCTATTAGATGCATACTCTAGCAGATAATTTCTTCATGACAATACAGCCATAGAAGCTGACACACAAGCTGATGATGAATAGTGGACACTTTGTATTTTGTTATAATACAATCGATACATTTACATTGAGTATTTCTCCTCTCTCTTGTTCCATGAATTTGCATGCAATTCTGAACATGTCACACATTTACATTGAGTATTTCTCCTCTCTTGTTCAATGAATTTGCAAGCAATTCTGAACATGTCATGATTTGATGATGATTGAATGTCTCTGTTATCTTCTACTCGACAATCATCTAATTTTCTCTTCATGTATGAACTTGCATGCTTTTCTAAACTTGTTGTATTGTGTGGACTTTGTTATATGTCGAATTTGAACTCTGCGGTAGAACCACTGAAACAATTGACAAATGTAGTTTCATTTTTCATTGGTTCCTCCATGTTGTGTATTTCGATGAAATGTTGTTCGTGCTTGCCAATGTGACTTCTCCATCCCTTGTGATGACCATACACTCAAGCTTCCATATGTGTTTGCAAAAAATGTTGTATGATCTCTTAGTATGTGCTGCAGATGTCAAAACCATAATGTTAGTCTTATGTAAGCTTCTGGAAATCCTGTAGGGCTTCCTCAGTCCAATGTGGTTTCATTGTGAGTTTGTAAATTGGTTGTGCTAAAAGTCAAATATGAAGATCCTGTAATAGTTAGCATGACCCATGAAAATGTAGACTCCTCGGATCGTTCCTGGTGGTGGAAGATCGACAGTAAACTTTATTTTCGAAAGGTCCGTGGCGATCCCGTGTTTGAATACTATGTGGTCGAGAGTTAGGCCATGTGTCACTCAAAACTGACACTTTTCTGGGTTTAGGGATAATCTGATACTCGCGACATTTCTTTAGCACCTTCTCAGGTTGGATAACTGCTCTGAGTTAGGTCCATGCACGCACAGATCATCCAAGAAAATCTCCAAATCTTTTTGTAAATACTCTTTGAATGCCGCCTGCATAACTCGCTAAAAGGTACTTGGGGCATTGCAAAGTCCAAACGACATCACCTTGTAGGCATAGGTCCCCCATTCCATGGCAAATGTTGTCTTGTGCTAATCTTGCAGCACTGTTTTCACTTGATTGTAGCTGTTGAAGTCGTCCAGGATGTTGAATTATTCTCCTTCTTACTAATCGACTAATCGGTTTTAATCCTCATCCATTGTTTATCTAGTTCTGTGTATTTTCCCGTGTTGTTATACAGTCTGCAGAATTATAGTGTTTTGACACAGTCTACAACAATACATGGAGTTTGACAACAATGTCACATTTTCTCTCTCTACAATTCAGACAGTGTCGCCTGTCAAGAATTACAAGTAAAATTACAGGGTCATATTTTTTGCATTTTAGCAACACTATCGTTTGTCAGGAATCTAGTGTAAAAATGTAGTGTCGCCTTTTTCACATTTTTCACCTGTCAAAAATTACGAGTAAAAATGCAGAGTTGCATTTTTTCGCATTTTTCAAAGTGCCTCAAATGTTAAGGAAATGACTTTGGCAAAGTGTGGGGCTATCTCAAATATGAAGGAATGAGATTTTAGGACACTGTCGCATTTTTCGCAACAAGCCGACATTGTTGTCTTTTGCAACAATGTTGCCTGTGGCAGTTTTAGCTCATTTCTGCAGAGTAACAGTTTTAGTTCATTTATGCAGATAGACTGTTTACGGCCAATTTCCACTGCTTATCAGCAATCAATTTCTGAGAAGGAACTGGATGAATGCCAACGGACACCAGCCAACTGGCAATCGCATTTGACGACCTAATTACTTAGTACAAATCAAATGTTCATACATCTCATCAGTTAATGAATCAACATTGTGAATTGTGAAGGAGTTCAGTGTTATTACACGACGCTTCCTGCGCTTTCATCAAGCAGATCGTTCACAATCAGAAAGTATTGTTGTTAGCTCTCTATCAAGCTTTCAAGCTTGAACTCTCTTGAGCATTCTAGCTCAGTTTTTTAGAGATTTATTTTAGAGGTGCTATTGTGCTACTGCTTATTAGTAGGGCTGCTTATTATTAGACTTATTCTTAGTTACTCAGAGACAACTTTAGAGTGCGCGGTTTCTATCCGCTATTGTCTTGCACTCATTAGCATCTGATCTTGTTTTTCTGAAATAATACTATTTCCTTATTGCGTTCAGTATATGTAAGAATGCATGCATCTTTGATTGCTTTGTAACAGATAGAAATTGTTTGAAAATTCAATACTTTATATTTGGCTATGTAATTACTTAGTATCTAGCGAAAGTTAGTTGCTAAAGATTGAACGTGATTTCCATCACTACTGTTTTGTTCAATTTTTGATAGGTGTAGTCATGCATTGGATGTAGGAAGTTTTCGCATTCCATTATCTACTTATTTCCGACATGGTATCAGAGCGTTGATTCTTCTTCAAGGCCTAATACTATTTTGATATCAGAGCGAAAAGCTCTAATACTTGATATCTTTCGCGATATCAAATTGATATCATATTCTTCAGTTCCTTTCATCCTTTCAGTATCAGAGAATTGATTTCTTGTTGTTGGCATCACTACATCTTAGCGTCATCGATACAATTGACAGACTAAGTTCCTGATGGATTCTCAAAGTAAAGTTGGTCTTATTGCAGACAAGCTGAATGAATCCAATTCTCATTTGTGGAAATTTAAGATGAAGACCTTGCTAATTGCCAACGAGTTATAAGATGTTGTTACAGGTATCGAAGTGAAACCTGAAGACGACACATAAGACTCAAAATGGAAATCGAAGGATGGTAAAGCTTTGCGCTTATTATCCTCAATATATCAGATACTCAAATTGGCCACATAGCTGAAGCTAAAACTTCAAAAAAAATTTGGGACATTCTGAGCTCATTATATGATGTGAGAGACGTGACTACCAAGTTACATCTTCGAAGGAAATTCTTCACACTCAAGATGTCAAATGGTGATCTCTTCAGAATTATATTAACCAGTTTAAGAATCTCTTGCTATGGATGGCCGCTGTCGGATTAGTCATAGACCATCAAGATGCAATAATGACATTGCTTTCAAGCCTGCCCTCTACATATGAGAACTGGGTGATGATTATCACAACACACTCAGATTTAACTCTCACCAGAGTTATCACTATGTTTCTGCAAGAAGACAATAGAAGAAGTCAAGACACTTTGTCTACTTCCTCCTCTTAGGCTCTATATGTCAACAAAGGATCTAAGCAACAGAAGCATAAAAGCTGCAAAAAGGCTGCAACAAATCAGAAGCTGACTCAAAGTCAAGGACAATCATCAAATCCACAGTCAAAAAAGAAGATGTTTTGCAGGTATTGCAAGCGCAATAACCATGAGATCAAGGATTTCGAATTCTCCAAGCGAAGAATGCAGCCAAGCAAGCTGATCAACAAGCAAACATAGTTTCATCATCTCCCCAGGTCGAAGTGGATGAAGGCGATTTTATGGTCAAAGACCAAAGCACATTTTTGGATGATTCATGGTTTCTTGATTTTGGAGCAACTCAACACATGACCAATCAATGTGAGATTTTCAACCCCTACACGCCTTACAACACGAAGAAATTTGTTCATCTTGGTGACAATAGTACTCACACTATTGAAGATGAAGGTACTGTAAGATTGAGATTCCAGTATGATCAATTCAAACTACTATCAAAGTCTTGTATGTTCCTAAACTCTCTACAAATCTGTTATCAGTAACTAGAATTACAGATTTAGGTCATAAAGTGGAGTTTGAGTCTGATCAATGTAGAAGTATCGATAGGAGTAATAAGATTCTTGCACTCAACAAGAGGCATAGATACTTATATAGATTGACACATTGTTATTCTGATTCTAGTCAAGCCTTGAAAATCTCTGTTCTTGTCAATATAGCATTACTATGGCATCATCGCTTAGGATACTTGAATTATGCATTTGTTTCGAACATGTCTAGACAATCCATGGCTCTTGATGTCAACTATCCTTCCGGTAAAGTCGATCTCCATGTCTGTCATAGCTGCATCTTTGGAAAGCAGACTAAGATTCCTTTCAGATCGAGTCATAGGCATGCAACAAAAGGTCTGTTAGATGTTGTTCATACAAATATATGTGGACCTATGCAAACTCCATCATTACTAGATGAAAAGTATTTCATTACTTTTATTGACAAATTCTCCAGAAGAACAGCTATTTATTTCATTAAACATAAATCATAGGCTTTCATCAAGTTCAGACAATTCAAAGAGCATGCAGGAAATCAGACTGGTAAACGAATCAAAGCATTGAGGTCAAATAACGGAGGAGAATACATCTCCACCGAATTCAAGGAGTACTACCTTAACAACGACATTGAGCAACAATACATTAGCTCCTATTCGCCTCAGTCAAATGGTCTTGCTGAGAGAAAGAACAGAACCTTAGTCGAATCGGCAAAGTGCATGTTATCACATGCAACACTTCTGAATTCCATCTGGGCTGAAGCTGTTTCAACAGCAACCTATATTCAGAACAGTTGTCCTACTAAAGGTGAATTGTAAAGAAGTTGAGTGTTATTACACGACGCTTCCTACGCTTTCATCAAACTGATCGTTCACAATCAGAAAGTATTGGTGTTGGCTCTCTATCAAGCTTTCAAGCTTGCCCAATTTGACTAAAGATGAAGTGGAGTACATGGGTGAGGTGTATAACTTTGTGGGAGTGCAAACCAGAAGGATCCAGAGAGAGGAAGTGTGTCTGGTAATAGCTGAGTCGAATACGGGAAGGTGGGAGGGAGGTCCAAGTCTGCTGCATATATCGACGGAATAAATAGCCTCGGATATATGAATGCATATCACAAGGACGATCCATGATAGAGATGCCTAGATGTTGCAAGAGATCATACGCCTGCTGGTACCAAGATAGCAACTATGTTGTAAGAAGTAACCGCAACAACTATGTATCTATTCGGGTGAGATGCACGAATCTCCTGAATCTGCTGAAGAAAAAGAATAAGGCGGAAAAAGCCCTCAAGGATGATCGGAGGAGTAGCAAACTCAGCACATAGGATATCATGAGGGGTGGTGGTCTTGGCACATATCATGCGACCCAACATAGTGTCCTGAATGTGGGAAATGCTTGCCCAGTCCCGGAGAGAAAGTCTTGGCAACCAAATCTCGGAGGCATACATCATTGCTGGAACCACCCGTGCGTGCAACAACTGGCATCTAGTAGCGGGATCAAAAATATGATTCATTGTACAACCACGCTCGAATTGGACCAATGCTGAAAGACCTGAGGAAATGTGCGCAAATGCAGCCTGGTGGAAACCAAGAAGGGGCGCAGTAAACAGGACTCCCAAGTAAGTATAAGAGGCAACAATGTCAACTTCCTGGCCGTCATAGAAGAATTGATAATTGTGAAGACTTTGTCGATTGGTGTTGAAAATCATGATCTTCGTCTTTTTTAAGTTAACAGAGAGACCCCAAGCAACACAAAGCCGATGTAAGACCTATAAGTGACACTGCAACCCTTCTGGTGAGGAAGAAAGCATGACAATGTCATCAGCATAAAGCAGAATGTGGATGAGCAAATGAGCCAACGGGCAACCATCTCCACCTTCTTCACGAATGAGGCGCTCAAGATCATCAATATAAAGTGCAAACAACAGAGGGGATAGTGGACCACCTTGCTTGACGCCAACAGTGCTACGTATGGGAGAAGACAAATCAGTACCCAGCCGAATACGTGCTTGAACTCTCTCATACAGAGCAACCACTGCCGCGAGAATAGAGTCAGAAAAGCCAAGCTGACGTAGTCTGCTGATCAAAAGATGACGGGGAACAGTATCAAAGGCCTAAATAGGTCAACGAAACAAGCAAATACCTTCTTGCCCATATGCTTTGCCTCCTCAATGATAGTACGTAGAGTGAGGACATGATCAAGAGTGCTATAACCTCGGCGGAAGCCAGCCTAGCTAGTCGCATACAATAATCGAGAATCAGCCTCTGCCGTAACGAAGTTCTGGAGAATAGTCGCGTACAACTTGGCCAAGGCATGACCAATCTCCATGTCGGAGCAGTCTAGAAAAGTGAACAAAAAAATATCACTCTGCCGATACAACATAGACAATTTCCTAATGAAGCAGCTGTGATAGATGGTGGTTCGGGAGTTAACCTGATTTCTACAAAGCTATGTGCAAAATGGGGCCTTACAAAGATAAAGCCTGTGACTTTTGCCATTAAGCTAGCTGATCAAACGACAGTTCGTCGTCCGCGAGGAATGATTGAAGATATACCTGTCAGAATTGTCGGAGTATAGTTCGTCATTACTTTTGTAGTAATGGACTTACCAGAAGCACCAAATGTCTACCGAGTCCTATTGGGACACCCATGGTTATGAGTTGCGCAAGTAATTTGTTAACTGGGGTATCGGAAAAATCACTTTTGAAAATTGTGAACGTGCAATCAAGGTTGATCCTTCAACTTGGACTATCAAACCAGTGGTTCAAAAAGAGGATGATGATTCATCAAGAACGGATCATACTTGTGACCGACCAGAAAAAAATTTGGGAGTTCATTAAAATTCTCAAACCGATACTGTCAACTGGAATGAAGCTCTTGCAACGATTGACTGTACAGCAGGATATATGTATCAACAAGATAATCAGTCAAATTTGAGCGAGATTTCATTATTGGATCGAACCTTGGATACACCGATCACTTTTCCATTGAATGTGCTGAATGGAGCTTGGATATCAACGGAACCTATACCAGATCCGATTGAAGATGAACTCATTCCTGTGAGTCATGTCTTGACTTACGATGACAATGCAGAACTTACTGATGAGCAGATTTTAAATCATATGGATCCAACCATATTTGGAGTGCGTAATATTCCTGATGAACCAACAATAAAACCGCCAAAAGCAGTTATATTGAAGGAAGACAGGATCACAGGGTCAATGACGAAGAAACAAGCCAAGCAACATTATAATACGGTCCTAAAATGAGAAAATCCTCCTCAAAAGATTGATTCAAAGAATGTGCCACCCTTACTGAAGAAGAGTTTATCTTCTCAAAAGACATCTCCTCCACGATCAATTCCTACCAAGAAGGCTAAGTGAAGATCCAAGACAAGTCCTTTTGACAAAGAACAAGCAGATGTAGTCCAGCATGATATGCCCGAATATTTTAAACGTTGTACACTGGATGATATGGTTATCATGTTACCCAAAGCACATCGTGAACCCGAAGAACAGGTGCCAGAATCGAAAGATGTTTACGATGGCCCAGCTAGGACACAGGCTATGAATCTTGCTGAACCAGGAGAACCAAAAAAGATTGTACAAGTTGGATCACAACTTAATCTTCAACAATTTCAAGCACTCCGAGCGTTACTTATTAAGTATCAAGATTGCTTTGCATGGACTTATCAAGATCTCATGGGTATTCCGACATCAGTTATTGAACACACCATACCTTTAGTACCTGATGTAGTTCCAAAGGTTACAAAGTTCTATCGTTGTAATCCTAATGTTGCGAATCTGATAAAAAAAGAGCTTCAAAGACTGCTTGACGTCAATTTCATTTATCAGATCAAGAATACTGAATGGGTTTCATCGATTGTCATTGTTCCTAAGAAAAATGGAAAATTGAGAATCTGTGTGAATCTCAAGGCCTTGAACAAAGTGACGAGGAAGGATCACTTTCCGTTACCTTTTACTGAAAGCATTTTGGACCGCCTTGCTGGAGCGAAAGCTTATAGTTTTCTGGATGGATTTAGTGGTTACAACCAGGTCAAGGCACCTGCAGATCGTCACAAAACAGCTTTTGCAACAAAATGGGACACCTATGCTTACAAAATAATGTCGTTTGGACTTTGTAATGCACCAAGTTTGTTCCAAAGAGTAATGCAATTTGCTTTTATAGGTTACTTACAGAGATTCCTTGAAATTTACTTGGATAACCTGGGAGTCCATAATACACATATAGACCACCTGGATCGATTGGAAAAAGTATTTGAAAAAATGTCGCAAGTATCAAATTTTCTTGAATCCAGAAAAATGCCAGATATGGGTTTTCCATGGAGTTGTGCATGGGCATGTGATATCAAGACATGGAATTGCCACAGATTATTTTAAAATCAAGGTTATTGTGAAATTTCCACCGCCAATAACAATTCGTGGAGTTTATGTGTTTATGGATCATGCGAACTACTATCAAATTTTTATTATCTTCTTTGCGGATTTAGCAAGACCTATATACAAACTAACTATTGTTCCTATTTGGACAGTAGAGGCGTTCGAAGCCTTTGAAAAATTAAAAAAAGCATTAATTCAGCACCAATACTGCGTTCTCCAGATTGGACGATTGAGTTTCATGTTCACACTGATGCCTCGAAATATGCAATTGGATCAGTTTTGATGCAGCCAGGTGACTATAAGAAGGACTATCCAATATGATTTGCAAGCAGACAGCTTACAAATCCGGAGAAAAACTATTCAACAACAATACGTGAAGCGTTAGCCATGCACAAAAATTTTGTGATTACCTCATGGAAATTTGCATTTTATACGGATCACCAGCCGTTACTTTACTTGGTAAACAAGACGTGCAATACTGGACCTATTGCAAGATGGTTACTGTTATTGACTGAATTTGACTTTCGAATTGTGGTTCGAAAGGGGAAGCAACATTATCTAGCCAACCACGTTTCGCGAATTGAATCCGCACCAGTTAATATTGAGGTGGATGATGAATTACCAGACACTGCATCATTTTATGTAGAAGCGATACCTGAGTGGGCAGCAGATATTGTTGAGTACCTGATGCTAGGACAACCGAATGACTCTTTGACAAAAGTACAGAAGAGGCAATTCATTCATAAGACTCAACCTTATCAATTGATTGCAAGACAATTGTATCGTCGTGGATCAGACAATATTCTACGTAGATGTGTTTTACCGCATGAAATACCAAATTTAATCACGTTTTCACATAATGGCATGGGCGGAGGACACTTCTCTACAGATATTACTGTTCGCAAGCTTTTGCAATCAGGTTGTTGGTGGCCAACGTTTCATAAGGACACAAAAAATTATATTCAGACATGTGATGTTTGCCATCGAGCACGACGGCCTACTAGACAGAACTATGAATTCTTTCATCCGGTTTTATCGCAAGCGCCATTTGAAAAATGGAGATTGGATTATGGTCCTATTCATCCTGTCGCGTGAGGATCTTAGGCCCGATACATTATCATAGCAACTGATTATATGACCAAGTGGGTTGAAGCCAAAGCTGTCAAAGTTGCTGATGCAAAATCTACGGCCAAGTTTCTCTATGAAAATATTATTATCAGATTTGGATGTCCGATCGAGATTGTCAGTGACTGAGGTACACACTTTGTTAATCAAACGATAAAGTGTTTACTGGAAGATTTTTTTGTTTATACACATATTTAGTACTCCTTATTATCCCAGAGGGAATGGCCAAGTTGAATCTTCAAATAAGATTATCTGCACTATTATGACGAAAACAGTTGAAGTGAGTCGATCTGATTGGAAACATAAAGGCCAGTGTCCTCCTCTCTACTATAAAGGGGGCAAACTCGATTTTCTACACATATACATGGTTCTCTTGTGAAATGAATTTATGAATGTCCTTGTTCTCTATCACTTTTCCTCTGTCTCTTATGCTTTATTTGTGTTTGCTAATTGTCGGATCTGATTGTTATTGGGATTGCATGTTTTTATACTTTTATGAGGGAGAAAGGGAGAGAGAAAAAGAGCAAGCTATCTTCATTGTGGATCTAGTGTTAATGGATGTAGTGTTAATGCTTAGGGTTAATGGATGTTAGAGTTAGATGTGAATCTTCCATTCATGTTGAAATCTGAACTATACTATCGCTCTCATGGGAATGAATCTATGCGTGACAACTAACTTCATCTCCTCGAGGCTAGATTGATTAGATCTTGCGTTGAGGCTAGGCAAGGAAAGAAACTTCATCTCCTCAAGGCTAGATTGATTAGATCTTGGGTTGAGGTTAGGCAAGGAAAGAAACCCACTACAAAAAAATTCATACAATATCCAAAAAGAATAATGGTCATTGATAGTTTCATGTCATCAAAATCTATGTGAAGATGGAAGATAGGAAAGTCTTTATTTCTGTGGGGCATTGGCCTCTACAAATTACAAATATTCTGCAACGATGTTCAGTGACTATGTAGGCTTATATAGAATTATTTAGTTGGTGTTCCGATTATCAAGCATCAACGATTTTCAGCTAAAGCCTGGTATTTGCGCCCAGCTTCATGCTCTTGTACTCACGTTTTTTATATCAATCAGAGTGTATTGTTTCACTACTACTCTATTCTATTGCGCTTTGTTTTTATTCGATTCATCTTGAACTCTCTTGCTGGTAACTGCCGCACTTTTGATCCACGCACCACCTTCGTTGCACCACGCTTCCATTGATTTTCGACATAATATCAGAGCATCTGTTTCTATCAGAGCTCTACTAATCCTATATCATCTCGATTTCTCTGATTTTCTAACATGGTGTCAGAGTAGGTGGCTCATTCATCTACATATTTATTGCGTATTTAATCTTGTTTCTACCAAGACTTCATCTCAGCAAGTGCGCAGCCAACAATATTCCGCTATTGTTGTCTCTACTAATGATATAGCTACTATACCAGAATGGATTCTACTTCTAGTTCTTCTCTGATTGACAAGCTCGATGGAGAGAACTACCATCTCTAGAAGTTCAAGATGAAAGTCGTTCTACTAGCCAAAGAACTATGGGACATAGTTGATGGTACTAAATAGTATTTGTTGGGTCAAATTCTTTGGTAGTCAGGGTCGAGTTCCAGAAAGGTGTTGTCCAATGTTTTACATATTCTGAACCCGACCAAAAATCTGCTCTCAGTTAGCAGATCACATATTTGAGTCAGAAGGTCAAATTTGACACACATGGTTGCATCAATTTTGACAAGTCCCAGAAAGTTTTAGCTTTCGCGAGAAGAAGTGGCAACCTCTACAAACTCAACCACTACAATTCTTCTAGTTGTCAAGCTCTATATACAACTACTTCTGAATCATCTGATATGCTTTGGCATTACAAATTAGGCCATTTACATTCCAATTGTATTCAGCAAATGTCAAAACAGAATTTAGTGCAAGATTTTCCTTACATTAGCAAATCCAATTTTCCATGTACAAGCTGTATTAGCAGCAAGCATGTTAGAAGTTCAATCACTTCAGATTCAGTATGTTCTTCTAAAGATTTGCTAGATCTTGTATACTTGGACATTTGTGGTCCTATGCAGACTATTTCCACAGAGGGAGCTGTCTATTTGCTAACTATTATTGATGACTTCTTTTGGAAGACTGCAAAATATTTCTTGAAGAACAAATTTGATACTCTCAAGTTCTTCATGCAGTTCAAAGCATCATCAGAAAAATCAACCCAAAGAAAAATCAAATCTCTACACTCTGATGCAGGGGGAGCATTTATCTCCAACAAATTCAAAGACTTCTGCAAGACAACCGGAATACAACAACATTTTACAACAAGCACAATGGTGTAGCTAAATGGAAGACTCAGTCACTCATTGAAAGTGCAAGGAGCATGATGGCCCATGCATCTCTTCCAAAGAAGTTCTGGGCAGCTGTTACTATAGCAGCCTACCTTCCAAATCGATCCATTTCAGAGGCCCTGAATGGCAAGACACCTTATGAGGTGTGGACAGGCTCGAAGCCATCACTCAACCATATTATAGTGTTTAAATATTTCTCTCAGTCAGATCCCTGCTGATCTCCAAAAAAATCCGACCCAAGGATCGAACAATCAAAATCCAATTCAAGGTCGAAAAATCCAAAATCCGAACCAAGGGTCTGACAACAGAAGATCAGACTCTGACATACAAGCTCTTCAATCTGGAATCTCAGAAGACCTCATGAGCAGAGATGTCACTTTCTTGGAAGATCAATTTTTCAATCTCAAGGGAAAAGCTACTGCAAATCCGACCCAAAGGTCGAACAGCCAAAATTTGACCCAAGGGTCAAAATTTCAAAATTCGATACGGCAAAAAATATCTGGCTGGATCGGATTGGATCAAGTCTAATAAATCAGACCATTTGTATAAATCCGACTCTGTGTACAAATATGACCCTATGTATAAATCCAACCCTTGGTTAATTTTTGATATCTAAAAATCAGAATTTCTCGATACGAGATCGACTTGAAAAATTTGTAATTTTTCGAGTCATTGTAATTTTTTAAGTCTTTGTATATTCTTGAGTCCTTGTAAATTTTGATACTATTAACTCGAAATTCGACCCACATACTGTTAAAATAATGGCTACATTTTGTGGGACTGTAAATAGATTAACTGAGACATCCAATCCACTGATATTGTTGCCGTTTCCGATGCTGAGATTCCTATCATTGTGCCACCGCGGAAAAAGCCCAGATCTAGTCGGCACTCGCCTCCATCGGGGCCCACTGTACGGTCCACTCAGCGAACACTTCACACTTACTTTCGCTGATATGTACTTATTCTCCACCTGGCCCGGGTTGTGGGCATTGGTACTTTTTCTGAAGTTCTTCTGTTATACCTGGCCCGGGTTGTGGGCTACTTTCATTTGTACCTAGTTTATAGCATTTTACGGCCACATCCTCCTATGGATGATGCTCCCACTGTTGCTTGTACATTTTTCTTTTTTGTCTAATGCACCCACGGATGCCCAAAAGACGTTAATAAAGCTTTCTTTCTTTCTTCTTTCTCTCTCTCTCTCTCTCTCTCTCTCTCTCTCTCTCTCTCTCTCTCTCTCTCTCTCTCTCTCTCTCTCTCTCTCTCTCTCTCTCTCTCTCTCTCTCTCTCTCTCTCTCTCTCTCTCTCTCGCTAAACCAAATCTGCCTCTGTTTTTCTCTCTCTCTCTCCCCCTCTCTCTCCCTCCCTAAACCCAATAGCATCTCTCTCTCTCTCTCTCTCTCTCTCTCTCTCTCTCTCTCTCTCTCTCTCTCTCTCTCTCTCTCTCTCTCTCTCTCTCTCGCAGATCTCAAGAAAGAAGTTACAGCCATCAAAATCGAAGCTTCCTCTCATTCGACTACGTCATCTAAGATCCAACAGCTTGAAAGTCAAGTGGAACAGCATCATACCACTGTCCGATCTTGGGCAGATGTGCTTAAAGGTCCTAATACTGTTGTTCTATCACCTCCATCTTCTTTTATCTCGGCTACGTTCACCGAGAGCCGTTTGCGAGAGCAAAAGACTCTTAATATTCGAGTCAGACGTATTACGAACTCCCATGATGTTGTTGGTGAAGCTAAAAAGTTTCTTGAAGAGAGTCTTCAACACCACCACAAGGATATGGATACTGCATGGCGACCTAAGAAAGACCCAGACACTCTTGTCATACGGTTTGCATCTGCAACTGGCCGTCATGGAGTGCTAGGGAAGAGATCTACACTGCGGGGCACTACGATATACCTAGATGAAGACCTTACTTTCATTCAGGTTCAAGAACGGAAAAAGGCAAAACAGGAGGCTATAACGAATGGAAAGCGGCTGATCTATAGGGATGGTATCATTCGCTTTATAGATATTAAACATTTTTCTACTAATGAGATATCTGAGATTATTCAGAGTTAGTGTGAGAGTTAGAGCACTGAAGAGATGCCAG
Source organism: Diphasiastrum complanatum (assembly GCA_029204225.1). Taxonomy (NCBI): domain Eukaryota; kingdom Viridiplantae; phylum Streptophyta; class Lycopodiopsida; order Lycopodiales; family Lycopodiaceae; genus Diphasiastrum; species Diphasiastrum complanatum. The sequence continues at coordinate 2,872,185 of CM055102.1, forward strand.
TTGAATCTGTAAATGGTCTTCGTACCATATAATCCTGGACACTATCCTCTTCTTAGTTAGATTGTTTTTCAGTTATGTTGGTTGACAGCACTGCTCCGTCTTGAGTCCACTTTACTTAATGTACTTGCTTGTCTTATACGCCTTTTGGCATGGAAAAGACGTTAATAAAGCTTCTTCTTCTCTCTCTCTCTCTCTCTCTCTCTCTCTCTCTCTCTCTCTCTCTCTCTCTCTCTCTCTCTCTCTCTCTCTCTCTCTCTCTTGCGCACGTTTTAGGATTTAGGGGCTAAACTTTTTTTTGTTTTTTAAATATGCGTCCGGGTCCCGAACGCGTTCTAGGACCCAGACGCGTCCGCGTCCAGACGCTCGACGCGTCCAGTGTCCAAAAAACAAAAATTAAAGAAATGGACACGTCCGACCCCGCATCCGGGGGTCGGACGCGTCCGGGTCCGAGCGCCGGACGCGGACGCCAAAAGGCCGCGTCCGCCTCGGACCCTCATGTCTAATATATACATATACATATATACCATAGAATTAATGTACCGTGGGCGGTTCACCACGGTTCTGAGAACCGTATAGAGAACCGTACGGTTCTCCAAGTTTTTTTGCCGGAACCGTGGTGAACCGTGTAGTTATTAACTAATTAATTTTTTTTTTTATTTTTTTTAGTTCATGTTTTATCAAACATTAATTAGTTAATTGATTATTTAGTTATGATAAACCATACCACGGTTCATGAACCGTGGCTATCCTTCTCTTCCCCATTAAAAGTAGGAGGTTTTAAGTCTTTAAAAACACTGGGGTGAGACCGTAAAGTCTCACCCGAAACTGATGGAAGTGGAGAAGGGGATAACTGAGAAGTGGACGGAAGGCTTCCTTTTGCGGAACTCAAAATCAAGTTTTTGAGTTCAGCGAACAAGTCGTCCACACTGGACTTGAAATTGGCTGATGCCAACTTCAGTTCATCCACTTCTGTTACCAATTGGAGGAACTGCTCCTTGGTAACCAGTTCGTCGAGTTCTTCGGCGAACTGTTCCTGTTCTTCTACTTCCATGGGTTCCTTCCCTTTTCTGTAAGCCAAGGCTTCTGTTTCAAGTTCGTCGAAGCCTCTCTCCGGGGGTTGATCAGGTCCCTGAGGAGTGGTCATCTTCGGAACTGAAAGAGAGCTACCTTAACTTCTGAAGGAAAAAAAAGTCTAAACGACTAATTTACAACTATACAAGGAGGGAAAGAAAACTTAGCTCTTTCTGAAAACTGTACTTCCACAGAGAGAATCAAGAAAAGCCCTTTCAGCTCTTCTTCAACTGCTTCCAGACCTGTGATTCTGAAATTTTTTTGCTATCCCCCCTCGCTGATCTGACAGCTCCAGTATTGGTACCAAAAACCCAGATTCAAAGCCCAAATCCACTTGCAAATCCTGGAATTGGTGATGGTACCCTGCTCGCTGATCTGTGGCAGCCCTGAAATTTCCCAAAAGTCGAGTAAAATCTAGAAAGGGTGCAAGAAAAATCCGGAACAAACTAGTTCCTACCCTCACTGGCTGGGAAGCAACCTAACTAGCCCAATTTCTTCTGATTTGGGGCCCAAAAAGTGTTCCAAATTCTGATTTTTCCTCAGCTCTGGGACCGCTGAACCTATGCCAACCTTTCTGCTCTGGAAACGTTGAGAACTTGCTAGAATTTCACTCGAAAATCAGGATTGAAGCCTGAAATGGCAGCGCTGGACCTGCACCTCTATTTTGCCTCAAATCCCAGGTAGAAAACAGAAGTTTTCACCACGATTTTCTGAGTATCCTCCTGATTTTCCAGCGCTGACCCTGCTTTGTAGATTTCTGAAAACTTGAAGAAGTTCTGAGCAATCTAGCTACGTTCTCCACTGCTGAAAACTAACTTCCCTAGGATGGAGATGGCTCTGATACCAGTGTAATAGTTCCTAACACCATAGTAGGGCAAACACTAACTGATCCACCCAACCTTGCCTACTCCCTGATATAGAGTAAGCCCCTCCTAGCCCAGTGTGAGGACTGGTAGCATGCTACTGCCAAGTGTCGGCCACGTGGCACTGACGTGGCCGACTGCACGTCGGGACCCAACTGGGGGCCCTCCTGCTGACAGGGTCCCTAGGCTGTGTTAGGCCCGCCATGGCTATGGACCGTGCTGGGGCACACTACTCACATTGTCTTGCCCTGTTGGTCATGTACGCTGGACACGACCCTGACTGTGGTATCTGACCTATCTGTGTTCTCTAGGGTTCGGCACTGGTTACGAGCTCGTAACAACCCCCCCGCTGTGGGTCCTGTCCCTGCTGTCGAGCTGGATCTGGATGAGCAGATCGGAATGAATGTCACACGACGGCAACTCATCATGGTCAGGCAAAAGGGCGGCCAGACGTCGGGCTAACCCGGAGGCAGCTCGGGCTAACCGGGAGGCAGAGCAAGAGCGACAAAACAATGCACCAGACGAGGGCGAGGAGTCGGTGGAGGATCAGTGAGAGATGTTTAGAATAGATGAGGTCCAGCCGTATGTGGCGGACTGTTGCTATGTAGTTTTCGGCAGTTTATGGTGCAGCAAATAACTAGATGGCTGCTTAAAAAAATGACAGTATATGTGATGTTATCCTGATACAACGGTTGAATATATACATAGTTGTTTTTTGTGCAACACGAGCCTGGTCATGTAAGATGCAATGTCTATAATTTTTCTAAATGCAGATGTATTACATGTGTTTATGAAATGTTGTTTGGGGTGTAGGGGTGATTGTTGTGCTCATGATGTAGGTGCATATATGTGAAGCTAGCATTCACTTCAAACGAAATTAAATGAAAACAGGATTCAGACATGCACATAGAATTCTTCGACATAAAATAAAGCATCACATGTACAGAGCGACATACGCACAATGTGCAGCAAATAATGTAGGCCAAACACTGTATATAATGTGAAAAATCATCTGAGTACAATGGTAGACCGTCTGCTAGAGACAAACTACTGAAACTAAAACAACAGAGCCACAATCAATGCTCTGGCTCTGACTCATACGAATGCTCTGGAGACAACTCAGGGCCCCGAGCTGACTCTCGCAACTGATATCTCTGCCTGTCTGGAACTGGCATGGGCTGTGTATCCGAGGGGGAAGACTGGTCATCCTCATCCTTCCAATCAGCCTCCGCATCAGCCCCCAAGCAGGCCAAACCAACAACACCTGCTCCAACTGGCTATGATACTGCACCTCTACCTGTACCTGGAGCCCTGCGTGGTCGTCCTCTCCTCCCTGACTGTTTCTGTGCCTTGCCTTTCTTGTTCGGTGCACCCTTGGGCCTTCCTGGTCTCTTGCGGACAAGAGGAGCTGTCAATGCCTCGTCACCCCCATGCAAATCACCTGGCTGGCTAGGCTGGGCCCAAGCTGAGGCCGGCTGGGATCGGGAAGCAAAAGAGGGAACTCCCTGTGCAACTGAGCGAGGAGGATGAGCTCGTGGAGTGTGTGCCCGTGGGGCTGCTGCAGGTGGAGGAACTGGCTGTGCAGGAGGCGAGTACAGTGGCGATATGTACTGAAAGGGGCGCTGTGGTGGCCGGTACTGGTACATCCTGGGTGCTGCCAAAGGAGGAGGATGTGACGTGGGTGCTGCAACTGGAGGAGCCACTGTGGATGTGGGCGCTGCAAGAGAAAACCTGGGCACAGATGGTGGCCTGCCATGGAAACCTGGTGCTGCAGAAGTGGACGGCGATGGAGGGGCTGCAGGCCCGTGGCGTGTGCCCTGCACCTGTATGGTCTGCCTCATCTCTCTCTGAACTGGCAAACACAACCCGAATGGGCTCATCCTCATCATGCTCATCCTCTGACACTGGCTCGTCTGCCTCATACAATGGGGGCTCTCTGTGCTCAAGCCCAAGCTCTCTCTCTCTCATCTCGGCAAGCTCCCTCTCTCTCTCTCTGCCATCAATTGTGTGCCCAGGTCATCTGCAGGCATGGGATGGGTGCTGTCCGTAGGCAAGTCAACCTGGCGCTCCAAATCGGATATCTTCGTTTGCAAGGTTTAAAATTTGCATGTCAGAGAGACAACTTTATCAAGAAATGAAACCAACATACATGTGCGTTGGTGCTACAGAACACCAACCGCTCCAACTGACTCACTGACAACCGGTTTCTTCTCCTCGTGTGAATCAGTGCCCATGTGCTCCAATTACGCTCACACACGGAGGCAGCACAATCCTGTGGTGCGTGCATTTAAATACTTCAGCACATTGTGGCAGCGGTGAAACTTCAACGAAACACAAAAATGGAGGATAAAATGAGATGCATACCTGAGAAAGAACACGCAGTGCAAGACGCTGTATAGATGGGTATGTGCTACCGAACATGGTCCACCAGGTAATGGATAGTTGCGTCCTCTCTGGATCCTGGGCAGCTGGGTGGCCGAATGTGCCCATGCCGAAACGAAATGCAACGAGCTCCTCCATGAGCCTAAAAGGATCCAAACCTATATGTGGACCCACCCTGTGAATGTACTGAAGCCAATCGGCCTTGAGCTCCCTGTCTACGATCTGTGTCGGAGAGAGGAAGAGGGGATGCAGCATGTGTGCAACGCTGTGGATACTCCTGTGGAAGTAGTTCCACCGTGTCTCCCATATGAACTTCAGCTTTGTTATCCTGCAGGTGAGGGGCATGTGGTTTAGAGCATTACGAAAAAGCTTAACATTGACAGAAAAACAAACTAGCAAGTACTGAAAAGATAAAGGTCAATTGCAACACTGTACCGCTTACCTCTCTGGCTGCAAGATGGGCAGCTGCAGGAACTGTCCATGAGCTCATACACCAGTCCAAGTGTCGACCCCTCGTTGTCAGCCATGCGGAGCACAATGTAGAGTGGTCGAAGCAGTCCTGACAATGTCTGTGCATCCCTCCAGAACTGGTCTCCCCTCACCGTGGAAGAAAAGTGCTCCCCATCCTCAGTGTGCGGAAATGTACTGGCACCCCAAAGATCACTGGCAACCATCTGTAGAAGCTGGGCCCCTGCACCTGATCAAACGGTCGATGACCACCAAGTCGAATGCAAAGCACATGGGGGCTGGGTTACGGAGGTCCAGATGGCTGAACACCCGGAACATGGCAAGAACACGCCTCTTTCTGGTGACAAAAGTCACCAGGAAGAGGGCCTCCCGGACGATGGCTCTAACCCAGGGAAGTGCTCCAATGTCCCCCATCAGAAGGTCTATGTCGTGGGCTACACAGGGGGTATGAACAATATGAGGGAACTCGGCCTCTAGCAGTACACCCATCTGAATGCAATTCGTGGCATTGTCCGTCACCACCGTGACGACATGCTGTGGGCCTATGGCTAGGATGGAAGACCTGATGACATCAAACATGAACTCTGCAGATATGACTCTCCCCCCCCTGCTGCAATCCACTGCCCTCAAAAACTGTGTGCCCATGCAGATGGAGACCAGTATGTTGAGGATCGGCCTCCTCCTGACATCAATCCAGCCATCGGACATGATGTTGCAACCGTAAGTGGCCCAGTGCCGACGCAGAGGCTCCATCTCTCTAGACAAGGACTCAACCCTATCCCTCAGCATGTGTGTGCGAACAACCTCTGAACTAGGGACTCTCCAGCTAGGGCTGACAGACTGTGCAAGGCGGAAGGCCCTTCTGAAGGGCTCAGAGTCGATGATGGCAAAGGGCAGGTTCAGCTCGTAAATCAGACTGGCCACGGCCTGTGTGGCCTCTCTGTCCATGTGCGGCTGATGCGCGCCGCGAATGGTCTGCTGCACGAGGGCTCTCCCTGGTGGGCGACGGGTGGTGGACCTCCAGCACGGTGCACCAACCGTGACAGGAATGGACGATGACGCGACAGGCTGGGCACTGGTGGATGCATCGGCTGTAGACGTGGAATGGGGAGAGTGGGATGCACTGGCAGGGATGCAGCAGCATAGGTGGGGCGCACTGGTGGAGGGGCAACATCTGGCATGGGGTACGAAAACTGCTGGCTGAGGAGGTCATCCGGATGGGAAGGGAAGGAAGAAGGGATCTCTTCCACATCCTCGAAGGCCCGCCCAGTACCATCCTGGGCCTGCTCGGGTGGCGGAGAGTCCATGAGAAAGTCGTAGACTGGTGGAGTGCGAGCAACAGTGGGTGGTGGTGGAACCGCAGTGGCAACTAGCGGACGCGATGGGACGGGATCCACCGGAATCTGAGCAGATGGGGGTGCGTGAGGCAAAACTGTCTGAGGGGGATGAGGGGCAAAGGGACCGGAGGAGGATGCACTCCCTCTCCTCGTGCGTGCCAGCCAAGCAGGCAGCAACTCTGGGTCAGCCACATAAGGAGCGGTGCAAAATCGGAGAATGCCCTCCGAAATGGTGTTCTCCCCTGCCACGAGCCGCGGCCCGTAGGTGTCCAGTAGTCGCTGCCTGTCGGGGACGGTCATGCTACCACAAGGGGCAGCATTCAAGGTGGTACCATTTTTGGCACGTGCATCGAGCAGATGGCCTTTAAGGCGAGTGAGGGATGCAGCAAACTCGACGAGACAGTATCGGCAGCGCACGATCTTTTGACCGGTCTTGTTGGCCTTGTCGGCAACCCGCCTGACAATGTCTACCTCGTCCCACAGACCGGAAAGGTCGGATTGCACCATTGTGATGGAGAAAACTAAGGACAAAATGCAGATGAAGCGAAAGCTGCAAGGATGGAACGCTGGAGAAAAAACAGCAGGGTACACTGTGTGAGAGACGCTGAAAATGGGCGAAGACAGGGCGAAGCAAGTCAGATGCAAGGCACGGCAATGCGTGGGCGAAGGGCGACGCAAGGAATCGAAGGCAGGCAGGCGGAAACAATAGCGATGATAGGGCGGAGGAGGGCGCAAAAACATTTCTGATGAAATGCGAGGGGGGCGGGTAGTTTAGGTTAAAAAAAATATTAAATAATTAATAATATATTATATTATGGTACCGCGGTACCAGTACGGTCCCGCAGTACCGGGATCCGCGGTACCCAGTACCGCGGGACCTATGACATATACATATATATATATATATATATATACATACATACATACATCAATGGTGACCACTGACTAGCTCTTTAGGTACAATTGTAGAATGGGATGCTAGGCTTATTGATGGGTCCACATGGGAGTTCATTGATGTATTTGCTCACACTCCACTCATGACTCAAGACTTTGAGACTTCCCTTCAACAGTCTTGAGGCATGAGGGAGCCTCTTAAAGTAGGTTCTTTCTAGACACTCGCTAGAACAAATTGTGGAACCTTTTGGCAACTCACAAGTCCTAATTGGATGAACTTGGGTGGCATCAATGCTAACCCTATATTGGTAGCTTATCATAAGGTTCCACTAAGGGCCTCTAGTTAATATTTGATTGATCTGATGCTTTGAGTCCTTTGTAGGAAATTCTTTTGTAGCTCTTTGTAGATGTGACTACGCCTAGTTGATTATTGATATTCTTATAGTATTTTTCATTGGAGACTGCTCGATGCTCATCATTTCTTGCCTACTTGTTTCACATGTGATGCTTTATTCATGATTGAGTTCATAGTGTCTATAAATGGTAAAGAAAGGGAAGCATATACAATAACGGTTAAGAAGCACATATGATCACCTAGACATGTTCTTCGAAAAATCAAAGTAAGCTAGCCCCTTTTGTCTAAACTACATATTGGACTTAGCAACCAAAGAGTAGAAAATCGACCATGAATGGTTGGCAATGAAACAAAAAAGAGCATACCAAGCCAGGAGCATTCAGCGCAGTCATAGCTTGATAAACACCAGAAAATTGTTTTGAGGCTACTGCTCCAAGCACAGCAGCACCTAACAATACTGCCTCATTCTCTCTTGGCAGGGTCACAATTAATCCTAGAAGGACAAAAAATGGTGAGATGAATAATCATAACTGCTAAAATTAAATCAATAGCAAATTGTTAGAGCCATGATCAAACAAAGGTTTGTGTGGATTGAATGTAATTTGTGTAATGTAACAAAATTGGACCATCTTATTTCAGTGTTTTGCGCACTTCTTTCCTTACCACAATACGTTTCATGAAACTGCAAAATGAATTCAACATTTAATGTGTGAGCAACTATAGTGGAAGTAAGTCTTTACCAATGACTTCGATAACATAGTTTAGACCACGTTGGTGAGTCCTCATTGGGAGCATTTTCTTACATCTTTGATCTCTATTGAATAAACTGAAATAGTTCAAGATCAAGCTTCAAATATTATTGAAAAGTCAATACTCAAGGATCTAAATTGGTATGATCAACAACCTTAACGCATAGAGACATCTAAATAATCCATCGGTCTACATTGTTTATTTTCCAATTGGACCAAGTCCTTTGGACCCTTGCGTCCTTCATTTAGCATGTGGTATTTCTCAAAGTTATTTGTGGGTCATATGGTCATTATTGGGACTCGAACCCAACTTGCAATATAGAGTACCTTACAAAGTATGAATACGCCCTTGACCCTCATGATTGCTGGTTGATTCTTTGAAAATTAGCTTCTTTACATCAAAGTAGCTTATGATCGGTTTGTCTTTGGCTTTAGTCTACATTAAGCTTCTGATTAGTGGATTGCTATCAATTTAAATCAGTCCATCATTGATGATCAACATTTTTTAGAACATGTTTATCCATTTCATATTATTTGTCTCAATTCATTTTATTTTGTGATTATAATGTAGTTGCTACAAGATATAAAGAGTAAATTGCATATGCTAGAGGTTTCAAAAAAACTATAGCATGTACAAGCCACAAAAAGTGTGTCTACTAACAAAGTCTCCATGACGTACCATGCTACAATACAAAGCCCTAACGAAGAGTGTATGTAATCCACAAAATGAAAACATGAAAGGAATGTGGACGCCCCAAAAATGCCAAATGAAATGTTACATTCCATTTTCAAAGTCAAATGATGCAAATTTGTGTTTTTGTATCCGCCAAAAAAAATGGCGATCTGGCAAGTGTGAAGGAAAAAGTAGCACTCCCACCAAGGCAGGAAAGTGCTCCGTTACCAAGTTATAGACAATCTATGGATATTGTATCAATGAAGCATAAATGACCATAATAGACACAATCAAGTAATCTTTCATGAAGAATCGCCAAGGGCAGATGAAATGATCAATGGCTAAAATTTACGAATAAAGCCACAGCTGATCTAGCGTTAAGCTATGAAAGCAGCACATAAGCAAGACTTAGCCCTAAAAAGCAGGAAAGAGAGAGATTAAGGAGGCTAAAGAGAGAGATCAATATCATCAGCTGAATAACAAATGACACAGTTTCCCTACTTATAGCCAAGAGGAAGCCCTAAAAGGAAGCTTCTGGTGGCTAGGGCCCAACTGGGAGGGACAATAGTGCGCCCTGCAAGAAGGCCCCCACTCTCCAGTAATATGTCCAAATGGCCTAATAATGAATAATAAGGCCAAAGGCCAACCATATAGTCTAAGTGCCACTAATGAATAAAAAAGAGCCCAGGGCCTGCTTATGCATAAAGTAAAGTAAATGTAAATGGACACGGCGAATGTAATGAGCAGAGTCCATAACTCTCCCCGGCACCGAAAAGAGACCCAACTACCAAAGAGAAACTGGATCAAACAGCAACAACCCCTGGTGCATCAATAGCTAGAGCAGCATCTGATGTAGAGGAATCAACAAGTGCAGCAAGAGCACGAGCCTGATCCACAAGTGATGGTGTATGATAAAAGACATCATTAGGCTCCCATGTGGCCTCCTCAATAGGACGACCATCCCACTGGACCAAAAACTGAATCTGCCACCGGCGTCGACTATGGTATACATCACAGGCTCGTGTGGAAGCAGGAAGCTGTAAGCGATATGTAACTGGACTAAGAACCTCCAAAATGCGATAAGGCCCATAATAACGTGGTGCAAGCTTCTTAGTAAAAGCATGGCCCTGGACAAAATGATGACATGCAAACCGTAGGCGTAGATAAACCATATCTCCAACCTAAAACTCAACATGGCGGCGGTGACGATCAACTGAGGTCTAATAACGCTGCCGAACATGATGTAAATGAGAACTGGCCCGAGTAATAAGCTCTCGGGCACCTGATAGAAAGGATGCAAGTGTGACAGGTGTATCCTCAGGAGGGAGAGGAATGCCAAGTAAAAGAGGTGCATAGCCATGAGATAATAAAAATGGTGAGACATCTGTGCTGGTACTAACAGAGCTATTATAGCTATACTTTGCTAAACATAAATGCTGATCCCAATCCTTCCCAGAAGGAGTAACAAAATGGCGTAAATAATCCTCAAGGATCCTGTTAAGGACCTCAGACTGCCCATCAGAAGTAGAATGATAAGCAAAACCCATAAAAAGCTATACATCCAAGATACGCATAAGCTCTATCCAGGATATAGATGTAAACTTACTATCCCGATCAAAAAGGATAGTACGAGAAAATCCATGCAGGCAAAAAATCTCTGATAGGAACAAACGTGCACACTGCTCTGCTGTGATGGTACTGCGAACTGGTATAAAATGTGCCTGTTTCGAGAACCTGTCAACTACCACCATACATGAATCGTGACCACGCTGGGTACGGAGAAGGCCAAGGATAAAGTCCATAGATATATCAGTCCACTGGCGATGAGGAATAGGCCAACTCTGGAGCAAACCAGCAGACTTAGCACGGGAGTACTTATTCCGAAGACAGAAAGGGCAGGTACGAATAAGTACAGCAAGCTCAGATCGAAGAGAGGGCCAATAGAAATGGTCTTTGATACGAGCATAAGACTTCTGAAAACCAAAGTGACCCCCAACAGGGGAGAAATGAGCATCCGACAACAATTGGGAAGGGATACCCAAGGAACTAGGAATGCAAAGAGAATCATAACGATAAAGACGGTTGTCAACAATGGAGTAAACCTGATGAGGACGGGACGAAACAGGTGGGGCAAAACTAAACATCACGAAAATCAGAACATGTAAGGTATGCTGCAGGTAGATCATCAAACCATGTAGGAATAGTAGAAACGAGTGTATTCAACAAAGCTGGAAGACGAGATAATGCATCAGCAGCAGTGTTAGCACGACCAAGACGATACAATATAGAAAAATTAAAAGACTGTAAAAACTGCAACCAACGAAATTGACGATCACGAAGGTCACGTGGAGAAAACAGATAACGTAAAGACTGGTGATCAGTAATAATGTCAAATGGAACTCGATAAAGATAATGGTGCCACTTCTTGAGAGCATAGATAATAGCAAGAAGCTCTTTCTCATGCACAAAATAACCTTGCTCATAAGAACGAAGACGACGCGACTCATAAGCAATAATGCATTGTGACTGGCGAAGCAAAGCACCCAAACCAACATTACTAGCATTAGTATCAACAAGAAACTTCTGATCAAACTGTGGTAAACACATAACGGCAGCATCAACAACATCACGACGAAGAGTATCAAACACTGACTGACATTCAGAAGTCCAAAGAAAAGTACTAGACTTCTTCAAAAGTGCATGAAGAGGAGTTGCTATAGTGGCAAAGTGAGGAACTGGACGACAAAAGTGAGTGGCTAACCAAAGGAACATACGAACATGATGAACATCAGTTGGTATAGGCCAATCCTGGATGGCCTGAACCTTATGCGGAACAAGAAAACCAAGAAACTCGATCTCAGCAACAGCAAAAGAACATTTAGACGACTTAGCAAATAACTGGTGATGTACAAGTAAATGAAATACAGAGGAAAGATGGGAAAGATGCTCAACAAGAGACTCGCTAAAAATAAGAATATCATCAAAATAAACCAAGACACAATGACCAAGAAGTGGACGCATGACATTATTCATAACATTCTGGAACGTAGGAGGGCCATTAGTAACACCAAAAGGAAGCACTCGAAATTCATATAAACCAAGATGAGTACGAAAAGCAATCTTATGTTCGTTAGAAGGGTGCATCCTAATTTGGTAATATCCAGAACGAAGGTCAATCTTAGAAAAGATTTTAGAGGTACCGAGCTGGTCAAAGAGGTCATCAATGTGCGGAATAGGGTACTGATTACGAATAGTCAACTTATTTAAAGCACAGTAATCAATACAAAGGCGTTTGGTACCATCTTTCTTACTAACAAGGAGAACAGGGGCACCGAAAGGGCTGTGACTAGGAACAATGAGACCCTGATCTAACAAGGCAGTAATATGGAGCTCAAGCTCATCACGCTCAGATCGAGACATACGATAAGGGGGACGGGAAGGAGGAGCAGAACCAGGACGCGAGTCAATATGATGGTTCACGTCACGTAATGGCGATAGCGTCGTAGGTTCTGAAAAGACAAAAGCATATTGATGTAATAAGTCAGAGATCACCTGAGGAACAGCTGCTGGAGTAGAAACTGGAGGAACTGGTACTGCCCGCTGAACACATAATAAGGCTGCACAATGAGCCTTCGGCAGGCTGCGAATAAACTGCTTCCCAGTAATCAACTGGAGGTCTCCCTGAGAATCAATGCCAACAAGTGAGTGTGTAACTGCATCATGTACAAATGTCAATGTCTGTTGTGTCAAGTCCAGTGTAACGGCTCCAAGAGATGCAAACCAATCAGCACCAAGGATTAGATCATATCGCTCCATAGGAATAATGTAAAGATCTGCCTATCCAGAAAAATCGCAAATGTGGTATGGTAAACCCTGAAACATTTGAGAACTAGAAAAAGAATGTGAACTGGCAACCTCAACTATGAGAGGTTGTGAAGCAGGAACAGGTGAAGCACGGATCCAACTACTGATATACTGCTGATAAAAGAGTGAGTGCTGCCGGTATCAACTAAAGCAATATACTCACGAATTGTAATGCGTATACGTAACCGAATGGAGCGAGGACCAGGACGCCCTGTCCAAGTAGCATAGGCAAGTTGAGCATGGCAAGTAGTAGGAAATAAATCAATGGAAGGGTCAGGGGAAAGGTCAGGCTCATCAGAAATATGAATGTAGATATCGTGGAAGGAAACCAGGATGTGGGTTATGCGGAATGAACGGTCCACCAGCAGGCTGACTAGTAGAAGAAAATGGAAATCCAAATGGGGGAGTCCCAAATGAAGGAAAAACAGGAGCTTTACCAGGACCATGAGGCTGTAAAGAATCAATCTGCGATTGCATAGTAGCAAAGCCGGTCATAACTGTATCGAAGGGAGTCGGAATTCCTTGAAATGTGGTTGAGGATGGGCGCTGGACAGCCTTTTGATAAACTGTGAAAGATGGCTGGAAACGGAAAAAGTAATAGGCGAAAGTGACAAGTCGGGAGTGTTGGGGCAGCGATGAATAGGTTGAAAGATTTTGGCAGTTTGGAATAGCAAACGATGACGGAATTGGGTGATTTTTGGATGAGGATGGGCGCTGGCTGGGAAATAATTATGGAAGATGGCTGCAAACTTGAAAAATATTGGATGAAAGTGACAGGTCGGAAGCAGGGACAACGATGGAAAGGAAGGAGGAGGAGCGCTAGGCAGCAAGGAAGAGAGGGAGCAAAGCAGGGGGAGCGCTGGGCAGGAAGGAGTGTAATGAGCAGCGATGGAGCAAAGCTGTCAAGGCAGCAATGGAGCTGTGGGGAACTAGATGATGTGGTCCAATTAGGCTGCAGAGGTGTCCAGTGAGGTGTCACAGTGCACTACTAGTGGTGCATGGGCCTTGGAAGGTATAAGTATAACCATTGGACTCTCACTAGTGCATGCTTGATTGTGTGATTGGTAGCTACATGTTGTTGGTATGTCACCTCTATCCCTTGTGTGGGATTGATCCATAGCTTGGGGGTTAGATCCGTAAGATCTAGGTTTGGTTGGGTTGGTTTGTCCACCATCCGATTCCCTTGTGTTGCTTTGTTGTGGCTTGCTTGGCTATAGTATCCTTGGTGAGGGACATTATAGTGGGCATGACATTTGCCCCCCTAATTCGAGTTCTATCCTCATAACTTTAAGCTAGGGAAGTCCTTTTCAAGGCTCTCACCCTTCATCCAAGAATCATCATCATACATATGACCCTTCCATCAAACCAGATACCCACGTATCTATATGATTCGTTCATTTAAATTTTAGTTCTTGAATCCAGTATCTTTTCAGGTTCGAAAATGGTCCTACTTGATGATTATTGTCGATAGGTCCAATTGATCTCCAGGATCAAGATCATTCTTTTCATGTGGACTTTTTCTCGAGTCAGGCTACATGAAAAGAAGGAGCATGTTCTTGAATTCCTTTCAGGAGTTTAAATTGGTAAGTCAAAGATTTTATTTTTTCAAAGACTTTGTACGATCCTCTCCAATGAGTGGACTATAGTTTATTTGTAAAGTTTGTTGATACACACCCTTCTACAATCCTTCAAGATTCTCACATAAACCCGATCACCATCAAGTGTAGTTAAAACAAGAAATTGTAAGGAATTGTCCATATTTCCAAGAATCTCCGTCACAAATTGTCCTCCCCTAACGATCAAGTGTTCATTTGTGATTCGTCAATCACAATGATTAGATTTGAATCATGATTCACTATTCATAATTCATACAATTCTCAATCAAACATAGTAACGGGATAACAAACAAGAGCATGTTCAAAAAACGTGAACATTACTACTCTCAGAAGATGTATGAGTCACCTTGGTCCTGTCCATGAGGAGAGTTTCAGACTTAAAAGAATTAACTCAACCCCATATTCTTATCGAGAAACATGTTATACAATTCTTATTTCCCCTCAATATACATTGAGTCCGATCTAAAATACAACTGTATAATATCACCCTTAAGTTTCAATCCATAATAACTCAAGGTCTAATAAAACTTCATGATGTGAAGCTCTAACTTTTGGTTTGTGCTAAATATCCAACTCTAAGTTTTGCGGGATATTCTCCAAGCAATCCAACCTTATTTCCAATCAGGCAATAATTCAAACCAAAAGTTCACATGTACCCTAGCACATATATTTTTAACATAGATTTACCACAAATTGGGACTTATAAGCAATACATATGACCAACAGTACTGGTGAATAAGTCCGTACTGTATGATCACCCAACTAACTCAGGAGTATAGCTCCTGACTCAATTAGTCCTAATTTAAAAAATCTTGAATGTTGAGGTGTAGGCCTTTACACATGTAACACCACATCCCAAACTCTAACATAAATATCTTATTTACTTATGAGTAATTGTACTCTCTAGACAATACTCATCGATATGCCAATGCTTTTCTCCACTAAGTTTATGCCTGCAAAATAAATCCAATCATAAGAATACATAGTGGATCCACAGGATATTGCGCAAAAATAGATCTTGATCTCGAAACGATTCACCCAATAGGATATCCTCACATATCTCACATGATTTGTGCCTTAATCGACTTAACTAAAAATCTTGTTACTCAGTTAACTCCCAAAGAATATTATTTCTCAAAGAGTGTTGTCTCTCAATTTATCAAACCATAATCTCTACCGGAGATTAATTCAAAAGAATATATTATTAACAATGATTTTTCTCCTTGCATCAACCTCTTACAGATTCTAGTTCCCCACTAGGATTAGGTTGATTGACTCAACCGGCAAGGAATGTAAGTTTAGATCCAACAATGAACTTCTCATAATAGGACTTTCTAATCCAGACACAAATCAATCAAATTCGTGATCAATAAGTTCCCAACCATACAAGAATAAGTTGGATACACATCTCCATCATCTCTATCCATGAATAAACTCTCATGAATTTATTGTTCCCCCATCTTCTAACTAGACCTTTCTAAACAATTCCAGCTGTATCCCAAATATTTTATCAATCTTGAGTTGAAAACAATTCCATATATGTACATATAGTGGATTCCTTTCGGAATCTATTTATCTTTGGATAAACTTAATTTAAAAAATTATCCCTCTCTTTATAAGAAATTAGCAAGTTTCACAAGATGTCGTATCAACTTTAATAAGCCCTTATAAAGAAGACGTTCCTAAGTAGAAAAAAGTCGGCAATATGTGTTACTGTCAACTGATAAGTAAATCTATACCGCTATTGAACACTTATGCATACACGACTTATCCTAAGATATTCTTTATTAGGCCAAGAAGTCCAAACCTATGAGAAAAGAATGTATCTAAATCATAATAGAAATTCACATGGGGTCAAGTGAATCTGAATACCACTATTGTGTATCCCTTGGCTTAACCACTACATGATCTAGATGGATCTTTTTAGGCAAAGCGAACCAGGGTGGACTTTGGCCCCTAATCTTGCCAAGGCTAAGCCAAAGAAGCGAGTCCTCAAGCCAGCCGCCCTACTGGCAATGCTTGCCCAAGCCGAGTTTTCATATGACATTATCCAAGATTCACAGGTAGTAATCAATAACTCCCAAGGAATCTCATGAATTTGAGCTAGAAAGCTCATAATAACTAAAAGTATATTTAAAATAGAGAGATAGCTTAGAAAATCCGATTTTGTATTCTTGAGATATCCCTAAGACTAGAACAATACCTCAAAAATCTGACAAAATAACCTATTATGACCAATGGCATTAGGCATCCCTCAAGATATTCGCCATCTAGATCCAATCAGTATCAAAACTTCCTTTGAAATTTCCTACTTCCCACACCGGAGGTTCTCCCGCCAAGAAGATCCTCAACTTCCCTACAGAAGTCATCTCTTAGGTCTATTATAGCCACTTATTGAGGATAAATACATCCTTCAATATATCTCTTAGGCAATGGATAAACATAAATGGAAGAATCCCACCAGGATTCTTATCACATTAATCTCCTAGCGCAACAATGGTAAGCTATCTGTATCCCATGCCAATCAGAGTCTTCTAGTTCATGCGATAAGCTTATTATTACTGACTCCTAGGAATGTGATTAGAACTACAATTCACCCATTATTCTTGATCCCTTTCCATCCCTAGAATTATTGATGACTATAATTTGGCTGATAAAGAATTTCATAAGAATAATTTTTTTTTATTATTCAAATAAATCATCCAATTAGAGATTTATTCGAAAACTTCTAATTTGTCTATTGACTTATTCCAAACATTCAAGTCTGGAGTTCATTAATCGGTACTATGCCATTTATTTTTTGAGAATTGCTCAAATCCTAACTCCAATTATCTTGTCATTTCTTCCCTTTTTAAAATCTTTCCGGTCATTCAAAGAAGGATCTTAGGCTTCGACCAATTTCCCTTACGACAGCGGACTTCGATATAGGAAATATTTAGTTGGAGTTATTGTTGATTATCTCCTTCAACCCACAGAGAACAAATTTGATTGGAGGTTGGAACTTTCATCAAATCCCTGAACCGGATCGTAGAAGCATACTCAATTTTTTATCAGAATTATATTATCAGGAATCAATCATGCATATATACATTGACATTGAGTTTACACTAGATGAAGAGTGTTGGGCTACTGTAGATAGTGAGATTAGTGAAAATATTACTGAATCGTTACCCGAAGGTAGCTATTCTATATTAGACCCGTTACATTTATGAACAGTTTGGAATTCTCTTTAATATAAAATACGATGTATCCTATAAAGATTCAGGATTGACTGATAGAGAATCATCGAATGTTAAACTATTTTCTAGCAAGGGATTGATTTGACGAGAAATGTTCAAAGGGGTAAATCAGCAAGATCAAGTATTAGATCTCACTTTACGCGAGTATCAATGATTCTCTATCAGTCAATCCTGAATCTTTACAGGATATATTGTATTTTATATAGAAGAGAATTCCAAACTCTTCATAAATGTAACGGGGCTAAAATAGAATAGCTACCTTCAGGTAACAATTCAGTAATATTTTCACTAATCTCACTATCTACAGTAGCCCAGCACTCTTCGTCTAGTGTATACTCAATGTCAATATATATATGAATGATTGAAACCTGATAATATAATTTTGATAGAAAATTGAGTATACTTCTACGATCCGGTTCAAAGGATGTGATGAAAGTTCCAGCAAGTTATAGTCAACATGGCATTAACATTGTATGTTCCAACAATGTTCCCTCTTTCTTATCTTATAGTAATATCCCATATTGTATGTTCCAACAATATTGGGTATAGTTCAGCTTGTATGTTCCAACAAACTGATATAGATATAATAAGGACTTATTATATATAAGAGTTAGGACTTGTTCTTTATTAAAATAACAATAGCTTAATAACTTTCAAACAGTCATTCAAAGTCTTTCTATTCCAACAAAAATAGATTCATCACATAATTCTCCTCACTTTTGGTTTTTGGTTCACTCAAATCCGACTTAAAATGCAAAAGTTATGGTCGTTATAATATTTTTAACATTTTTCTTATACAAAATCATATAAGGGGCCTCACAGAGTTATAAACTTTGAAGACCGTAAATACTGCTTTCAATGAATAGGATTATGCGCTTTGCAAATTATCACTGTTCAAAAATCATAAATATATTTCAGTTATGCTCATAGTTCAAGAGCCCGTTCAGACTGTTAAATTTAGAAACGGCTTAATACTTCTTTAGGATGACTTCTTAAAGCTTGAAAATAGGCCTTTGAAGGTAGAGTTATCACAAGTTATAAGGCAGAACCGTCACACTCATTAAGAGTTCTTTGATATAATTTTAATCACAGTCTGAACTTGTAAGTTACCTCAGAGAATCAAACAGTCACTGCCTTAATTTTCCAAGGTTTTTCCACAGGCTAAGGGCTTTCAGTCAATCAGGTCCGGCTCTTCAATATCTTCACTTGCAATGGTCCCTTACTTTTAGTCAGCATAGGCTCAAATATTTTCAAAATGTGAGCACCTAAATCTTTGACGGGTCATCTCTCCCACTCATCCAAGAAACAGCCATGGGCCCTGTCGCGTGGGTTGTGCAGGTTGCTCCTCAGAAGTGCAGAAGAGGTCGCTTTCACAGATGGTCGCTCCTCGGAAATGCAGGATCAGGCCGCTTTCACAGAGATCCAGGGTAAATCGTGGGCTGGAGAACTTCCTCCTACAGCCAACAACGAGCCTGGACAACAGCGATGACCGTCCTTCTCAGAGCGGCAACAGGCTTAAAAATTTTTCAAATCTCAGGTATCTAATAGAAATCAGACATGCTTCAACAAAAAATATCAGGTCTGGTTCAGCATGGCTGTAAGCGGCTTTCACAGAAATGTCTTCCTTCTTTCTGAAATTCTTCACTGATCCTTCTCAATGATCAAAGGATTATGTGTAGGAGTCAAGAAGGTGGATTCTTTGAACGGCTGGCTGTCCTCTCTTCATAGTAGTTCAAAACTCAGCAAATATTCATGAAATTCTTCAGTTAATTCATCAGAAGCACACCCGTTGCACTTGTATCCACATCAGATACATCTATGGTGAAAACTTCTTGTGGACTAGCGATGATAGAACGGGAAATGCAAGCTCTGGCTCTCACTTCTCTAATCTCTCTTCACAAGACTGGACACGCTTTCCCTCTCTCTCACACCTTTTCTCTCCTCTCTGGAATGCCACAAACCCTCCTCTTGATAACCACCTTTCAATGATGGCCAATAACTTCAAAAAGCTTTCATAATGACAAAAAAGACTCTTTAGTCTAATTTGGCCTCCAAAAACCATTTTTTTAGTTTCTTGTTTTCGATCACCTAGTGTTGATGATCAGCGACTCTCGGTCTCTTGCTTGCAAAACTCCAAGTATTTTCCAAATGCAGCACTGCTTCTCATTTATTGCCATGACTGTAAATTATACAAATAAACGCAATCTCCATTGCCTTTCTATGTAAGAAAGAAATTCAAGAAACATTACACTTACTTCAAGCATACATGGTTTGAGCATTTAGAACTGTGCTTCCATCAAAAGTTCCAATGAATACAACAGAGATCTTCAAGGCTCTTTCAATTATTCATAGTTTTAATCCAATTTAGTTCATCTTAATGTATACGAATTTAACGCTTGTCATTCTTGCCCATGACTTCGCATTCAACCTCCAACAGCAAGTCACTAGGGAATCGGTAGCTGCTCAAATCTGAACCTTTGTATATGCAACCGTAATTCCCACCAAGGCAAATTGCCAGAGTACCAAGTTCCAAAATTCGGAAAAAACTTTCATTATCAGCACATTGATTTCAATTCGAAAGTCAGCACAATACTTTAAATTGGCAATTTTGA
This sequence comes from Diphasiastrum complanatum, assembly GCA_029204225.1. Lineage (NCBI taxonomy): Eukaryota > Viridiplantae > Streptophyta > Lycopodiopsida > Lycopodiales > Lycopodiaceae > Diphasiastrum > Diphasiastrum complanatum. The sequence goes on from CM055102.1 coordinate 2,892,308, forward strand.
ACTGGAAATTTCATTCCGTTTCCTTAGGTAATACATTTCGCTCGTCATTAGAAACTGCAACTGAATGCGTCTTTGTCTTCAAACCCTTAACCTTAGTTAACCCCCTTGAACTTTAAGGCAGTATCTGCAATTATCTGGGCATTTTTTATTAACGACAGTAAAATGAGTACATTGTCATATTGCAATTTCGACAATGCCGAAAAACCAAAAATTCTAATTAACGTTAATTATGCCAATATTAAGGCACTTATTACTGTACGTATCATCTCTAAACTTTATAGAATAAAACTGGCATCATGTCTAAATATAGCAATACTTCTAGTGCCATGTCAATTTACTTACTAAAAGTAGTAAATAACCATTATGAAACCTCTTATAGGAATCAAATAAACTTCAAATAGCTTGTTTTTAGCTCGAATTATGTCATCAGAAATTCGGCTAACATTGGTGATTCCACTGGAGAGTGTGGTCCCCACACGAACAGATCCAGAATAATATATCCATGATAAACAATGGGCTCAGCACACGTTATAGTGTGATGCTAACCACTCTTCAGAATAGCAGCCAAATCTAAAGCCATCGATTAAGCCTTAGAACTCATCAACAACAAAAAGTCTTCAGCTTGTAACCTTCAATTATATCCATCCATGTGTCTATAGAAAGAAATGCTCCAATTCTCATCAGCATAGTGTAATGCCCCATACCTCTGATCCCATGCAAATAGGGAAATGGAAATGCAATCTTCATTTCATTTTGGTACTCAATTATGGATGCAATCTCAAGTTGTGTTTAACGTCCTCCAGATAAGTGTATATGCAACCTATCTTGTAGAGTTATCTTTGTTGATATCCTTCATCTTGAGATTTTCATTCTCAATAAATTCCTATCCTCTCCTTACAAACTCTTTTCGTCTCATAAGGTATTGAATCTCTCAAATATATGTATAGCCTCACATTCCTCATCTATAGATCGGATTAAAAGATCGAAACTTAAAGATTAAGTATATCTAGTTCCTCACACAGCAAAATCTAGATCCAATTTTTAAATCTATTTCCAAACTAGTAGGAGATTTATGGAAAACACTCATCATTCTCTCCACTCATTTTTTCCACTCATAAATATCCTCAAATATCCTTTCAAAAGATCAAATAAATGTCCATGATGATTCTTACTATTTTTTTTTTTCCGTTCACCACCCCACTGGTAATGTTTTATTCCATCCAAAAACTTCATTTTACCTCTCAGCCCCCCAGATGCTTCTAATTCAAACAAACATGCCCATCTGGAAAAAGTAATTGACATTGCATCCCTATCATCAAATAAATGCAGTATGCATAGGGAAATGAAATGCAATCTTCAAAATAGTATCAAATGGATGCAAACATACTGTGCTTTAATGATGCATGTGTAAAGTGTATGTGCCAACAATTTTTATTTATTATTATTCTTATTTTTTTATTTTACTTATTATAAAAAGCTGTAATCTTACAAATTCTAATAATTCATCATAAACATCAACTTGTAAATAACGAATCAACAATAATATAACTTTTAAAATCATTACAGATTGAACCCTGCTTATTTATCTAGGTCACTGATATACAATGATTATCCTTGATAGGCTACACGACATATTTCTGGACGAGGATAATGATCTGCCATTTTATCGTTTATCTTCTCCTGATTTTGATCAATAAAGACTGGATTTACTCCCTCAAGGAATTTATGTAAAAACATTTCATTTAAAACTTTTCATTTAAAACTTTTATCTTTGGAACAGGCATCACGAACCTTCATATACAGAAATGTATCAAAACCAGGCTCCAAAGGAATGTTAGGATTACACCATCACTGCTTCAACTTTAAATTTCGAGGGTGATTATTCCGGCCCCACGGCCTCAATAACCATATTTGCAAAAGGTGAGCATACCACCCTGCTAGTCTCACATTACCGTTACTATTCCCTTTTGACATAGTAGAAAATGCCTCTAACTGTGCGCAAGTATCAGAGAAAGTGAAAAAATCCCTAGGGATAACTGGCCATCTGAATAAAGATTTTGAGTTTGCCATAGTAGATTCCCTATAATCATATACTCGGTTGGACAATGTAGGATGTAAGAGTGAAAATATTTAACCCCAGCCGAATCCACTAACTGTAGACCAATCATACCAGAAGAGGATCTCAAAGACGATTTTATTACCTCATCCTCTTCCATTGCATTCTGTGAGTGTATGTTTCCATTATTCCTTAAGATATGAAGTTCAGATAACAATTTCACATTTTCTGATTTGAATAGATCCATCTTCTCCACGTAACACGCATTGGCTCTACATTTTGAAGCAAATAACTCCTTGAAGCCTGTTCTCTGAGCTGATAGTTCTATCTCGAATTTTTTAGCTTTATGTAAACAATGATCTCGTTCCTTTGTTACGCTCTTTAACTCGTTAGTAATGGCTATACTCTGATTTCTCAATGTTTTTATCTCAGTCTTTAAATTACCAATAGTTGCAAAGATAAAAATCTCTCTTTCCTAAAAAAAGCAATAATAATAGAGTCACGTCCCTTCTTAAACTCAGTAGGGTTAATGTCTTTAGATATCTCTTTTTCCGCTTCCCAGGGGATCTTTTATTTGTCGGAAGAGGCTGGTGCTGGATGGAGTCTTTCAACAATGGTAAGTCCAGAGTAGTAGAAGGTTCCACTGCATTAGTGTTCTCTAAATGTGATATTTCAACTATACTCATTTTTATTTTTTTTGGAATGCTGAAATGTTGTACACCACTCTCCTGAGAAGGGAAAAGCAGATACATTTAAGATTTGCACAAACCAACACTTACATCATTGTAGTAAACAAAAATTAACCATCAAATCGAAAAAATGTGAAAAAAAATTTTCCTTTTTGATATGATATATTCTAGAAAGAAAATAGCCATTTTAATTAGAGTTTAAGCCTAGATCTACCTGAAAACAAAAATTTAATCTAACCTAAATGGGATAATGGATTGGACGATTCCCTCAGATAAGACCTCCTAGAAATGTAGTAATTCTAGGTCTCAACCTTCTAGGTACAACCCTAGATGCTGGTTGGAAATAATAATATATTGTCTTATTGCAAAGGACGACAGCCGATAGCTCGTCTAAAACTCTCTCATCAATAATGTCAATTCCAAAGAAAATACTATCATCATCATAGTAAGATCTACAAGACCTATCATATTCACAATCTACATGAATGCTTGTGATAGTCCTGCTATTCCATAGAAACGACAAAAGAGAGAAATCCTCTTCCGCTTCACATGACCATAGTTCAATGGCATTAATCCATAACCTATCGTTGTATTGGCCCCACTCATAGCTTCGTAAGGGTATGTTCAACATTGCCACCAAAGGACACAGAAGTGATGGTGGTAACGAAGTTACAATGAACATGGTTACTAGGTCTGGGACTTCGTCGATAAAAATTCAAAGTAAATCCTCAACTGAATCCATAAAATCTATTCATCACCCATATCAGCAATAGAAAATTACATTAAAAAAAACATACTATTCAAATACAATACATAATAGCATAAGTAACTTAAAACAAAAGTAAAACTTAAATCATCTAAATGATCAGATAAATAATTCAAGTCCAATTTATTGATGATTACTATTATGGCATTCTCATAACACCGCAAGCTAGTTTCCCGTTATAATCCTTAAAGCAGGTTTTAACCAAATGATTTCGTACTAAACATTGCAATTGTAAAACCAATTTAGGTTCAACCCGAGATTGCATTCAATATCTCTTTAATCCATCGGATTCCATACATTGCTTCCGATTTTAACAGTAGCCATAATTCTAGGGGTTGATAACAAATGTTCAAAATTGATCTTTGGGGTAACAGTTTATTATAGATATCACAACCATAAGCTTTCGTGGCTAGCGTATCTGCTAAATAATTCTAAGCTCTGGGTACTATCATCCACTCTACTGTAGGGATTGTTCTTATCAGTTCATGTACCACTAAAGAGTATGCTTTTAATTTAGCACTGTAAATACTATACTCTCCAGTCATTTGCCTAATAATGAGTTCAGAGTCTCCTATTATATGTAGGTGGCCAATATGAATAGGGATTCTATTGATCATACATAGTCCAATTATTAGAGCTTTATACTCTGCCATATTATTTGTATAACCTTTCCCTAAATAAACACCCATACTACTTACAGTCTCAGATTTCTTATTTTTCAAAACGACTCCAGCTGCTCCTCTCATCCCAATTCCTCTAGAAGCGCCATCAAAATATAAACAATAATTTCCCTTTAATGGTACAAACTCCATAATGGTAAATTGATATATATCCTGAAAATCAAAACCAAAACCAAAACTATAATACATTGTACACAGTACTAATATCCTACTACATAAAGTAGAGTTTAATTTTATTAAGATTGACTCGACTTTTAAAAGGTGTTCCATTTTATTCAATCAATCGTGTTGTATTATTCTTATAAAGTTTCTTAATTTTATACGGCCCATTCTATAAAAAGGTTAATTTCTAAGGCATCAATTCTCGGGCATCATAATGTAATACCAATTGACCCTTTTCATAAACACAATCTTTTATTTCTCGATCATGGATTGATTTCATTCGTCTTTTATAAACTTCTTGATGATTCAAAGATATCATTCGTTTTTCATCCAATTCTTGCAGTACATTCAGACGTTGTTGGAAAGAATCCCGTTCTCCCAAACCATGAGCTAATGCAAAACGTAGGGATGGAATCTCCATTTCTATGGGTAATACACATTCTTTACCATACACCAAAAAATAAGGTGTATGATTTGTACTAGTTTTCATGGTAATGTTATATGCCCATAGAGCTGAATATAGCTTCTTATCCCAATCTTGTTTATTTTCAGAGACTGTTTTCTTTATGATATTGACTAATTGCTTATTAGTACTTTCAGCTTGTCCATTTGCTTGAGGATTATAAGGCGGCATTTTACGATGTTTAATTGTCAACTGTTCTGTTAACGCCTCAATAGTCTTATTTAAAAAATGAGTACCCCTATCTGATACCAATTCTTTAGGAGCACCAAATCTTCCAGTAACTTGCTCCAAAAGAAACCACGCAGTTTCTTTAGCATTATCCTTCCCAACCGCTCTCGCTTCACCCCATTTAGTAAAATAGTCAGTTGCAACGATTATATAACTCTTCCTGGATGAAGAGGCTGGTCTTATTGGTCCTACAAAAACTATTCCCCATTTTTCAAAGGGTAGATATGCTTGAATTGGAATCAACGATCTGATACGGCTAGCTCTTCCATCAACACACTGACATATATCACAACATTTAACATAATCATGGGATCCTTAAAAAGTGTTGGCCACCAATACCCAGCTCGCAATATCTTCTGACCCGTCAATTGGCCTGCAAAATGTCCTCCACAAGCCGAATCATGACATTCTTCTAAGATAAATTTTATATCATCAGGTACCACACATCTACGATATAATCCTTCCACTCCCCTCCGATAAAGTACACCTTCTATAAGTGAGAATTGTAACGCCTGCAATTTAAGTTTTCTTTTCTCGTTATATGTCACACTATCAGGCACTTCCAATGTTGACAAATATGTTGCCAAAGTGGAATAACAGCTCGGTATCATATCTTTATCGATGTGAAGTAATCCTAGGAGTTGGTCACTCTCACTAGTTCCATCTTTCGGAGTTCCCCACTCACAAATACAATCATTTAAACCTTGCAACCGTGAAGCTTTACTCTTCAGATCATAATCAAATTCTTGAAGTGCAACAATCCACTTGATTAACCTAGGGGGTGGTTCCAATTTATTCATCATCAAAATAACTGCATTATTCTTAGTAAAGATAATAACTTTGTGATGATGTATATATTGACGATACTTAGCAGCAGCATGTGCAATGCATAGACACACCTTTTCTGCATATGAGTAGTTCAACTATGCTATATTTAGCTTGCGTCCCACGAACATTATGGGATGATATATCTTGTCCCATATTTGAGCCAAACAACAATTCATACTCTTCTCTGTAGCTGAAGAAAAAATGTAAAACTCCCGATCATACATTGGAGGCTTCAATATAGGGGTACTGGCTACGGCTTCCTTTAAGTCTTTAAAAGTTGTATCACAAGCTTCCGTCCAATTCCATACTCCATCCTTTTTCAAAAATACCGTTAGAGGGAGTGACTTTAATGAATATTGCCTAATGTATCTTCGATAATAACCTACAAATCCAAGAAATGATTGTAACTATTTAAGCGTAGTAGGAATACTAAGGCTTAGTATTATTTTTATCTTATCCGGATCAGTAGATACCATTCCTACTAATCACACGACCTAGTAATACACCATAAGGCACTCCAAACAAACATTTTCCAGCATTGAGTGCAACACATGTTATCTCACACTTCTTTAAACATTTTTCCAAAATAGCCATATGATCTTTAACAAAAGAGGCTCCACATAGATCATCGATGAAAATTTTAAGATTTTCGTCAAGTAAATCTTCAAATTGTTCATTCATAAATCTCTGATATGTACCGGGGGCGTTCGATAACCCAAATGGCATCACGTGATATGCAAAAACTCCAAATGTAGTAGTCAAGGTAGTTTTCAACTTATCTTCCTCTTTTATTGCAATTTGATTGTAGCCCACAAAACAATCCATAAATGAATATCTTTCTCTCCCAGCTAATTCATCAAGAACTTGATCAATAAATGGCAATGGATAATTCGTGTGCTTATCTAATTTTTTGTAATCTACACAAACCCTAATTTGTGTAGAATTTTTCTTAGGTCTGGGCACTATTGGTGAACACCATTCCGTGTTTTGTACAAGAAATATTAAACCAGCTTGACGTAGTCGTTCTAATTCTTTATAAACTCCCGCTTTAAGATTATAAGGCAATCTTCGTTGTTTCTGTCTTACTAGTTTTGTATCTTTTTCTAAAGGTATCGTATGTACCACTTTTTCCGGGGGTATACCTTTCAAATCTGTATAATCCCATGCAAACACATGTTGGTATTTTCTACAAAGATCTTCATATTGATGTTTCTCAGTTATATTTAAATTAGCTCCCACCCTTTATGTGCTTAGGATGTTCATCTGTACCCAAATTGATTAAACATATAACTGCATCTCTTACTTTTGAGGGTGAATCTTCAAGAGTATTCCATTCAACTTCTAGAACTTCACCATATTGAGAGTCCTCTTCACTTGTAGTTGAAGAGGAATCTTCTGTAGAAATCTCTTCCCATTCAGATGATGGGATTGGAGCACATTCCGATAAAGGAGTCCCTGGATAAGCATCTAGTACTACCCGTTCTTTTCCTCTCCCAAAAATTAGTACTCCTGCTGGTATATCAATAGTACAATCACTCAACCGTAACCAGGGCCTTCCTAATAAAAGGGAATATCCTCTTATATTCTCATACATACGTATCACATGTAAATCAACTTTGATGGTCCTTCCTCCTACTGTCAAGGGTATGTCATGTAATATTCCTTCTGGCTTAATAACTGAATTGTTTGCCAGTTTCAATATTGTAGTATTTAAAGGTGCTATAGTGAATCCTAACCTGTTGGTTAGTTCTAGACTGATGATATTCACGGCAGCTCCTGCATCCACTATGGCTCCTTGTATCACCAATCCATCTATTATAACATCTACTTTTGGACAATACCGATCTAGATTTTCTGCACTCACATTACCTAATTCAGGGGTATGTATTTTTATAAATGAATAAAAAACAATATCCGTTTTTATGTGTAGGCGTACACGTGTGAATAATGATGACCACGTGGCCATTATTTTTAATGGAATACAAAAAGTAGAGATTCTCGAAAGATTCTCAAAAATATGCTAGAAAGATTCTACAAAGTTTCGCAAAACCTTCTCGCAAGATCCTAAAAAAACTGATACAGAAACTAACGAAAGGTTCTCGAAAGAATTTTAGTAAGATACTAGAAAATTTCTCAAAATATTCTCGAAAAAAAATAAACTAGAAAAATAACTCAAAATATTAAAAAAAAAAATTACAAGAAAATTTCTCGAAAAATTGGAGAAAGATGCTAGAAAGATTATAGAACAATTCTCAAAAACGATCCGCGAAAATTAAAACACATTTTGATTAAAAATTGAGTGTCGCAAAAAATTCTCGAAAAGCACTTTGGAAATGTCTTGAAAGATTGTGGGAGAAGTCTAGAAAAATTCTCGAAAAGTTTTCGAAAATTTTGAAGAATGATTTTGGAAAAATGCTAGAAAGTGGTAGAAAATTTCACGAAAAGATAGGAGAAAAGTCGCGAACAATTCCAGAAAAGATAAAAGAAAATTGACGATCAATTCCAGAAAAATTCTAGAAAAGCATAAAAAAAAAAAAAAATATTTCTGGTCAAAGGTAATATTTCTTGAGTCTGGACCCATTAATTCGTGTCGGTAACAGTTCGCCTTCAAGTGATTGGAGTTATACAGAACCATTCTCAAACACCTCTATGACTTTATAAGGTCCGAGCCATCTCATATGAAGTTTTCCAAGGAACTTTTGATGTCGATTATCATAGATCAGCGCAAAGTCATCAGCTTTAAGATCACATTTTCTGATACGACTATCATATTTTTTCATTCGTTGTTCCTGGATTTCCTCCGTTAATTTTTGTGAATTTTCACGAGCTTCAGATAGTTCTTCAATAGTGGTCAACCTTTCGTTAATACTTTCTGCATCTGTTCGTTGAGCTTGGATACGTCACCTCAAATTCAATAGGTAAAATAGGATGCATACCATAAGTAAGGAAATATGGTGTTTGCTTCGTCGTGATCTTTTCTGTGTTGCAATAAGCCCGGAGAACTGATGGTAATTTCTGATCCCAATCAATCGCATGTGCAATAGTAATCTTGTTCAAGATCCTACATAAGATTCCATTAGCTCTCTCAGTCAACCCGTTTGCTTTTAGATTATAAGGTGTTGTCTTTCTGTATTTAATCAGAAAATATGTTGTCAGCAGCCGTATTGTGTCATTTAGAAAATGTGTACCACGGTCACTTACTAGTTCAAGAGGACAACCATATCTTGTGATTAAGGTTTTGAATAAGAATGTTGCGACAGTTTTCGCATCGTCTCGTTTCGTCGCTTCTGCTTCAACGTTTTTTGTAGCATAATCCGTTGCAACAAGAATATAACGACACTTCGTATGTCGAGTCACAGGTTTCATTAGACCAACAAAGTCAATCCCCCACTTCTCAAATGGTGCAAGAGACATGGTAGTGCACTTATCTTACAACAAATTTTGTCTCGATCCAAACTTGTTAAGGGTGGAGGCATTATTTGTATGCTACGTGTACACCGACCATGACACTCTTTAAGTATTTCTGCAATCAGCCGGGGGACCTAAGAGGGCGGCAGGCCAGGTGAGCTGAATGATGCAGAAACTTTCACATAGAAATTTGGTAGAAAAAGTGTGCCAAAAATCGTGTGACTAATGCATTATTTCGAATATTGTATCATGTCTTCTGATTTAGGGCAGCGTTTCTCATAAACGTTTTTTTTCTTTTGTGGGCAATATGGGTATCAGATTAAAGCATTAATTAAGGGCAACACATTTATGTAGGTTGCCGAATGTTTCAGGTGCAATGTCGTCCAATTTAGGTGCATCAATCCCTGTTGGATTCTATCAATCCCTATTAATTTTTTAATATCTGTTTTTTTTCAGCGATTCTGGATCCGAACACGCGTTCCTGGAAATATTTTTTTTCCAAAAATGTATTTTTGGGATCCAGCACAAACATATATCATTATTTGGCATATACCTCCAAAATCCACATATGTTTACTCAGATAACTCACTATGAATTTTGTAACTCAGCTACCAAAGAATTCTATTTCTCATGAGTAAATAACATATCTAGGAATCTCTGAGACGGAACCATATTCATTCTCATAAGTTTTCCAATCCAACTACCTCTAATACCAGAGTTTCTTCCACTTATTCAACCCCACACTGATTCTAGTCTTCAAACTAAGATTAGGTCTATGGTATGATCAAATTCACTCCAATCTTGATATCACTATAAGGAGAAGCACCTCAAGATCCTGCTTATACAACACACACAAAGGAATAACAGTGGAGCCAAACCACCCAACCATGTAGAAGCTATTGATCAATCTCCAATAGCATCACCCCTAAGCCATAGGATAGGATGTTGATGTAGAGAGAAAGAACTGGCAATAAAATCAAATAACAAGAATGGGAGTAGGGGCAAGTTTTTCCCCCTGCTTTGACTGTGCATGTGCCCACACAAGCATACAGTATTCCCATACATGCAAATCATTACTATTGATACTCTACACCATGCCATCCTAACACGTGCAATAGCTCGACATGTCATTTAGATGTGTGATTGGGTCCTCACAAGGTTATTAATTACATTTCTGGCCTAGTCCGGAATAACAAGGCATACCCAATAATCTCGAGTACTGGGTATCCAAGTCTAGGAATTATGCCAAATCCTATATATAGGACATGGACGTAACAATTAACTTATTTTCAGCTTATGATTGATAGATTCTAATTAGCTTACATTGATCCACTATTGATGGGTGATTTTCCGATCTAGGTTTATAATTTTTTGTAGCATTCTCCCTCTATTCATTGTATTATGAGATATGCTTTGTAGTACTGTGTTGTTTTGCTTGTAACTGAATCCATTAGAGATATTGCCAATTTCTAACCAAAATAGTTAATATAAATTTTTTCTTCACATGACATAAGTGGAGGCTTTTCATAAACAAAGGACTTGAGCCTAGATCTATAAGCTCTCATAGCAAAACAATAGAAAACTAGTGTCCTAGTTTTTCTAAATTCGGCAATTTGATCAGCTACCACATTCACCAACTCACGAGAGGAATTTGGTCCCTGTGTATAGTGCAACTGATGTAGCACTTCCTGAGTCACTTTAGCCATCTGACCAATGTCGGTATTAGATATGCAACTCGTACTTGGCCCGATGTCTTCAAACATGTCTTGAAAATAAGTTTGCAAGCTAAGATTTCTAAGAATTTGTCTAGAAAGTCACAATTTTGATTGCAATTCACCTTCTTGCAAAAAAAAACCAAGAGTGACCTGAATTCATACACTTACTAGCAGCTCTATTGCATACACTTTTGAAAAGATAATTTACCTACACAAGCAATAAGCCGCTTCCAAAACAGTGTGTTAGGCTATAACTACTTTAAAATCCCCTTATCCACTTTTCGTGTAAAATTAATGAGATTTCAAGTTGGATAACAAAGATGTTCTAACACATAACTTACCAACAATATCCGCATGTTGCTGCACATATATTCTGTTTTTGGATAGTCCCCCACATGCGAGAAGTGAATCAATCTGAAAAAATATCAATCCCTTGAGTCACTCTCTCTCTCTCTCTCTCTCTCTCTCTCTCTCTCTCTCTCTCTCTCTCTCAGAAGAGGAAGAAGCAGAGAAGAGGGATGAGGTGGAGGGGGTGCCATGTCAGCAGTAGCCATCTCATTGGGTAGCAGATGTGAGGTGGCATTGGGGGCTGATGTGGCAGCAACAGTGAGGGGAGAGGGTGAGGTGGCAACAACAAAGCCTGAAGTGGCAGCAGCAGCGAGAGGGGAGGTGGCAATATCAGCGAGGGTGGCAGATGCGCCATCTGTTTTGGTAGCAGCAGGTGCTGATGTGGCGGCATCTGGCTTGGCAGCAGCATCGAAGGGTGGGGTGGGTGAGATGGCAATAGCAAGGAGTGGGGGGGGGGGGTTTTGAGGTAGCAGCGCAGGGGGGGGTGGAGGTAGGAGGGCGAGGGGGTGGGGGTGGGGGTGGGGGTGGGGGGGGGTCTTGCGAGCAGCTCGAGGAGGCACCATAGTAGGGCTAGGTTCAACGAGGGACAGGTAGCGAGGGGGGAGGGAGGGACAGGCAGTTAACGAGGACAGGGGCAAGTGCAGTCAATGAGGACAGGAGCAAGGAAGGCAGTTAACAAGGACAGGAGCGAGGGCAGTCAGCGAGGGCAACACAGGCATCGAGGGCAGTCAACGAGGGGCATGAGACAGGCAGCGAGGGTCAGCAGACAGCGAGGGAGGTCGGACAAGGAGGTCAGAGGCAGGGCGCACCATCACCATCACAAGGTAGGGCTGTGATGCATCATGCTGCTCATCAGGGTGCCAAGGGTTTCAAGATATTAACCTCCAAGATGTCTTCAAACGCTTTGGGCTCCAAAAATGAGGCATAACCTTTGACAAAGACACTGGACCCTGTTCTTTATTTGAAGGACAGTTTCAGTTTTCAGAAATATGCAGGTTAAACGCAGGTCTCCAGCCTTATTTGCACTTCTTCCAACACGTGGGGGCTTCATGGGCTTCGAGGGGTCTGCAAAGGTTGTCACCTTCGTGCTGCAAACTTAAATGCGCCCTTAATTTGCTTTTAATCCCTTGTCCCAAGCCTTATGATAATACAAATTCCGAGCCTTATGTCATGATCAGCTCCCTCCGCCTAAGGAGCCTCTACAACTTTGCTAACATCTGTCTATCTCTATGATCGCAAACTCTTTCCAGGAAAGAATACTTCTTCATACACGCCCCTATCCTGAAGGTAGCAGCAACAGATGCTTCTGAACTGCTAGTTCGTTAGTGGCCGCTCGTTCCACTAAAACGAGGAGAGAGAGAGAGAGAGAGAAAGAAAGAAAGCTTTATTAATGTCTTTTCCATGCCAAAAGCACTGTCTCTGACATCGGTGAGGCGGTATGTCGTCGTCGTCATCGTTGGGCCGTGTCCATCTCCTGGTGAAGAAAGACGTAATCTAAGCCTGAGAGCTAAGATGTGGCTGGTGAGCTGTCTGGTACATATCCTGGCGCAGCAAGACCATCTCTCGTAGCATAAGTGCAACACAACGAGAGTCCTCATATCCCATCAGTGCTTTGAGTGTAGTAGGCAAGTCACGGAATAAACAATGATATCTCCCTCTAATCTCATAATATATGGGGCATCTGAAGATGAAATGCTCCTCGGACTCTATCTCATGTAGGGGACACAGCAGGCATAGTCTCTCCTCTCGTGGTGTACCCTGGAATCTGATTGTCTCAATAGCCAACTGATGTGAGGAGACTCTGAACTGTCCCAAAGTGAAACGGAGACCGTGTGATAGTCCAAAAGACATATAGCGAGGTAAAACTGGAAGACCAGTGGCATCCTGCACTAGAAAGTGAGTCCGGGCTTAACCCCCAGCTGGTGACGCCAGGTACAGTCGAGATATGCTCTGTATAAAAAACGTATAATGTACTGGTGTGTACCCAAAGGGAGATCAATGATAGTGATACCAAATGCTTCCATGAGGAAGTGTGATGCCTGAGAGAACCATGATAGTTGGTATCCTTGAGTCTGAAGGTGATGAGAGGACATGAGTGCAATCTGCGTATATCTCTGCTCGGTATCAGGAAGTGCCTGAGCTCGCAGGATGTACGTGATAAGCTGGAAGGCTGCCTCAATCTGAATAGGGGGGGGTGGCAAACTCCGCAAGGATGATCTCATGGGGAACCCAGGGCTTCGCTCGGATCATGCGAGCCAACATGGTGGTCTGTAAGCGTGAAATGCTGGACCAGTGTAAAGATGATAATCCTGTACACCATATCTCTGGGGCATACAAGGCTGAAGGGGTGACGATGGTGTCAAACAGTCTGCACTTACTCGGAGCATCCCGAATAGATCTCCAGCTGGACTAGAGAAAAGTGGCCCTTCCCAAGTCTAGAAGTAGCTGCCTGTCTCATACTGAAGGTAGGACCAGAGAAGAGCACACCTAGGTAAGTGTAGGAAGAGACCACCTCTAAGGACTGTCCATCAAGGGTAAGCTCCTGGCGCTGCATGAAGGCCCGAGAAGTATTGAAGACCATAACTTTGGTCTTCGAGAGGTTCACCCCTAAACCCCACTGGGTACAGAAGGTGTGTAAACAATCCAACTGTCTTTGTAATCCCTCTCTAGTACGGGATACTAATACCACATCATCCGCATAGAGAAGGATGTCAATCAGAATGTCCCCAAGCCGGCAACCGTCCCCATCACACTGAGAAATGGCCTGCTCTAGCTCGTCAATATATAATCCAAAGAGAACTGGTGAGAGAGACCATCCTTACTTAACCCCAATAGTACTCCAGATCTGCTCAGAGATTCCACTACCATGACAAAAGCAGCTCAAGACCCTCTCATAGAGAGCCATGACGGCTAGAATAATATCTATAGAGAACCCTTGGTCACGGAGTCTCTGGATAAGTAATGGGCGTGGAACAGAATCAAAGGCTTTCCTGAAGTCCACAAAACAACAGTAAACCTTTTCTCTCTTGTGTCTAGCTTCCTCAATAAGGGCTCGAAGTGGGAATATGTGATCTGTAGTGGAATAATGAGCGCGGAACCCTGCCTAACCCAAAGCATGTAATCTCTTGGACTCTGCTTCTAAGCTAGCTGCAAACTGGAGGATGGTGCCATGTAACTTCGTGAGAACGTTCCCAATCATAATAGTGCGGTAATTACCGGGTACCATGAGGTCACCATTTTTGTGGATAGGATGTATGCACCAAGAGAGAAGAAAGAAAGAAAGAAAGATCTTTATTAATGTCCATGGAATACCCTAAGGTACATAGGACTGAAAAAGGTACATGTCAAGTATGCACGGTGGGAGCATGAAAGCTCTACCACCTAAAAGAACAAAGACACAAGACTACACGTAAACAGGAAATAATGATGATAGACAAGGAGAGCCTTATCATCATATAAATGTCTCTCCGCCTATGAAATAGTGATGTAAGGTATGTTGAGACACTGTCGCTGAACGAACTGTGTCTCTCCGTCTCTGAGTGGATGGTCGGTGGCGTCTCTGCTGCCGTGAAGTTGTAGATCGTGGCCTGTGGGCTGTCTGTCCCTCTAGTCGCCGACACTGTCTCTGCCGTCTATGCATGGAGGCGTCCGGGATCTCAGCCTCTCCATCAGAATCAGTACTCTCCTGCCTCTGCCTCCGACGTGATAAACACTCCTGTATGCTCAGTTGTATCAAGAGTAAGTTTACTGGAAATTTTTGGAGGGGAGTATTCCATCATCTCCATACTAAACTTAATATGAGTACCACTGACCATCCACAGACGAACGGTCAAACAGAGAGGGTAAATCAGGTGTTGGAGGATATGCTTCGTGCATACGTCAGCAAGAAGCAGACTAATTGGGAGGAGTATCTCTCAATATTAGAGTTTGCTTACAATAGTACCAAACATTCAGCTACGGGATACAGCCCATTTATGCTGATGTACGGTTTTCAGCCACGCTCACCCACAGCTGTAGGGTTTAAACGAGAAAAAGTTGAAGCAGCCAGAAACTTTTTAGAGGACCTAAACCAGATGATAGAACATGCTAAGCGTAGCATCAGGTAGTCCCAGGATCGAGCCAGGCATTATGCAGATCCGCACAGACGGGATGTGCAGTTCTCCGCTGGTGAGAAAGCCTACTTGAGAGTCCCAGTCGACTCTGAAACCCTCAAATCAGGAGTGTGTGCTAAGTTGTCTCCAAGGTATTGTGGTCCCTTTACCATCAGTAGGAGACCAGGCGAGGTCACCTATGAACTAGAACTCCCACACAGCAGTAAGGTTTTTCCAGTCTTTCATGTAAGTCAGTTACGAAAAGCCTTAACCAGATCAGAAAATCTGGTAGGGGATAGTGTTCTAGTTCTCCCATTGGATCCTCAGCAACCTCCACATGAACCAGAGGAGATTCTTGATAGTAGAGAGACGCAGACTCGTCATACTCTATACCGAGAATATCTGGTCAAGTGGAATGATCAGCCTGTTGAGAATGCCAGTAGGGAAAGAGGCAGCGTCCTTCGCAAGATTTTTCCAGACTTTGTCTTAGAGGACCAAGACGGTACTTAATGGGGAGGGAGTGTTATGAGCTCATGACCAGCGTCAAACCCTAGAGAACACAAATAGGTCAGATACCACAGTCAGGGTCGTGTCCAGAGTACACGACCAACAGGGCAAGACAGTGTGAGTAGTGTGCCCCAGCACGGTCCATATCCATGGCGGGCCTAACACACTCTAGGGACCCTGTCAGCAGGACAGGGCCCCCAGTTAGGTCCTGACATGCAGTCGGCCACGTCAGTGACACGTGGCCAACACTTGGCAGCCACATGCTACTAGTCCTCACACTGGGCTAGGAGGGGCTTACTCTATATCAGGGAGTAGGCAAGGTTGGGTGGATCAGTTAGTGTTTGCCCTACTGTGTACCATGAGAAAAGGTGTCCCTCTGAGTGTAGGCGCCGGGATGAAGATAAAGCTGCAACTACATAATGTGTACCCCCGTCCTGAAGATCCTCTAACCTCTGTATGAATGTCACAATATGGAATAAGGCCTCAATCTGCATGGGGGGCACCGCGAACTCCGCCAAGATAATCTGGTGTGGTACTGAGGGCTTAGCCCGTATCATCCGGGAGAGCAAACGAATCTGGAGCCAGGAGATATATGTCCAATCAGTAGCTGTCAGACCAGTACTCCATGTCTCGGAAGCATACATAGCTGAGGGCACAACCATAGTGTCAAAGAGCCAACACTTACTAGTCGCATCTCTGATGTGTGAGCTGAAACATAGTCTCTCCAAGTCTACCAGTGAGGCATAGCCCTTCCGTATCCGGGAAATAGCTACGTGTCTCATGCTGAACGTAGGCCCCAAGAATAGTACTCCTAGATATGTATAGGTATCAACAACCTCTAGGGGATGACCATCCCATAGAAGCTCCTGCCGCATCATGAAAGACCTAGAGGTGTTGAACACCATAACCTTAGTCTTGGCCACATTCACCAACAAACCCCACCGTGTGCAGAAAGAAAGAAGAGCATCTAAGTGTCGCTGCAAACCCTCTCTCGTCCGTGAAAACAAAACCACATCATCAGCATAAAGGAGAAAAGCAATAATGAGGTCGCCCAATGTACACCCTCCCCTCCATCACTCCGTATAACATGCTCTAGCTCGTCAATGTAAAGACCAAAAAGTGTAGGAGAGAGTGGACATCCCTGTTTGACACCAATACTACTGACCACCTCCGGTGAAATAACTCCTGATAGTCGGACCCTGCCAATAACTCGCCTGTACAATGCTACTACCGCTTGTATAGTATCCTCCTGAAAGCCCCGATCATGAAGTCTCTGTATCGATAGATGCCTAGGCACAAAATCAAATGCCTTGCGGAAATCCACAAAGCAGCAGTATACACGCTCCCTCTTGGTCTTAGCCTCCTCAATGACGGACCTCAAAGTAAAGATATGATCCGATGTAGTATATCCCGGTCTGAAACCCGCCTGTCCAATGGCATGGAGTGATCTAGCATCCATCTCTGTACTGATCTCTGACTGTAGGATAGAACCATATACTTTGGCGAAGAGGTGACTGATCATAATTGTGCGGTAGTTGTCAGCTTTCATGGTGTCCCCGCCTTTGTGGATAGGGTGAATGAGGTTTGTGGACCATGGAGAGGGAAAATCAGAGGTGACAGCTCGGTTGAATAGGATGGAGAGAAAGGGTGAGAGGATGTCGGGAGCATACTTTAGAAGTTCAGCCTCTAGCTCATCAATGTCTTTGGCTTTATGGGAATGGAGTCGTGTGATGGCCTTTTCTATAAGTTCGTTAGTGAATATGGCAGAAGTATCCGTGAGACAGGAGGTGGGAAGAGGAGGGGTATCTGGGATGGTGTACAATGATGTGGCATATGCGACCCAAGTGCTGAGGTCTGTGATCCGTGGTGGGGGTGACCGTGGAAGGAACCTCTTCCAGAATGAACCTGAGGAAGAACTAAAGAGGAGATCCATCAGTTTCTTACCCTGACCAGTCTCGTATGCGATTTTTTTTTTTTTTGTGGTTCTGCGGTAGACACGAGATATGGTTTTGGTCATATGAGGAAGATGGGAGCGAGCGTATATGAGGTTCCGGGGGGCCCAAATACCTATGCCTCAGATTTTTGGGGGTCAATGTATCGGGCCTTACCATCCTGATAGATCACCTTTTTTCCCAGTGCTTTGGCTTCGCTGAAAACCTTCCTCCTTTTGGCAACTTGCATAGGTGTGAGATCATCGTCCATAAAGACAAGGGTACCTCTCAGCCTAGCTCGTAGCCTAAGGACAGCTTGCCGCTCCTCTATTCCCGTGAACCGTATGATGAGTGTAGTTGGATCTCTTTTAGTTCTCCACGCTTTTTGCATTCCGTTGTGATGGTGGGAAAGTGTATCCGTGAGGAAACTGGATGCTTCGGTAATTGGAGCCTTCGTATCTTCAATTCCTCACACCCGCACATTCAGAGATTTATACTTCCGCATTTCTTCTTCGGATATGGTGGCTGAGATGACACTATTGAAAGTGTGTGTACCTTCTTTACCGTCTTCTTTGAATAGAGAGGCCCATGTTTTGGTTTCTGCCTTATGTTGCTCAATCCGTTCCTCCGATTCTTGGATCTTTGTGGTGCTGGCTGGTTCTTCTTTTCTGCTCAAGGTCTCTTCCAAAGATATAGCTAGATTCCAGTGTAATCTGTTCCATGCAAGAGAGAAGGTACTGTTCAAATGCTTTCGTAGGAGAGTAGGCTTCTTTAGGAAATGAGAGGGATAATGGGAGGGGGCAGGAGAACCATGGAGAAAGGAGAGGGCCAAGGAAGAGGGGGGAGGGCTGTGAGCAGGCAGCGAGGGGTTGGGAAGGGCCAGCGAGGGGGTGGGAGGGGCAGGAGTAGGCTGAGCAGACAGCGAGGGGGTGGGAAGGGCCAGCGAGGGGGCGGGAGGGGCGGGAGTAGGCTGAGCAGACAGCGAGGGGGTGAAAAGGGCCAGCGAGGGGGTGAGAAGGGCCAGCGAGGGGGTGGGAGGGGCGGGAGTAGGCTGAGCAGACAACGAGGGGGTCAGAAGGGCCAGCGAGGGGGTGGCAGAGGTGGTGGGAGAGGGAGTAGGCAGCGAGGGGGTGTGTGAAGGGCCAGCGACAGGCTACAAAGGAGAGGGAGGGGGTAGCGAAGGAGAGGGAAAGGAGCGAGGGGGAGGGGAGCGAGGGCTCCCCTTTTTTCTGGCCATGGAGACCCGCTGAGTGCGATGGAGGTCAGAGGGGAGGTGACTGCGACCAGGGTAGGGCGAGCTAGGCCAGGGCAACAGCCATCACCAGAGAGAGAGAGAGAGAGAGAGAGAGAGAGAGAGAGAGAGAGAGAGAGAGAGAGCTAACCTTGCTTCACTCCCATAGTGCTATCAATTTGTCAAAACAAACCATCATGGGGTGAGAAGGGCCAGCGAGGGGGTGGGAGGGGCGGGAGTAGGTTGAGCAGGCAGCGAGGGGGTGGGAAGGGCCAGCAAGGGGGTGGGAGAGGTGGTGGGAGAGGGAGTAGGCAGCGAGGGGGTGTGTGAAGGGCCAGCGACAGGCTGCAAAGGAGAGGGAGGGGGTAGCGAAGGGGAGAGAGAGAGAGAGAGAGAGAGAGAGAGAGAGAGAGAGAGAGAGAGAGAGAGAGAGCCTTCGGGGTTTTTTCGAGTCTTTCATTGTAAATTGTAATATGTATGGTGTACCGTGTGACATTAATGTTTTGAGTGACGAGTAGCAATATTCAATCTTTTTACTCATGTATGGAAGTTGGTAGTTACTAGCAAATGTCACAAATGATATCAAATAGATCATAGCTAAAACTGCGAGCAACAGATGGATCAAGAACCCTAAATCACAGGTGACATGTATTGTTAGGTAACAAGACTTGGGAGTTGCACGTCAGGATTAAAATTTCACTATCGATTAATCACGATTATAATGTACATGTTACCCATTAACACAGATTCGTACATTGCTACTTTCTGAATGTAATCTTATTGTTTTATTGCGATCAAAATCATGTCAGCTATGAATGGATTTATGCTTTTCTGCTTTCTTCTTTTATGTTATGCTGCTCTCATATTGATTCGGCTAAACGTCTGTTTCTGCAAAAACATCGTCCAAAGTGTTTTGTCTTTGGCTACATAATCAACTAAACAGATCCTTACGATTTCAAAGTCAAAATCAAGTAGAGGGGTCAAATTAAATTATGAGCTCAAATCTGATAGGTGTAGTTCAACACTTCATTCTAGCAAACTATAAGCCATAATGTAGAGTCCCTTTGACATACCTTAACACTCTTTCTACTACATGCCATGAATCTCCCTTGGCTTAGACATGAATTCACTTAAACCAACAGAAATGGAAATATCAAGACATGTTTGAGTAAGATAAGTAAGGCTACCAATTAATTGCTTGTACAAATAGTGATAAACTTCATTAATGTTGTGCTGCTTTGGATTTGAATCCATAGGTGTACTCAACCGCTTGGACTCATGTAGATTAATTTTCTTCAGTAATTCCTCGGCATATTTCTCTAAGGTAGCACAATATCATTCTCCCTTTGCCACACCTCCAAACCCAAGCAATAGTGCAATAAGCCTAGATTTGTCATGTCAAAGCTATCTCAAAGAAACAACTTGATTTTTTAAACAAGTAAATAATCACTTCCGGTTATAATCAACTCATCAACGTAAAGTATAATGAACATGAAATCACTTTGATGCACACTAGATGCTCTTTACCTTCTTGTGCAGATCCCTCGAGTTGCTCTGTGTACACCTCTTCCACTAGCTTACCATTCAAAAATGCTAACCTGATATCCAACAATTGCATCTTTCCAACCATGAAATGCTGCTATTGCTACAATGATTCAATAGTAACCATTTTTACCACTGGTGCAAAAGTTTCTTCAAAGTCAACTCCTTGTTGCTCAAAGCCACGTGCTGCCAATCTAACTTTGTTTATATATGATGAACCATCAATGTGACTTTTGATTCTATACACCCATTTACAAGAAATATCTTGCTTACCATAAAGTAACTCAATTAACTCCCAAACATCATTTTTCTTCATAGAGTCGATTTCATTCCTCATAGCATCTTGCCAGTCATTAACTACAACAACTTGTTTGAACAGTTTTTTTGCTCCTCAGCAACTTACATTACACCCATCAAAACCAGATTTACCTCATAATTGTCAAGCTGTCTTTGTTCTCTTGTTGGCCTACAAGGTGTTTCCAATCCTTTTTCATCTTGAATCTCATCTTGCTTTGCATCCTTTGTCGCCTTCAAATACCACTTAGGTACCTTCTTTGGTGTCTCTAATGTAGAGGTCTCAATATCATTTGGTCGTTCTTCACTTGCATCATTCTTTTGTACATCTACTCTATGTTCGAGATCAACCTATGAATCATACAAGTCTACATTGCTAGTGTGGCCATCAAGCTCATCAAAGATAATATCACCACTGATGATAAACTTATTAATATCTTGATCCTATAATCTATATGCTTTAGCTCTATCATCATATCCCGCAAAAATGAACTTAGAGGACTTTGCATCAAATCTATATATACTAAAAGTATTTTGGTTTCCGGGCAGCTCACGCTGCCCAGTCACGCTCGGGCAGGGCACCGTGAGCGCTGCCCATGAATGCTTTTTTTTTTTTAATGAATCCTGGGCCCACTTTATTATTAATAGTCAAATGCTTCTCTGCCCTTTGCAGCTTAAAGCCAATCAGTCCGGCCATCCGTGCTCCAGCTTCCTGCAGCCTCATCGATGCGTACAGGAAGGCAGCCACAATTTGCAAGCATAGATTTTCTGCTTCTGATCGAATCCGGACGCTCATGCCTTCTCTGCCCAATTGGGCAGATGTGCATCTTTGAATGCGCAACAGAAGCTCGGATTGTGTGTGTGATCGCTCACGGCTGAGCAAGGAAGCGGGCAGGCTGACAGTACGTCGTCGATGTTCGTGGAAATGGTGATGGTGGGCTGTTTTGTTCGGGGCCTGAGGCAGAGATCTGATGAGGTGTTGCAAACCTTGAGACCAGAGATGGCGGCATGTTCCTTCGGGCGGATCAGAAAGTTAGGTTAGGAAAATGCAAGGCAGCAGAAGAGGATCAGAGCATAAGGATAGTATAAAGATTGATATGCTGCAGCGTTGCGAGGAGAAACTTTGACAGGACCCCCAGATGCAAAAGTAAGAGGTGGCGGTGGCACAACTTTGAGGCCTCTGCCTGGCCATAAGCGTTCTTTACCATTGACACAGCGACAGCAGCGGAAGCTTCAACAGCCACTGCCGCTTCAACCACTGGATAGCTGCGATTTAATACACATCAACGACATTGTCAGGTTTTTGAGTATTTTGAATGTTTTTGAGTGATTGATGGATTTTGGCATTAGATTAAGAAGAATCAGGTTTCAATTTTACACATAATAATATAAAAGAGCTCTCTGCCCTTAAATCGACTGCTGCGTGTCGGCAATAGAACAGGAATCAGGCCTATTAAGAAGCTCTCTTGTGTCGCTTTCATCGCTGGACTTGGGCAATGGAACAATATGAGGCTCATTTGCGGATTACGGCATCCATAAGATGGATTGGATGTTAGGTTTTCATCGGTGATATCCTATTTTTATTGCTCTAGAGGCTGAAAAAGGAGGGGGATACTTTTCCTTCTTGATATTATTGTAGGTGATCCAAATAATAAGAGTTCTGAAACTGAAGTAACCATTACACCATCCAAACTTGGAAATGCAAGTTTAGTGTGAGAAATTTTTTTCCGATAAAAGTGAGTACTGCCCGCAAATGGCAGTGACCTAGCCTGCATGGCTTCTTCCAGAGTTTTTTTAGGTGCTTAAATTCTAAAGTGAACTTCATTTCTGAAGTTATGATATTCAGTTTACGGCGAAGTGCAATTATGGCCACCATGAGTGATAATGTATTATTGAAGGCAGTAAATTGGAAGGCCGACTTGATGCTATGATAGGTATTAAAGCTCTAATACTTCCAGGTGATATAAATTTTGAGCTTTGACATCATCTTGGGCATCTTAATGCTCAGAGCATTCAAATTCTGAAGAGGCATGATATGGTAATTGGATTGCTTGATTTGAGGTATGATCAAAAAACCGTTGGAAGTTGCATGATGGGGAAGCAATACATGGAAAATTTTCCCAATTTAAGGTGTAGGAGAGATACTCAGAAACTGGAGCTAATCCACATAAACGTTTATAGGAAAATGTCCATTGAAAGCACCTACTACTTCGTGATCTTCATTGATGACTACACTCGCAAGTGTTGAATTTATCTTATTGCAAATAAATTTGTTGAATTCACTCAAGAAGATAGTTGAGAAACAAACGAGCCATTTTATCAAAGTTTTTAGGTTAGATAAGAGATGGGAGTATGAATCAAATGAGTTTGTAGCATCTTGCATTAATCACGACATTCAAAGGC
Organism: Diphasiastrum complanatum; assembly: GCA_029204225.1. Taxonomy (NCBI): domain Eukaryota; kingdom Viridiplantae; phylum Streptophyta; class Lycopodiopsida; order Lycopodiales; family Lycopodiaceae; genus Diphasiastrum; species Diphasiastrum complanatum. Next base: position 2,915,650 of record CM055102.1, read on the forward strand.
AAGTTACTACTTGTCACACTTGAATAAAATGGAGTGAGAGAATGAACAGGACGATAGTGGAAATGGCTCGAACAACGTTGAAAACACGGGTTTACAGAACAATTTTTGGGTGGGTGCTTGCAACACGGTGGTTGAACCTTTGAACAGGTGTCCAATGAAAGCGGTGGAGTTCAAAACACCTAAAGAAGCCTTCACAAGGGGGTAAAATCAAAATCAAAGGTCACTCATCTTCGAGTATTTTATTGTGAAGCTTATGTCGACATACCAAAAGATGATAGGAAGAAACTAACCAAGTGTGCCCGTCGATGACGGGCAGTCGATGGTGTCTGTGTGCGCGTGCAGGGGCGTGCGGCGTAGAGCGAAAGAGACTGACAGTCGTAGTTCTCAATCGAGAAAGAGACCAATAGGACAAATTGCAATTGACCAAAGATTGTCGTACGGTAATTAGTTAGACGATGACGCGAACTTTGGCAAGTAGATAAGCTTCTTCCATATTTTGACCTTAAAATTATATATACATATATACATCCTCATGAGAACACGACCTCATAGCAGCTTGTTAACAAATTTGCACCATTCGTGGCAAGTAGATAAGCTTCTTCCATATTTTGACCTTAAAAATATATATACATATATACATCCTCATTAGAACACGACCTCGTAGCAGCTTGTTAACAAATTTCCTCCATTCGCTGAATACTATGAATATACAAATATAGTGAGGTGAGGCTTGTTGAACCTTCGAGATGGCGAGGCGCCAAACTAGGGTTCTTAACCTTTTCATAAGGGTTGAGTTTTGCGGCACTGATCTGATCGGCAATTTTAAGGCACTGCCCCTGATTCTCTGCTTCCTCTGCCAAAAAAAATCGACTATTGTAAGAAACCAAAAGCTAATAAGTGTATTGTAAAACAATACCAATGCCATCAACAAATATTCCGACCATTGGCAAATTCAAAGAGCGAAAGTAGCTTGACAAATTAGTCAATCATCTCCAATGCTAGATTCTAAGAAGAATAAAATGAGGTTCTGTCTCCTTGCAAGGGTGCAAAATCTCATGAATTAAACACAACATTTCTTTGTATAAATCATGAATTTGCGGCACATTAAAGATAATACTTCTTTGCATTAACCATCTTGTGTAAAGCTGCAGTTGCTGGGAGTGTGAGAGCAAGTGAGGGAGAGGAGGTTGCCTGTGTGGACGGAATCACACCCATAGGATCAGAGCCCAAAGTGTCTGTCGTCACTGAGTTGCCTGCTGTTGCCGCTACTGCTTGCCTGCGTTGCTGGGCCTGGTGAAGTAAGGTCGCCTGCTGCTCTAGGACCTCCTTTGGGACATGAGATGGTTTATGGCTCCCTCCGGATTCAGCATATTTCGCCCCGATGTCGTTGGATAGAAGGTCATGAGGGACATCGGCTTCTGTGCTGATCGCCTCCCTTTCTGCTTCTTAGTAGGTGGGGCTGGTGAGACCGATTCTGTTGTTTGTTGGGGGGTGGCTCGCTTTTTTGTGCTTGGATAGAGATCATCCATCTCCTTGATGGCAGCAGCCGCCCTAGACCCCAATTGTTTGGTGACCAACATGTGGAGGAGATACCCACATTTGGTAGTTGGTTTTCTGGCTTTCAGAGCTCCGCACAACTCGTTCGATGGTATGCGATCCATCTTGGCGGTATGCACTTCGACCATGGTGATGAGGATTTCTGAGGCGGCCCGTAGACGGGGATCCGTGATGAGGTGGATGGCGATCCCGTCGTTGGTTTGGGGAATGGTTTTGCCATCCTCTGTCAGAAACTTTGTGAAGTACTTGGCATCATAGTTGGTGCCCTTTCCATGGATTGTCTCTCCGAGATTAGGGAAGCCAATGCTCTGAAGATCCCCAGGAGAGACTTTGATGATGGTATAGCTGCCAATCTTGGATGTAATCCGGAAAGTTTGGAATTCATCCGAATAGGTGGAGTAGGCTGCTCGGATGAGGCTCTCACTCTGCTGGTCCCAGAAAAGTATCAGATCAAAGCCAAGGTTTGTGAGGATATCCTTGGCCAGGGTGAGCTGCTCGGCGTAATTCTTTCTTGCCAAAAAGTGTGAACATTACACACACGGATAGGGCTATTGCAACCCCCTACAAATGGTAATATGTTGTCCAATTTTCAGCCTCGGAATGTGATCGGATCATCACAAAAAAATTAGCGCCTTCTTCCACACCTGGAAACAAGCAAAAAGAAGTGGATCTTCGCTTTGTAAAATCAGCAAGGGTGCTGATTTTTCAGCCAAATCAGAAGAATAGAAATTGCTTGTAGATGGGCGCCTTCCTGCAAAGGAGCAAATCTGAAAAATAGGGCAGCAGCGGACGAACGGAAGTAGGATAAACCTACACGGATGTGGGCGACCTAAAAGAAGTCCCGAAGAAGATAATTAATGGCGCCTTCCTGCAACCTGAAAAATCAGCAAACAACAACCTGATTTTTGGGCGCCCAAAATCCTGTTATCTTCTTTGATGTGTGGCGCTCATCGTTTGGGAATGCCAAAATTTGTTGCCCAATGTGTAATTTTTTTTCTTATCACCCAACATGGCTCATCAAGTTATTAGAATCAACTAGTTTCAAATCTAGTATATTTTGTTGCACCAATTATTGTTGACATTTGATCCCTATCACGTCACATAGCTCAAATCTGCTATCTACCATTAAAGATAGTTGTATTTTTGGCCTTTATCACTCGAAATTGTCTATTGAGTGACGAAACCAATAGAATAGTGACTTCAAGACATTGAAATAGCTTGAATTTGGTACCTATCACTTGGAATAGTTCAAATTTGATGCCTAACGTGTGGTTTTGATGCTGATCACTCGACATGGCTGATCAAGGGATTAGACTCAACTAGTTTCAAATCTACTATGAATGAGATCTAATGACTTAGAAGATCTAGTAGAAGAGTTAGCAAATGGTTGCTTGTGAGCCTTTGAACGGAAAAGAGTCAAAAAATGGATCTTCACTCCAAAAAATCAGCAAAAGTGCTGAATTTTTGTTATCCCTCAGTGAAGACAATGTCTTTTGGTAAATCAAGCATAGAAGATCCATGGCTCTGATACCAAGTAGGAAATCAAAGTGCCAAGATCCTTCTAACATTCAATCTCCATATACAAGAAGAAGAGGGAGAGGGTTAGGCGCCCTCAAGGAGAGAGAAAGTAGTAGCAATGCTTGAAAGGGAATGAATTACAAGTGAATAATGGGTACATATAAATAGGCCTTCCAAGGGCCTAGACTCTTCCAAACCCTAAGTTCTAGAACCTTCCACTAATTATAGGGACCCCCAAAAGTCAAGATAGGGCCTCTTAACATAATTAGACTTTACTTGGACCCACGAGTTATTACTAGACCAAAATTGGGTCCAACTTAGCTAAAACTAACTTAACATGGTCTAAATAATAAACCTAACCCATGGTTACACAAGTCTCGACCTTTTGGGTCAAAGTAACCTATGGGAAACTAACATTATCATTTATTATTTTCGACAAGAGAGAGAGAGAGAGAGAGAGAGAGAGAGCTTTATTAATGTCTTTTCCATGCCAAAAGGCATATAAGACTAATGAGGTACATGTCAAGTGTGTAGTAACCATGGGAGCGCATAGAACGTCTCCAAAATTGAAATAAAGAAAACAACTAGTATCAACTAAATAAACAACTAATCATCTGTGATCAAGATGTCAAGTCTGCTGCTGCTGGTGCTGGTGCTGTAGAAAGAAGTATTGCGAGCCGCAACATGAGAAGGCGCTGGGGCCCGCTGGTGTCGTCTATGAGCATGAGCGCGTGTAGTATGTCTCTGTCTCTGTATATGAGGTCTGGCTATCCTGGCAGTATGGGTAGTACACCGTCTTTGATCTCTGTGGGCATGTAGGCGGCTGTCATCCTCGTCGTCGTAGTGGTCATCATCCTCAGGTACTGAGTCACGTGATCTCCGTCTAGTAAAGAATGAAGTGATCAATGACTGAGAGGTAAGGTGCTGGGATGTCCCGTGTAGATCTCTCCGCAATATGGACATCTCATGTACCATCAACGCGACAGTTATGAACGGATCCACAAGTAATCTAGAAAGCAAGAAAAGGAGAGACTAAGGTTGCTAAAGGAGAGAGATCCATATCATAAGCTGAGAAATGAAAGTGACACTGGAGTCCTACTTATACCCAACAGGAAGCCCTAAAAAGGGGTCCAGAGGATAATAGTCAACTGGGAGGGAAAATAGTGCGCCCTCCAAGGTAATATGTCAATAAATAATAATAGGGCCCAAGGCCAACCATATAGTCTAAATGTCAGTAAACAATAAAATAGAGGGCCCAAGGCCTGCATATGCATAAAAAGTAAAGGTAAAGTAGGTGCGACTAGACATGGCGAATGTAAAGAGCCAAGTCCATAACTCTCCCCGACACAAAAAAAAGCCCCGCCATGAAATGAAGAGGCAACATAGGATCAAGCAGCAGGTCCTGGTGTATCTGCAACTGTAACAGAGGAGTCAATAAGTGCAGCAAGAGCACGAGCCTGGTCCGCAAGTAAAGGTGTATGATAAAACACATCCATAGGCTCCCATGTGGCCTCCTCAACAGGACGACCATCCCATTGTACCAAAAACTGAATCTGCCGCCGGCGCCGACTATGATGAAGACGAACCTGTAGAATAGCAGCAGGTAGGAGGGGAAATAACTCTGGATCAGTAGGAAACTCGGCATCACGAAGAGCATCATCCTCAATAGCAGCACATAATAAACTAACATGGAATATATCACAGGCCCGTGTCGAAGAAGGAAGCTGCAACCGATATGTCACAGGACTAAGAACCTCCAATATGCGATAAGGTCCATAATAACGTGGTGCAAGCTTCTCAGTGGAAGCATGGCCCTGAATAAAGTGGTGTCGAGCAAAACCAAGGCGTAGATAAACCATATCCCCACCCTGAAACTGAACATGCCGTCGATGACGATCAACAGAAGTCTGGTACCGCTGCTGGACGTGCTGTAGATGTGTGCTAGCCTGAGAAATAAGCTCTCGAGCACTTGATAGAAAAGATGCAAGTGTAACAGGTGTATCCTCAGGAGGAAGAGGTATCCCAGGTAACAGGGGTGCATAACCATGAGATAATAAGAAGGGAGAGACACCAGTGCTGGTACTAACTGAGCTATTATAGCTATACTCAGCTAAACATAGATGCTGATCCCAGTCCTTCCCTGAAGGAGTAACAAAATGGCGGAGATAATCCTCAAGGATCCGATTAAGGACCTCAGACTGTCCATCGGCAGTAGAGTGATAAGCAGAACCCATAAAAGACTGAACGTCTAGTATGCGCATAAGCTCTATCCAAAATGTAGGGGTAAACTTACTATCCCGATCAGAAAGGATAGTATGAGGAAATCCATGGAGGCGAAAGATCTCTGACAAGAATAAGCGTTCCATTGCTCAGCTGTAATAGTACTACGAGCCGGTATGAAATGTGCCTACTTCGAAAACCTATCAACCACCGCCATACATGAATCATGACCACGTTGGGTATGGGGAAGGCCGAGAATAAAGTCCATAGAGATATCGGTCCACTGGCGATGAGGGATAGGCCAACTCTGAAGCAAACCAACAGACTTAGCACGGGAGTACTTATTGCGGGCACAAAAAGTGCAGTTACGAATAAGAATGGCCAGCTCAGACTTCCTGGATGGCCAGTAAAAGTGGTCCTTAAGACGAGCATAAGACTTTTGAAACCCAAAATGGCCACCAATGGGGGAGGAATGAGCATCAGACAATAACTGGGGACGAAGAGGCAAGGAGCTAGGCACCCAAAATGATAAAGACGGTGATTGACGATGGAGTAGATCTGGTGTGGACAAGAAGAAACAGGAGGTGCAGAACTATAAATATCACGAAAGTCGGGACTCAATCTCAACAACAGCGAAAGAACATTTGGATAGTTTGGAAAACAAATGATGGTGAATGAGTAACTGAAAGACAGACGTGAGATGAGACACATGCTCGTCAAGGGATGTACTAAAAATGAGAATGTCGTCGAAATAAACTAAAACACAATGACCAAGAAGTGGACGCATAATGTTATTCATAACATTTTGGAATGTAGGAGGACCGTTAGTAACACCAAAAGGAAGCACACGAAACTCATATAAGCCAAGATGGGTACAAAAAGTAGTCTTATGTTCGTCAAAGGGGTGCATCCTAATCTGGTGATATCCAGAACGAAGGTCTATCTTGGAGAAAATCTGGTAAGTGCCAAGCCGATCAAATAGGTCATCCATGTGAGGGATAGGGTACTGGTTACGGATAGTGAGCTTATTGAGGGCACGATAACATCTTTCTTACTAACAAGGAGAACAGGGGCACCAAAGGGGCTATGGCTGGGAACAATAAGACCCTGGTCTAATAAAGCAGATATCTGAAGCTCAACCTCATCACGCTTAGACTTAGACATACAGTAGGGAGGACGGGAGGGAGGAGCAGACCCAGGGCGTAAATCAATGTGGTGGTTAACATCACGCAATGGTGGTAGCATCGTAGGTTCTGAAAATACATAAGCATACCGATGTAAGAGGTCCGATATCACCTGAGGAACAGCTGGTGGTGGTGAAATGGCGACTAAAGGAGCTGCTGTAGCACGCTATACACATAAGAGAGCCGCACAATGAGCCTTAGGTAGGCTACGCATAAACTGTTTTCCATTGATCAACTGATAATCGTCCTGGGAATCGATGCCAACAAGGGAGTGGGTAACTGAATCCTGCACAAAAGTGAGTGTCAACCATGTCAAATCCAATGTAACGGCACCAAGAGAAGCAAACCAATCAGCACCAAGAATAAGATCATAGAGCTCCATGGGAATAATATAAAGATCCGCCTGTCCAGAAAAATTCCCAATGCGGTATGCCAAGCCCTGGAACATCTGAGAGCTAGAGAAAGAATGAGAACTGGCAACCTCAACATTGAGAGGCTGTGGTACAGAAATAGGTGAAGCACGGATCCGACTGGAGATGTAACTGCTGATAAAGGAATGTGTGCTGCCTGTATCCACTAAAGCAATATATTCCCGTCCAGTAATGCATATGTGCAACCGAATGGAGCGAGGACCAGGACGCCCAATCCAGGTAGCATAAGCAAGCTGGGCATGGCAAGTAGCTGGTAGGAGGTCAGAAGAAGGCTCAGAAACAGGATCAAGGTCATCGGAGATATGGATATAGATATCAGAATCGTCAGTATCAGTGCCCTCATGATAGAAAACAGCAGTAGTAGTAAGAGGAGTCTGGCGACAATCACGAGCAAGGTAGTTTGGACTCTTACAACGGAAACAAAGACGTTTTTGTTGAATGTCGACAAACTTTGCGGAAGTGTAACGGCGGACAAAAGTAGGGCGAGGAATAGGAGGACGTGTGGTAGAAGGAGCAATAGAGGAGGAAGGCAATGTAGGGGGTGGAGTAGAAACTGAGGGGGGACGAGGGCGGGAAAAACGGGAAAATGGTGTATCAAGGTACTTATGCTGTAGAGTACTAGCAAGGGACATAGCATCAAAAAGAGTATGGGGTCGAAAAGATGCGACATCATAGCGTAATGCACCTCGAAGTCCTGCAATGTAGCGTGAGATGAGCTCAGCAGGCTATAAGTCTGAAAAGAGGTAAGATAGCTCTGTGAACTGATCTGTGTAGGAAGCCAGGTCGCTAGTATGAGTGAGATTACAAAAGAGATCATGTTGGCGACTCAGCCACTGAGGGTCAATCATAGCATGGCGAAGGTCGCGGCGAAAAGATGGCCAGAAATGCATCCCCTCCCGATCAGGATCAGAACGAAAAACCTGCCACCAAGTGGCAGCCCGACCATCTAAATGTAAGGCGGCTAACTGGATCTTCTGAACATCAATCTTAGGGTAGATCTAGAAATAAGTATCAAGCTTAGCAAACCGATTCTCTAGAAGATTCCCATCAGAGGAACCAAAATAGGTAGTAAGCTGTATCCGGTCATGGAAATCATGAGCAAAGTGTGGCTCAGGACCTGTCGGACGTGAAAAGGGGTGAAATCCAGGAGGTGGAGGAGCCGGAATGGGAGGTCCACCAAAGTGGCCGCCAGGATAACTGGATGACGATGGTTTCCCGAGGATAGGCGTCATAGGAGCCTTGGCAGGACCATGAGGCTGTAATGCGTCAAACTGGGACTGAAATGAGGCAAGATTGGTCATGACAGTACCTAAACGAGAAGAGAGGCTAGAAATAGCAGCGTCCATGGCCTGACGAATATGATCTGTGAATTTTGCATGCTTTGTGCTCCCAAACCACTGCACCTCTTGCCAAACATCTTCACAAGCACTTTATTGATGTCATGTAGATAAAATTGAAGCTTCATTTCCTGGTCAAGAAATGAGTAAAAACAACTGATATGATAGCTCAAAAACTGTCAAGCTAACAGTTTTCACCAGACTTCTCCATTTTCCTCACTGTTTGAACTTGACAAACACTCTCTCCTACCACTGAACTCTTAGTAGTGCTCTTTAAAGCACGCTTCAGTGCTTTACAGCTTGCAAAATGCCCAAAATTGGACATTTCCTGACTAACTTGCTTCTCCTCGTTCACCTCCTATGAGGGACTATCTCACCTCAGTGTGGAGCCTGTGACAAACCAAATCCACTGAGCAGGCACTCAGGATCATAGAAGCTCTGATACCGTGTCAAAAAAGCAACCACGATAAAATATGAAAAGTAGAAGCACAAGCCACTAAGCCACCAAAAGTGGAAAATCACATTGAAACTATTAGAGAGAGAAAGTACAATAGACCACAATGGACGCTAGTCAAGATAAAGTAATAGAAACAAAGATAGATTATGTAAAATGAACATTGACTTTCTGAGATTTCCACAGGCAACTCATGATCTCCTCACTTGAATGTTCTGAACATACATTAAGCACACTTAAAATTCCTTACAGGATTCCAATATGATTTATTGTCATCAAGTGTTATCTAGAAGGAGCTTCACTGCTATATATGTTGAGCGTTGATGTCAAGAACACACATAATGGATTTTTGACCAATTTGCACCCTGTGCACTCATCAAAACTCTTGCAAAAAGCTCCAAACCATCACTTAAACAAACAACAATAACAAAATGGGAAAAGTCAAAACAGGATTTGTACCGTCAAGCCATTAGCATTACAATGCTCAACTATGTGGCGTGTTCCATATGCAATGCTCTGAATGGCTGCAAGGTAGAGAACGGCAAGACTCACTTCAGTACTGTCCAGAGTTAAGCCACAGATTGCTCCTCTGGCTTTTGGATCTGCCAAAGGCGACCTAGACAATTGCCAAGGATCCATATGAATATCCTCATGTACCTTAAAAGACATGGAATATGGCATATTGGCTTGCACACTTAGCAAAAAAAGCTCTCTTTGTTCTTTGCAATTTCTTGAAGACGCAATCTAAGCTCAATCTGCAAAAGCTCTAGTGCAGACAAATCCTTAAAAGGATTATTACATCTTTGTGCATGAAAATGAACCATTCTTACCTATTTCCATGAAAATCAGGGAGCACATGTAAGTCTTTTGTCAAAGCACCCAGAAATGGGACTGCTGGATCAGCTGCGAGTTTTTCTAATATACCATTTAGGAGCTCAAAGATTGAAATTCCTACCATCCACCAGAAACAGATCGTAATAAGAATGCTATAGATACAAACTGTTGTGTCTACGTAGATTTACTAGCATTCTCAACTAATTGTGCAAATTTTTCATCCATTTGTATAATGCAACTTACTCTGCGAAGCTGCACGGTTTGCAAGCAGTGGAGCTGCTGCATGGTTTTCAATGATATGATCCAAGAGAGCACCAGTAGCACTTTGGCCGCCTTCTGTCAGCCAAAATCCAGGCACCATTGCTGCAAAAACACAATTTTAGGGGACTTAATAACCACTAAGAGTATTGTTTTCAAAACTAAAGGTAAACTAATATTGAGTGTTTTTTGAACAGCTGTGCTTACCATAAAGAAAGGCATCACCTCTTTCAACTGAAACAGAATTCTCTGGCAAAAACTCCCAGCATACTGATGTAAAGAACATATAATACCTGACCAATATGGACCCCAGACCCCAGGAATGAAGAGCCTCTTTTGAGAAACTGCCATATGGCAAGTGGATGTCCCACAAACCAGGACCATCCTGTGACATAATGCCACATCTGCATCCAATTTTTCACATGTGACATGTAGCTCGGATGAAGGGACTGATGATACTTGATTTGGGTTCATCCTTGTCTCTTCATCGTGAGAAAGTGAAAGGTCAGATGCTGCCTGCGTCAGTATAGTTGATCTGTGCACACCTTCCATCACTCCGACTCCACCAGCATGAGCATCAATCAGTGAAGTTCCAACTGGGGTCCCTTCAAGCAACCCAAGCTCCTGAAGAAAATGTGAAACTTAATAGATTAAGATCAATCAAAATCATGCCAAAAACCAGATATAGTTGGAAATACTCTAAGGGGTCTAGTCGTGATAAAGAAACTCAATATTTCTCTTTCTGGCAATAAAGGTGTTATGTACCAATATATATGCCACCTTGAATCTGTTTAAAGCCAATCTATGTAAAAACAACTCCAAACGTGGCTCTGATAAGGTGAGCACGATAAGATTAAATAACAGCAAAAGCATCTCCTGTCCAATATTGATCCTATTTCTGAATACTAGAACGGAGTAACAAACTATTAAGCTTCAACAGAAAATAGTTCTTGCCTTTGCAGCCAATGCGGTCAGGCCAGTACCCAGTGGATGACCTGGTGATGCAACGTTTCTTCCTGAAAAGAAGGTCACTTCTGAGAAAGTCATAATCTGTTGCTACAAACCAAACAAAAATTGCTAACTAGCATCTTATGTTTGAATCCGCTAAGCTTAAGTTTATATTGATTCAAAGCTCCCGAAGGTACATGTACACTGTAAATTGTTGATCTGCCAAATAATAAGACAATCATTTCAGGAAACTTTGATGAAGGTACAGATAAGCGTCAAAGAGTTTAAACTAGACAAAATGGTACGAAATATAAGGAAACTTTGATCAGGGTACAGATAAGTGTCCAACAGTCTAAACTAGTACAAAATATGTGATTCCTATTGTGCTAAGAGCCAATTCCAATGCTTTATTTGATTTCTACAGTGTGCTTCGGGTGTGTCACTCCTGCTGCAACAATCCTTGAAGGGAACGATTTTAGAAACTGAGGCTAACTTACCCCCTTCTTCGTGGCAATCTCCCTTCCATATCGCCACCCACCTTTCAGCTCGTGGGCTAACCTCCCTCCCATCAGCCTGCAGAGGCCTGTCCCATCGCATCCGGACCCAGGCTGCTGCATTAGGAGCCCCAAGCTCAGCAGCAGCTGCTACTGATAGGACTATGATCCATCTACACCACCCCCCCCCCACTTCGCTTTTTCTCCGTGACTTCCTCTGGGCCCCTCTCTATAACCTCTGTGTTTCTTATTTCTAGATTTTTTTCCTCTTCTACATTACTCTTGACAGTAGGTTAAAGCAAGTCGGTGGATGCTCAGATTAAAGGAAGCTGGTGGATGTTTTGATTCAAGAAAGTCTGAAGATGAAACATCTACCGGATGTGATACTTTGCTTCTGGAACATCTGAACTTGCCTAGAACAAATTGCCAACAGTACTTCACTTAAGCTAAAGACTCCAAGGACATATGGTTTGAAGATCACAAGGCTGCAACAACAGTCCTTAACGATGACAGAATGGTGCCTTATATCTCACACGAACATTGTTTTAATTGAAAAATTATCATTATATCATTCTTTTGGTTGAAAAGGGTTTAATTTGCAATTTATTGAGCTGGAGCATTCTTTTCGTAGTATAATTCATCTTTTGTGAGATGATCATTGGGATGCATACAAAGTCCATTTTGACCATATAGAAATCAAGATATTGAGGTCAAACAAAGGAATATTTTGTTTTTGGCTATACAAAATTGTAATCTCAAAGCTTGGTCAAAACGGGGGATATTCTATTTCTGTTCTATAAGGTCTTGCTCGTGACACTTTCATATTCCTTAATTTCCCAAGTTCGAGCCCCCCTTGAAACCAAGATGCATATTCCTTGATTTCAAAGATCCAAGGGTTGTTGGTTAGCTTGGCATCCAAAGTTTCTTTGGTCCCAGGTTCAAGCCCCCCCTTGAAATCCGAGATGCATATTTCTTAGTTTCGTCAATCTACAGCATTTTCAAGCCCCCCCAAGCTCTGTAGGGCAGCACGACACTGAGGATTTTCATTAAACCTAATGAAGATCAATTGGATGATCAATTGGATGTCACAAGATCTAGCAAGCTTATTTTGTATTGTCTAAGATTGTGGGACACAGTTTTGACAAAAGCTACAAGAGTTGGACGATTGAAGCAAATATCACACTCAATTATTTCAAGAACATCACATGACATATACTTAGGAGTACTGAAATCAATCCTCCGTTACAAACACAGTTACAAGCAAACATTTGCAAGCTGTAAACTTGTAAGTCCGGACTTCAAAAACGTGTTTGCAAGTTTGCATGACGGCCAAAACTCCTGTAAACAATTGCTTTTGACAAAAACCCTGTTTATACCTCAGGTTAGGATGGAAGTTTTTAGGTCAGAAGTGGCTCCAAAAAAAGCTTCGAAATATGAGTCAATATTGAAACGTTCGGAACATAGTACAATTGGAAGTAAAAAACCATGAATATTCTCAAGATAATATGAATGATAGAGAAACATGAGAAAAGTCCAGAGTTTGTTTGCAAGTTTTCAACTTGATGCAAACGCATTTGATAGTAACTATCGTTACAAGTCAAAATGAGAGTACATATGTGTACAAGTAGCAAATAGCTAGTATTAATATTGAGTTGATTGGCATATGGAAGTGACTATGATCTTCCACCAAGCTTGTAAGTCCCACATGTGAATGGTCACATCATCCCTGCCTCCTTAAGTGGCTCACAACCTATACAGGTGAAACAAAAAGCTATGAACCTTTTACTTGTGTGGACCAATTTAGTTGATAATCTAAATCGTTGCCGTCAAAGAAAATGCACATTTCTTGTCTTGTTGAGGGTTGAACTAACTTTCTTCCTGCGATGTAGTACATACATATTGGTTCAAATCAGCATGTGTTACTTTATACAGGCATTGTTGAGTTTCTATCACTGGAGTTAAGGGTAGACTTAACCATGATCAAGGTTAATGGAAAAGAAAACCAAAACTACAGAAGTTGCATGGTGGACAAATTGAGCCATTGAACATTGAAAGAATCAGCACAAACCAGCTGGCCGAAACTTGGAACAAGATCTCAAATGAGAAGTGCAAATCAGATAAAACTAGTAAAAATTAAGTACGGATAACTATCTGAAGATAGCACAAAAGAAGTGCAATCTTTAACCCTGTATATTCCACCCACAAGTATAAAAATCTCAACCCCATCGTGCAAAGAGTTATGAACATGTTCCACATATTTTGAGAAACCATAAATGAAGAGTAGATAGCATTCACCCACAAAGAAGGTTGAGTTACATCACATATGATGATCGGCTGAAGCCCTACAAGCAATAGCAATGAGTTCACTCACGAAGGGCTCAAGCAAATACCAAATCAACAAGCTAAGAAATTGCTGTTTCTAATGCCTATACATGGTCGATTGAAGAACCATATAAGCAGGATTTAAATGAATCAAGGGAGGCAGAACGTCTGAAGGGAAAATAGTGCACACTCCTACGCAATTCCTACTCCAGATAATCAACTAATAAAAGTTGAGCCTTTGGCCAACATGAATAAAAAGGGCCCTCGGGCCTGTATATGAATGAAAGGGCCTGTGGCCAACATAATGAATTAAATGGTAAGCTGCAACACATCAATACATTGTGTGGCACCAATATTAGTGATACATGGACCAGACATTGTTAACACAGCATGGACTGTATCAGAAGACATCGCTACTAATGTCGTAATCCATCATAGTTAGACTATGGTGGTTGTGCTCTCTTTGGCAAAGTAACTGATAAGGATTATGCTGCAATAAGTGTAAGGTAGCAAATTCAACACTACACTGCTGCCACAAAGCATAAACGGCATTCACTCACATAAGTTTCATATCATCTCATTAGCTACTAAGATTTAGTACAGATTAGCATCACATCTTTACATTAAAAAAAGATTGTGTTTAGCATAGATGCTATGTCTTGCATTACAGTCATTAGTTTTGAACCTTGTTGCCTTGCTTCTTTTGTTAGATCTATTGGATTGGTATATTAAAATTTAATATTAACTCACAAGTTTTGTCTTATTTTATCATCAAGCTATGCTTGTCAAATATAAACAGCCTCCACTTTTGAGTACCTATTTTTTGTAGTCTTTTCCTTGTACACATCCACAAATGCTGCTTGCAAGCACACATCCACAAATGGTCTCATACACAAATGATGCCAATGCACAAAGTAAATAAGTTCTATTATCACTCTGACATTTCCCCTTTTTATTGATAAGTGTCACCCTAACTTTGATGGTTAAAGGCTTTCCTATTTCATAGAGAACTATCAAATCATAGCAAAATGAAGTACAAGTAAACTTTCCTCTTTAAAGCATGGCTTTGAAATAGTTTTTCAAAATGGTGAAAGCTAAAAGTGACCAGTGGTGGCTATAGTAGAATAATGAACAATGAGAACGTGCACTTGAAGATGCCAATTTTCCAACATTAATGTGTTAGGAGCAATTAGCCCATAAGATGTAGTCCAACTTGTAATCTACTGATTAATTGTACTTTGCATTTTGCATGCATCAATCGCAACAAAAGAGGAAATATACCAATCTTTGCAAATTGGCCTTCTACAAGGTCCCCCAATCCAATCTCTTGCCAAAACACATCATCCCAACCACAAGCTTCCATAGCAATAGACTCTGCTCCAGTCATCTGTTGCATGTGCGCATGACCCAAATATGTCCATTTGCACACTGTTGTACACAAACTTCGTGTGTCATCACCCGTAGCCCTGGTCGAGGAGATGTGCGTGTGAGGGTGAATTGACAACTTTTCTTGATAATTTTTATCGAAATAGACAAAGTCAATCAGAAGTGTAGTACATACATGTAGTAAACATAATACTGAACCAAGCAGATAGTAGCTATGATCCATAATCTTAGAGAAAGTTACCATAGATCATTTATTTCCAAACAAGTTTGTGTGGTTGGCAAAGAACCTGTATGTAAGCCAATCACTTAAGTCCATCCATCGAAAAGTAATTGCCCAGGACTCTTGGAGATTTTCTTTGACCCAAAGTAGCTGCAACACATTAGCAGTTATCTTTATATCAAACAATTTGATGCATTAGCTTGTACACGATGGAAGTGTAGTCGTACAAACGAACATGCTTAACAGAAAAACCTCAACACGAAAAGTGCCCTTTAAGTGTATACAATATGAAATTGTCAAACCGTTTTCCCCATAGTGTCTTCTAATCAAAATACTTTCAAATTGTAAGAACAAAAACACATTGTCATGATAGCTAATGCTTTTTCTGATAATCTTGGCAAGACAACTAGGACAGGAGTGAGATGCAAGTAATCCTCTAGAGCTCCCTATTCTTATGGACACACAGTTCCATACTTCTCTATGTGCATGCCTCGCAACTTCTTTTGGGACTTGCAACTCTTTTATGGTACTATTTTATTAGTTTCAGGCCTCCTTTTAAAGAAAAGACTATTTAAATATAGGAACCTTTAAGAACTTTCGAAGATGCTCTTGAGTAAGTATACACAGGACCCAAAGACTTGTTCTTGAGATTATTGAGTTTGGTATCCTAAGCTTCTTGTTGCGGAGTTCTCTATTGCTGGAGATTCGCCTGAGCTACTAGCGACTATTGTTATTCATTGAGTTTTCTTAGTTAGATAGTGCTTTGTGAATGTTATTTGTTGTCTTTGTCTTTATAGTTCAGTTGATACCAATATCTCTTATTGAGTTCATAACATGGTATTGAAGCACTTATCTAACTTCTTCAATTGCTGATTTTTTCTCATCATTTCCTCTCTAGATTTGTCTCTAGCCATTTTTCTGTCTAGTCTCACTCTCTCTCTAGCCCTAATTGTACATTTTTCAGCATAACTTTTTCACTTGTGATCAAAATTCAGTTCTGTCAACTGCATTGGTTTCTGAGCAATTGGGCACCCTTGGATAAGTGACTTTTTTTGTTGACTGTATTTTGAAAACCCCAATATTTTAATTATGAACAACGTCATCTATTTCATACTTTCTGACAACAAAAGTTGAAAACCAGCACATTTTTAAAGCACAATCAAGGAGCACCTCTAGATGCAGACAACACATCGATTGGAGATCCATTTCAGAAGTTATTGCAAAATCAAGAATTTGGTCAAAACAGATATTCTCACATTCTATTGGAAGTCAAAACAGATATTCTAACATTCTATTGGAAACACCTTTTTGTTCAACATTTGAGTGGACCTACATGTTCTATGTTGTCCTATAAGCCTAAACATCCACTTTTCTATCATTATTGACTTGCTAGAAGTTAGTGTTTCCATAAATCATGATTCATTGGTTTATGAATCACAATTCATCAATGAATTTATCCCAATTCAAATTGGAAAGAATTGGGACTGTAAATGTTTGAGAACCACGTTGGTCCCAATTTTGGAAAGCAATCTCATATGGAAGTTGTTGTGCCATTTTGCAAAGGAGAACTTTGTAGGAGAGAAGGAGAGCATTGCACAAGCTTGTTAAGGAGAAAGGAGAGGAGAAAAGAGAGGAGAGAAGAAAGAGATAATAGGAGAGGACGAGGTATTAGGTAAGAGGAAAGAGATGAAGCAAGGGGACATAGGGGGGTGTGAATTTATTGTTAAGCTATCCCATTATTGTTCATTGAGTTTTTTTGGCTGGAGAATGCTTTGTGAATGCTATTTGTCGTCTTTATACTTCATTTGATGCCAATATCTGTGATTGGATTCATAACACCTATAGGGAACTATCCTCGTGGAGTACTAGAAATTGATACTTACCCAAAAAAGGGATAACACAAGCGCCATCCTCACTCTTTCATGACATTGAAAGAAACAAAGAAACAAAAATCATTTGATACCAGGTTGAATGTTCTCGTTGTTTTAGAATTGGAAGAGCGGTATCATTCCATTATGGCTACATTCAACTTTTGTGCAAAGCAAATGCCTTTCCTTACATCAACAAAAAGGATCATACAATGTCCAAAAAGTGTACATTATGCCATGAAGAAGCTTGATTTACAGCATAGATTAGGAATTTTCACTTCACATAAATACCTCTACTCAGTTGTAATCATGAAATACCTTGGGAGGCTCCATTTCTGGAGAAAGTGATCCACCAGCATATTGCAAAACAGGTGAGCCCGTAGCATTGATGCGTTCAGCCTGATCAACAGCTCTATGATCCATCCAGACAATGACATTTCTTCTGGCATCACCACTCCATGACACTGTAACAGGTGAGTCATCTGGTCCTAACGCCACTGTGACAGAAGGATGGTACATTTAGGCAACTGATGGCGAAAAAACTCCTAGGATGAAATCTTAGTGAATTCCAATCCTTTCATCGCAAGTTATTACCACAGATAACTGCATTCCTTGCCCTGGAGTTTCAGCATTCTCGAGGACCACATTTCTAGGAAGAAATACGCACCAAGAGAACAAGTGGCAGCAAAACCAATTCCACATATTTCTGAGCCGATTACACCAGCAATTTTGCAGGCAGACTTCACTGCTGCACAAACTGCATGCCAAATGTCTGTCGAGGATTGCTGTTTAATATAAAACTTGTTAGACCTACAGCATAAATTTATTCACTCTGGTTACAATTGAAACACAAGTTCCACAATATGATGGCCTCCACATACTTGCACTTTTTCACCATAAAGATATCTAGTAAACTTTTTCACCATACTTGACTTCTTGTCATTTGATTATTTGAGCCCAGCTTAAACTGCCAAATGAACAACATTGAAAAAAAAGTTCCAAAAATGATAAGGTTTGGCTTGTCGCATTAGCTCAGCACTCTACTTTCATCCATTTATCTCGACCCAAGCATACAAGCTAGTAAAATCAAACTACTTTTGAAAAATACCTCAACACAGTCGGCCTCTTTCCAGATTTGAAGCGGACTACTGGAAACACCTAAGAGTTTGCCATTACAGTCAAAAATTCCTGCAATTTTCAACAAAGGTCAAGTGCAGATTCACTCAATCCAGCGGAAATTTTGACAAGCAATACTTCAGGTGGAAGGGCCAGATCTCTAGTATAATATATTCACAAAATCTATGCATCTTCAGTTTTCTAATCGTACTATTCTAAGATTTCAAAAACCAAGTGATGCACTTGCACGTCAAGTACATTAAAGTATGATGGATAAAAAGTTGAAAGAAAACCACCACCGCATGATTGATCAACATTACCTCTACATTTTCATTACTGGACTGTAATATGCAAGCTGAAAGCATGAACGAAAACACTTACAAGTGAAAAAGCAGACACTCAATAAATTGCAACATCAGTAGCGCTGTCCTAAATGCCCAAATGATGTTCAATGTCATCAATCAAAGAAGTTGCAGAGGACGCCATCCATGTCCCCCCCCCTCCCCCACACCACCATCACAGCCGCATGGTGGTGCTGCGTAACCTCCACAAAAGGCTGTGTAGCCCCTAATGGGGCTACGCCAGCATCTTTGGAGGCTATACAGCCTCCAATAGAAGTTGTGCCAGAGCTGCAGCGGCCTCTAAGGAGGCCATGCAGCCCCCCACCACTCCCTTACACCTCCCCCAATATAATTCCCTAGCTCTGACACAAATCATCTCTATCCCTAATCTCTGGAGTCTCTACACCTAATCCTATGGAAATCTACAATACATCCAAGGTTATGAAGTAGTATACCTCCACTTGGCAGATTCTAGAGCTATTTGGCTCAGAATCTAGGGCAATGAAAGCTGAAACTCAAAAACACGGTGAAGATATTATCGGATGAGGAAAGTAAGGTGGAACGCAGAATTGCCACCACATTTCACCACAAAGATCCAAGAATAGGAATTCAATATAGAGCAGCATAAAGAGGAGAATCATCTTGGGCAGCAATCCTTAAGAAAGATTCAAGCAAAACAGCGACACACACGACCCCATTTATTTCAGCTACACTTTATGAAGAGACTAGGTGACCAAAAGGCTCACACCATTAGGGTAAGGGGCATACCGAATACACAAGATGCCCCCAAGGAGGCACAAAGTGTCCCCACACCACTCATGGCCACCATAGCCAAGGCCTAGAGAAAGCTTGGAGAAGTAAGAAGGACAATACTACACTAGTTCCTCGCTTCGACGTATTATTCAAAGTCCAGCTGCACGTAGCGCTACGGTCACATCATGAGGAGGCACACTCACAGACGACTCCCACGACGACGACCACAGCAGATATTGGACCTACCTTCATTTTACCCATTGCATCTTTCTTCAGTCGCAGCAGGATTTGATGACAATATATTACAACATCACTGATGCTCACTGTTTTGATAGTTAGACATTCGTTTCTAGGTCTACTTTGTGATATAGTCATACTTAGAACATTTTTCTTTACTATTATTGGAGACATTTTATTTACTCCTAATTGCACCACACACTTGACATGTACTTTTTGTCTTATATATGCCTTTTGGCATGGAAAAGACATTGATAAAGCTTTCTTTCTTTCTTTCTTTCTCTCTCTCGATCTTGGGTAATAGTACATAGATCCACAAGCAAACATAAGAGCTCTGCTGCAAGTCTCCTCACAACCATAGTTGTATAGGAATAAGCACCATAGTTGCATAGGAATAAGCTAGGGAATGTCTGGCAAGGCTAACACTATATCCCCTCAAGCACCCCTTAACCCTCACACATCCTAACATCAACACATGGCAAGCTCCATGCACAGCCGACACTTGCCACACACTTGGCAGTGCCCTAACACATAGGCAAGCAAGTAGGACGACCATTTGACATGTGTCAGTCATACGTTGGACCAAGTGTCCCAGTGAGCATAAGACATATTAGCCACTTACAGTGATATGTGACATTGCAATTTACAATTGTCTCCACCAATCGATGGGACAGCCATTTTACAACTGATATTTACAATTTACAATCCAAGGGCTAACATCGACATCAAGATCAACAACAATAAAGCTTTAAGCCAAAATGTTATGGTAGTTAGGAGTACTCGCCAGTCTACAAGTGTTCACACTAGGAGACAACGAAATCCCCGACCCGCACCTAGAATACCTACACGACTCTATCTATCACACCTTTCTTCAACAGGGTTACAGACTAAGCACACCTATACACATGATTTTATCAAATCGCATTTCGATCAATGAAACGCCCATTTCAAATCAGTCCAATTCAAATGGACTGTTCAAATAGGATTTTCATTGATTAAATTGGTTTAAACTATAAAAGACAGAAAAATTGAACAAAACTAGTCCCATTCATGACTGCTTTTTGCACACATTGACAGGGTTCCATCCAAGAAAGAGAGAGAGAGAGAGAGACATAGAGCTTTGATAATGTCTTTTCCATGCCAAAAGACATATAAGACGAATAAGTACATATCCGGTGTGTAGAAATGCAAGTAATGTAAATCTAAGTACGAATATCAATGATAAATAAACAACATAGGTGTGAATCATGATATAGCTATGCATGATGGTGTAAATCCTCAGATTGTGCACTGGAGGTAGTGATGATGCTATTGTTGCTAATGTAGATAGATGTAGTAAAGCTGGGATATCATGCCAACGCCGAATATCTGAGGGACATCTCCTCGTGGTATATAGGTCAAGAAGCAACACCCTTGCTTCATCCCAATAGTGCTCATGATCTACTTAGAAATACCTCTGTCACTCCAAAAACACCCCAATACTCTCTCATAGAGCCCCATCACTACAAGAACTGTCATCAGAAAAACCAAGGTCCCGTATCTACTACATAAGTAAGGAGCGTGGGATAGAGTCGAAGACCATCCCGAAGTCAACGAAGCAACAATAAACTTGCTCTCTCCAATGTCAAGCTAGTCCTTTTTGCTCCCTAGATTTCTCTTCTAAAAGAGCAGCTGAAATAACCGAAGAGATAAGAGCACTTCATTTACTACCTTTTTGAGAACTATTGCCCAAGAGAGAGCTTCTTCTTTATGCTTCTCGATTTTGTCTTCCAATTCTTTGAATTTGTTCGATGGTTCTGATGTAGCAAGGAGAGGCTGGGTTTTGACCTCTTGTCTCAACATATCCACCTCCTTTTTGAACTTGTTATTAGTCTCTTTGAGATGGGACATTTTGCTTTTAACCATATGAAGTCTGCCTTCAGTCCTTGAAAGTCTTGCAATAGCACACTCAAGCTAGATGCAATATAGGATTCAACTACCTTTGGGGGGTTCTTGAAAACAGGGATATGAGATAGTAGGACTTAGGATAGGTAAAGAAGAAGAAAAGGCAGAAGAAGAAGAATAAAAGGGAGGAGAAAGAAGAAGAAGAAGAAATATTTGAGAGGGGGACATCGTTGCTATTGTTGCGCAATAGCAACAAGGTGGGATGGTTTCTACAATCCATAGTTGGAGAGAGAAGAGAAAGACAACTTTATTAATATCTTTTCCAAGCCAAAAGGGATATAACACTAATAAATGTCCATGTCAAATATGCGGAGCATATGAAAACGTCTCCAAAACGGTAGCAAAAGAAAACATAACTAAATACTATGAACTAAAGTGAGTGAGATATGTAGTAGAAGAGATGTTGCTAGATTTACAAACTAAGGTATGTCCTGCTGCTAAAGAAGGATGTGATGTGAGCCGCAACATGAGGTAACTCTGGTAGCCGCTAACATCATCTAGGAGGATGAGAAGTGTGCCTCCTCATGATAGGACGAATAGCTCTAGCTGCAATATGACTATGATTGGTGCGATGTCTCTGATCTCTGTGAATAGGTGCCTCGTCATCCACATCATCATCATCAAAGTCTAAGTCCTAGCAAAGTATCTTCCAAGAGAAGAAATAGGTAATCTGAGACAAAGAACAAGGATGACTCGGCTGAGCTGTCTGGCATATATCACATCTCAACAAGAATGTCTCTCGTATCATATGTGCAACACAGCGGGAATCCTCATATGCTATGAGCGATCGAAGTGTGGTGGGCACATCATGGAACAATTAGTATAAAGGGCATGGCACGTCCCTCTAATCTCATAGTATATGAGGGCATCTGAAGATAAGATTTTCCTCAAACTCCACCTTCACTCAAAGAGCTGGCAGATCCGCTCCTCTCTTGGAATACCATGGAACCTCCCAAGTCTTGATAGCCAATGTGATGATACGCGAAGCTAGCCCAATGTGAATTTGAGACTATGCGATAATCTTGAGTCCAAATATTGAGGTAAAACTGGGAAACCTGCTGTGTCTAGCTCCAAGAAATGTATCCAATCTTAACCGCCAACTAGCACCCCAAGTACAATCAAGGTATGCTCATATAAAAAATGTCTGATATACTAATGAGTAAATGAAGGAAGAGTTGTGATAGAGATACAGAATGACTCAAGGAGGAGGTGGGATGCCTAAGAAAACCATGATAGCTAGTAGCCCTGATCATGAAGATAGTGGGAAGAAGCAAGTGCTATCTATGTATATCTTTGCTCTGCATCCGGAAGAGCCTGAACTTTCTAAATATATGTGATAAGTTGGAAGGCTGCATCGATCGGTATAGGTGGACTAGCAAACGCAGCAAGGATGACCTCATGTGGAAAAGAGGGCTTCGCCCAAATCATGTCGACTAACATGGTAGTCTGAAGTCTCGAGACATTGGCCCAATGTGAGGAGGAAAGACCGGTACACCATGTCTCTACTGCATATAAGGTTGTGGGGGTGATAATGGTTTCAAAAAGTCTACACTTGCTCAGAGCATCCCTAATGGACTTCCGGAAACAAAACCTCTCCAACTAAACAAGGGAAGAGTGGCCCTTCTCCTTAGTGTTAGCTGCCTGTCTCATACTGAATGTAGGACCAGTGAAAAGTATTCCCAAGTAAGTGTTTGAAGAAACCACATCTAGGAGTTGTCTGTCAAAACTATCCTCCTAACACTGCATGAAAGCCCTAGAAGTATTTGTGAGAAAATCAGATCCAAAACATACTTAATGGATCAGTTAGATCTTGTCTAAATTTGGATGCACATCTAGAATCATTCACAAGCTAGAAATCGTTCGTCTACCATGCTAGAACATAGAAATTCATGTAGATCTGAACATAATCACTAAGATCTGATATAGCACTGTCCCTGTCTGTACAATAGCAACATCACATTGTCCTTCACACGTGTGGATTCAAGTACAACAAGAAAAATCACATTTTACATGTTAGAACTCAAGTTATCATGAGAAATGCGAAAGAGGTGGACATAGAATCAAAAGAGGAAAGTTCTCCATACAAAATGAGAACATCAAGATCTGTTTTCCACGCTGGTACAGCTATTTATAGCAGCCATAATGTCACTTGGCCACTTGCCTTGCCCTAAAATAGCAACTTCTAGGTACTTCACCAAAAACCCAGTTTTAAGTGACTAAATGCAATGTATCTATATCAACCAATGAGAGTAGGACTAAATCCGACCTTATCAAACTTGCCAAAAATAGTACAAACACTATTTAGGGCCTTATTGACATAAAAAAATCTATCTCTAAGTTGAAATTCAATGTTGGCCTCAAAATTGCCAATTTAGATCACTAGTTGAATTTTTCACAATATTGAAGACGATAACCTTGGTGTTCGCAATGTTCACCACCAAGCCCCAACGGGTAAAAAAGGCCTATAGGCAATTCAACTATCATTGTAACCCCTCTTTAGTCAAAGAGACTAGTACCACATCATCGGAATCAAGAACCGGTGAAAGAGAGCAACCCTACTTCACCCCATTGGCGCTCCAAATATGCTCAGAAATTCCACTGTCATGTCGAAAACAGCCCAAAACTCTCATAAAGAGCCATCACAGCCAGAATAGTGTCAGTGGAGAAGACAAGGTCACAAAGTCTTTGAATGAACAAGGAGCATGTGACGAATCAAAGGCTTTCCTGAAAACAAGAGTAAACACTCTCTTTCATGTGCCTAGCTTCCTCGATAAAAGCCCGAAGAGTGAAGATATGGTCGGGGCAGAGTAATGGGCTCAGAACCCTACCTAGCCCAAAGCATATAATCTCCTGGACTCAACCTCTAAGCTCACTGCAAACTAAAGGATGGTAACATATAGCTTCGCAAGAACATGTCCAAATCATGATGAAGCAATAGTTACCAAGGATCATGGGGTCACCAATTTTGTGAATAGGGTGGATAATGTTGCGTCAAGAGGATGGGAAGCCAGAGACAACAATATAGTTACGGAGAGTGGCTAGGGTGGTGTAATAGTTCCTAACACCACAGTAGGGCAAACACTAACTGATCCACCCAACCTTGCCTACTTCCTGATATAGAGTAAGCCCCTCCTAGCCCAGTGTGAGGACTGGTAGCATGCTACTGCCAAGTGTCGGCCACGTGTCACTGACGTGGCCGACTGCACGTCGGGACCCAACTGGGAGCCCTATCCTGCTGACAGGGTCCCTAGGCTGTGTTAGGCCAGCCATGGCTATGGACCGTGCTGGGGCACACTACTCACACTGTCTTGCCCTGTTGGTCATGTACGCTGGACACGACCCTGACTGTGGTATCTGACCTATCTGTGTTCTCTAGGGTTCGGCACTGGTCACGAGCTCATAACAGGTGGGGAGTAAATCGGCAGCATAACATTCAAATTCAAATTCAAGGTCCTCAATGTCTCTTGCCCGATGGGTCTTCAATCTCCCAATAGCCACAAGGACAGATCAAAGGTGAAGAATGTTGCACTCCAATCTCTCGGGAGCTCCCAAACTCTGATGGCCAGTGTGAGGAATGATCCACCCATCCATAGGTGCCCTCCTCTTCAGTCTATCTGAATGCTATTTTGGGCTGGTGTTACGAGCTCGTAACCAGTGCCGAACCCTAGAGAACACAGATAGGTCAGATACCACAGTCAGGGTCGTGTCCAGCGTACATGACCAACAGGGCAAGACAGTGTGAGTAGTGTGCCCCAGCACGGTCCATAGCCATGGCGGGCCTAACACAGCCTAGGGACCCTGTCAGCAGGATAGGGCCCCCAGTTGGGTCCCGACGTGCAGTCGGCCACGTCAGTGCCACGTGGCCGACACTTGGCAGTAGCATGCTACCAGTCCTCACACTGGGCTAGGAGGGGCTTACTCTATATCAGGGAGTAGGCAAGGTTGGGTGGATCAGTTAGTGTTTGCCCTACTGTGGTGTTGGGATCTATTACACTGGTATCAGAGCCATCTCCATCCTAGGGAGTTCAGGACAGTAGTAGAGAAAGCTATCAGAAGATAGGAAGTGTTTCTCAGATTCTCAGAGAGGAATAGAGGAGGAGGATCGTTGTAGGAGCAGCCTTCAAACTTCTGATTTCCACTGAGAAATCACAGTAGCAAGGAGTCAGATTCCAAGTGTAGGTAACTCGCTGAAAAAACAGCTGTTTCCCACTGAGTTGAGAGGATTCTCTATACTTTTCCCAGCGAAATTAGAGTAGGAAGAAGCCAGCACCTCCATCGCTGTACAGTCAGAGACCTACATCCGATTTCCAGGGAAAAAGTTACTGGTTCTCAGCGAGTTTGAAGCCAAAAAGGAGGAGCAGGGCCAGCGCTGCCAGTACTTCTAAAAATCTGGTTTTTCAACAAGTTTTTGGGCCCCAACGTCAGAGATTTAGAGCAAGAGGATTCCTATCAGACCAGCGAGCTACTATCATCAAAAAACCGGGAAATTTAGCACCGTTTTGAAGCTTCAAACTGGCATTTTTCGGAACAGCAGGTCTGAAATTTTGGGGAAAAGAGCTGAAAGGGTTCCTCTTCATTCTTTCTTTGGAAGTACAGTCCTCAGAAACAGCTAAGTCATCTTTCCTTTCCCTTGTACAGTTGTAAATTAGTCTTTTAGACTTTTTTCCTTCAGAAGTTAAGGTAGCTCTCTTTCAGTTTCGAAGATGAACACTCCTCAGGGACCTGATCAACCCCAGGAGAGAGGCTTCGACGAACTTGAAACAAAAGCCTTGGCTTACAGAAAAGGGAAGGAACCCATGGAAGTAGAAGAACAGGAACAGTTCGCCGAAGAACTCGACGAACTGGTTACCAAGGAGCAGTTCCTCCAATTGGTAACAGAAGTGGATGAACTGAAGCTGGCATTAGCCAATTTCAAGTCCAGTGTGGACGACTCGTTCGCTGAACTCAAAAACTTGATTTTGAGCTCCGCGAAAGGAAGCCTTCCCTCCACTTCTCAGTTATCCCCTTCTCCACTTCCATCAGTTTCGGGTGAGACTTTACGGTCTCACCCCAGTGTTTTTAAAGATTTAAAGCCTCCTACTTTTAATGGGGAAGAGAAGGATAGAAATGCAGATATTCTACAAACCTTCCTCAGCTAATGGAAGAACATTCATGCTCTTAAACAGACCCCTGACCATTTGCAAGCAATTGAGGCCAGTCTTTCTTTAGGGCCTATGGCCTATAAGTGGTGGTTAAATCTCCAGGAGACTGGGCAGACTCCCCGGTCATGGAAAGCTTTTGAAGAAGCTTTCCTAAGAGAATTTCTACCAGAGAATGAACTTGATAGAGCCTGGGAAGCCTGGGAAAGAACAGTAATGGACAAGTCCCTCATCCAATATATCTCGCAGTATCGAGAGGCAATTTTAAAGATTAAAAATATGGATGACTATCAAAAAATCAGGGGATTTGTCCGTGGCCTCAAAGATGAATATAAAGTAGAGGTCCAGAGAAACTCGCCTACTACCCTTGAGCAAGCTCTCAGATATGCTCAAATCTATGATGATTCAGTGGGTAGGAAGAGAGCGAGACAGCAACCACTTTCTGAGCAGCTTCCTCAGAAAGACTTTCAATTTAAAAAGAAATTTTTAAAAAGAAAGAAAGAAGATAAATTTAAAGGTGAAGCTCCTCAGAAACGCCCTTCACTCATACAGCCCTTAAAACCAGATGATTTTGAGAAAGCCAAACAAGAACGTTTGTGCTTTGTGTGTATGGGCAAGGGACACACAGTCAGACAGTGTCCCAAGGGGCCTTTCACTAAAAAAGATAAGAAAGATAAAAAACAAGTTCATCTTGTTCAGACTGTATGTTTCCCCAGTGACTCGGCAGCTTCCGAGATCAAAGTGTATCATGAAGATCATGAACACTGTTGCCAGCTGACCTCTGCAATGCTAGTGAGACCCTTCAGCTTTGGGCCGCATGACCTAGTAAGTATGCATGGGAAAGTTGGTAACCAGTCAGTAAGAGTCATGGTTGATGATGGGGCAACCCATAATTTCATCAACCACACCCTGGTTAAAAAGCTTAAACTACCAGAAGTACCTAGTCAGCATAGGTACATAGTTTCATTAGCTAAGGGTCAAGATAAAAAAATATGGGAAACTATGGTAAGTAAGTTAAATCTTGGTATTCAGGGGTACCAAGATCAAATAAACTTTCAGATAATGCACCTGGATCGAACAGACATTGTTCTCGGGAGAGATTGGCTCTACAGTTTAGGACCTTCCCTCCACAGAAACTATCAGGAGAACACCCTCAGCTTTCAGTATGAAGGCCGAGAGATCCAGTTGCATGGGGAGCATGATGTTCCCAACAGCCCTATGGTCTGCAGTTCAGAGCTCTGTCAGCTAATCGGAGACGAAGACCATCAGGTATTCTTATGTGACTTTCAGTTTATTCCTGAAGTTTCTATTTCCAGTTCTATTCAGCAGAAAATCAGTAAATTAGAAACTTTATTGTCTAAATTTAAAGATGTTTTTCCTGAAGATTTGCCACATGGTTTACCACCTAGCAGAGAGGTAGATCATGTAATAAACCTAGTACCAGGTACAGCACCTGTTTCTAAACCTCCGTATCGGGTCAGCTGAACAGAGGATGAAGAAATAACTAGGCAGTTAACAGACTATCTTGGGAAAGGCCAAATTCAGACCAGTAGTTCACCATGGGCCTCACCAGTCCTATTGGTGAAAAAGAAAGAGGGGTCTATGCGTCTTTGCGTAGATTACAGAGCCCTCAATAAAGTCACAATTAAGAATAAATACCCTATGCCTCGGGCAGACGAGTTGTTTGATCAACTCGACGGGGCTAAGTTTTTCAGCAAAATAGATCTCAGATCGGGATATCATCAAGTCCGTATAAAATCGGAAGATGTCTCGAAAACAGCTTTTAGGACTCGTCACGGTCATTATGAGTTTAAGGTGATGCCATTTGGGCTCACAAATGCTCCAGCTACCTTTATGACCTTGATGAACAGTGTCCTCAGACCATACTTGGGTAAGTTTGTAGTCGTATTTTTAGATGACATCCTCGTCTACAGCAAAACGAGGAAGGAGCATCTAAAACACCTCAGAAAGGTGTTTCGACTGCTCAGAAAGCATAAGCTTTATGCTAAACAATCCAAGTGTGAATTCTTCGTTGAAGAAGTAGCATATTTGGGTCACATTATCTCTTCAGATGGGATTAAGATGGACCCAAATAAGGTTAAAGCCATACTCAGTTGGCTGAGACCTCAGAATATTTTAGAACTTCAAATCTTTCTTGGTCTGGCGGGATATTACAGACGATTTGTCAAGGAATATGCTCAGATAGCAGTCCCTATGACAAATCTCCTTAAGGGGAAGGGAAAGGAGTTCATTTGGGAGTCCGCACAACAGGAGAGCTTTGATGCTCTCAAAACAGCCTTAGCTACAGCACCAGTTTTAAAAGTCGTCGACCCCAATCAGTCATTTGTGGTCGAAACAGATGCTAGCGACTTTGCAGTAGGTGCTGTGCTAACTCAGGGTGGACGACCAGTTGCGTTCGAGAGTAAAAAACTCGAGCCAGCACAGACTAGGTATAGTGCCTATGAAAAGGAACTCTTTTCTATAGTCCATGCCCTTAAGACTTGGAGGCATTATTTGTATGGTGCCAACTTTGAGGTCCTGACAGACCATGAGAGTCTCAGATACCTTTGCAATCAACCTGAGCTTAGAGGTCGGAAAGCTCGTTGGGCAGAGTTGATGCAAGAGTTTGACATGTCTATCAGATATAGGCGTGGAAAATTCAATACAGTAGCAGATGCCCTTAGCAGAATGCCTATGATAAACGAGCTGAGTTTTACTCAGATTCGTAATGAGTTACTCGAGTCCTTGAGAGGGAAATGCCAGCATGATGCATTCTTCTCTATTATCTGGAACTCAGTCCAGAACAGACAGTTACAGACTCCAGAACCAGTTCCCGGGGCTGGTGCCAGTTCATCCAAGAATACGGCAGCTTCCGTTGAGGATGATGATGAGTCCGAGTATACGTCATCAGATGACGTTGAGGATTCTGAGCCTGTATCACCCAAGCAAACCCCAGTGGTTGAGGGTCAGTTGACTCAAGGATTCAAATGGAAACAGTATTCCATTCAGGATGAGTACTTGCTCTATAGAGATAGAGTATGTGTCCCCAATTCAGAGGATTATAGGCAGCAGGTCCTATATGAATGTCATGACAATCCTAGCGCGGGACACCCAGGCATACAGAAGACCTATGAGCTTCTTCGTAGGCAATTTTTCTGGCCCAGTATGAAAAAGGACGTCCACCAGTATGTAACCAGTTGCCAGAAATGTCAAGTAAATAAAGCAGAGCGTTTAAAGGCAGGAGGGTTGTTGCATCCCTTAGAAATACCAGCTGGTAAATGGGAGAGTATCTCCATGGATTTTATAGTAGGCCTGCCTAAAACCCAAAAGGGTAATGACGCTATATGGGTCACAGTTGACCGTCTGACCAAAATGGCTCATTTTATTCCGACCAAAACAACCGTTAGAGCTCCAGAGTTAGCGAGGTTGTTTGTAGACGGGCTATTTAAATTGTACGGTCTACCTTCCGGCATAGTCAGCGACCGGGACAGTAAGTTTACTGGAAATTTTTGGAAGGCAGTATTCCATCATCTCCATACTAAACTTAATATGAGTACCACCGACCATCCAGAGACGGACGGTCAAACAGAAAGGGTAAATCAAGTGCTGGAGAATATGCTTCGTGCATACGTCAGCAAGAGGCAGACTAATTGGGAGGAATATCTCTCGATATTAGAGTTTGCTTACAACAGTACCAAACATTCAGCTACGGGATACAGCCCATTTATGCTGATGTACGGTTTTCAGCCACGCTCACCCACAGCTGTAGGGTTTAAACAAGAAAAAGTTGAAGCAGCCAGAAACTTTTTAGAAGACCTAAACCAGATGATAGAACATGCTAAGCGTAGCATTAGACAATCCCAGGATCGAGCCAGGCATTATGCAGATCCACACAGACGGGATGTGCAGTTCTCCACTGGTGAGAAAGTCTACTTGAGAGTCCCAGTTGACTCTAAAACCCTCAAATCAGGAGTGTGTGCTAAGTTGTCTCCAAGGTATTGTGGTCCCTTTACCATCAGTAGGAGACTAGGCGAGGTCACCTATGAACTAGAACTCCCACACAGCAGTAAGGTTTTTCCAGTTTTTCATGGAAGTCAGTTACGAAAAGCCTTAACCAGATCAGATAATCTGGTAGGGGACAGTGTTCTAGTTCTCCCATTGGATCCTCAACAACCTCCACATGAACCAGAGGAAATTCTAGATAGTAGAGAGACGCAAACTCATCATACTCTATACCGAGAATATCTGGTTAAGTGGAATGATCAGCCTGTTGAGAATGCCACTTGGGAAAGAGGCAGCGTCCTTCGCAAGATTTTTCCAGACTTTGTCTTAGAGGACCAAGACGGTTCTTAAGGGGGAGGGAGTGTTACGAGCTCGTAACCAGTGCCGAACCCTAGAGAACACAGATAGGTCAGATACCACAGTCAGGGTCGTGTCCAGCGTACATGACCAACAGGGCAAGACAGTGTGAGTAGTGTGCCCCAGCACGGTCCATAGCCATGGCGGGCCTAACACAGCCTAGGGACCCTGTCAGCAGGATAGGGCCCCCAGTTGGGTCCCGACGTGCAGTCGGCCACGTCAGTGCCACGTGGCCGACACTTGGCAGTAGCATGCTACCAGTCCTCACACTGGGCTAGGAGGGGCTTACTCTATATCAGGGAGTAGGCAAGGTTGGGTGGATCAGTTAGTGTTTGCCCTACTGTGGTGTTGGGATCTATTACAGCTGGGGACACATGGCTGCCATGCAAGGGGTGATCAGTCCCCATGGTTCCATGAAATCCTGTACCCGCAATCAGTCCGTGACTCTGAGGCACCACCCCCATGCCCCGTCATGGACTTGTGACACAAAATCACCCAGCGTAACTGCCAGCTAGTAACTCGTCCAATAAAGGCCTATCCGGTACTGACAACTAGAGTCCATACGGTCATAACTCCGCCTACTGGCATCCTATCAAGCGGTCACACCGGGTCACGACCTGTGACACACCGGACCCAACTGGTCCCCTGGTATCCTTCCCAGTTACTGGCCTCGCCAATACCCTGGCCCTCTGTCCCTAGTAACTGGTCGTGCCCGGAATACGTCAGAGCTGGATTGGCGTCTACTAACAATCCTTACCTCTTCTGGCAAGTCATTGATCCTCGATGACAAAATCTGGGTAAGACTTTCACAACGCCTGGCGACTCTCCCAGGTAGCATCATATAAAGGACGCCCCTTCCAAGCCACTAGATACTCCTGGAGGAGACGATTCCTCAATCATCGCTCCCTTCGATCTAGGACTCTTTCTGGCCCATAATCTGTGGTGTCTTTCTCTTCCAAGGACACTAGCCCCTCCACCAAGCTATTGCCATCATGCAAACATTTCTTAAGTTTGCTAACATGAAACACTAGATGCACCTTGCATCCCCCAGGTAGCTGTAGCTTATAGGCTACTTGGCTGAAACATGGTCCACAATACCTAGGAGATAACTTGGCAGACCTTCCTGTGCGTAGCATCTTCGACTTCGAAGGGACTAGTAAATATACCCAATCTCCCATTTCAAATTCCCGATAAGTACGGTTCTCATGAGTATAATTCTCTGCCTGGACAAGTTATCTCGTGCAATCTCTAGCTTCTGCTGCATCTGAGTCATGAACTCTGCAGCGCTAGGTACCGTACACGGAATCCCTATGATCGCAGGACTCAGTGGCCTGAAACCATAATTGAGCTCAAATGGACTCAATCCAGTGGACGTCTCTTATCATTGTACGCAAACTCCAATAGCTATAAATGTTTTACCCAATTTGTTTGCGCACCACTAACATATGCCCTAAGCATATCTTCCAAGATCTGGTTCACTCGCTCTATTTGACCATCCGTCTGAGGATGCTCTGACCTACTCATCCGCATCTGTGTTCCCAATCTAGTGAACACCTCAATCTAGAAATTTCCTGTAAATTTGGGATTCTTTAAGACACAATGGACTTCAGAAGTTCATGAAACTTGACGATATTTTGAATAAACAACTCAACAACCTGTGGAGCTATGGCCTTCTTGGTCGTTGCGATGAAGTGAGCCATCTTAGAGAACCTGTCTACCACTACCATAACGGAGTTAAATCCCACCTTCAGTGCATGTATAAAAGCATACAGCTCATGCTCATGTGAGGGAGATCTCTATTGTGCTGGCATCAATTTCCTACTTTCAAAGGCTATTGGTCTACCTCCCTGACTCAAAACCGCATCCACGGCAATGCCACTAGCATCCGTCTCTAGGTCGAAAGGCTTTTGGGTATCAACAATCTGAGTACTGGAGCTATCGCAACAGCCTCCTTCAAGCTTCAGCATCCCAACAAACTAGTGTTGTTATTCTCTAATTGATCCGTCAAAGGAGCAGATACCCTGGAATAGTTCATAATGAACCGTCAATAGAACTTGCAAAACCCTAGGAAAGACTGCAACTGACGTTTATCGGCTGGTCTTGGCCACTTCTTGACCACTACCATCACTCAATGCATGACCCAAATATTCGACACGAGTCTTACACAACTCGGTCGTCTGATTGTTGGCATACAAGACAGTCTCTTGTAGATTGCCAAAGATGATCTGGAGATGAATCTTATGCTCCCCTACCGACTTACTGAACACTAGTATGTCATCAATGAAGTTGACGACAAACTTGCCCAGATAGTCACGCAGGACATCGTTCATGATCATGAACGTGGCGGGTGCATTGGTTAACCCAAACGGCATAACCAAGAACTCAAAATGTCCCAAAACGGGTTCGAAGGGCTATCTTTTGAATGTCCTCTTCGCCCATCAATCCTGGGCATCGGATATCTATGCTTTACATTGATTTCATTCAATCGCCTATAATCGACACACATCCGAAAACTACCGTCCTTTTTCTTAACCAATGCAATGGGAGAGGCGAAAGGTGAGTAACTAGGACGGACATACCCCAACTTGAGGTATTCCTCCAACATCTTCCGTACTTCCTCTTCCTCCTTCGGGCTCATCCTATAAGGGGGCCGGCATACCGGGCTTGCCCCTGGAACGAGCTCAATATGATGCTCCACATTCCGACTAGGTGGCAATCCCGCTGGCATGCTATCAATTAACAAATGTTTAAACTCAGCTTGGATGGCTTTTTCTAGC
The DNA here is from genome assembly GCA_029204225.1 of Diphasiastrum complanatum. Classification (NCBI taxonomy): domain Eukaryota; kingdom Viridiplantae; phylum Streptophyta; class Lycopodiopsida; order Lycopodiales; family Lycopodiaceae; genus Diphasiastrum; species Diphasiastrum complanatum. The sequence goes on from CM055102.1 coordinate 2,949,346, forward strand.
TAGCTTGTTGGATCACACCTGAGCTACTGAGCTAAAACATCATTCATAGAAAAATTTAAATGCAATGAAATCACTGAATTATTAACATGTGGGTTTATTTGCGAATCATAAAAACTAAAATCATCATCCACCTTTATTAAATAACAAAACCATAAATACAAGAAATCCAACTTCCTTACTTGCATAGAGGTAATAAGAGGACCTTGTACAGATGGCCTCTCCCCCACCATGACATGAGACATACCCTCATGCTTGAAACATACTCATGTGCAAGAAAGTCAATAGCGGGCTACTTACTCACATGCACCGCTTACCTAATACAACATCAAACTTGGCTAATTTTGAGATCTCAAAGTCTAACTTCTCAGAATAAGTAAGAATAGATAATAGCGCCTGAGAGACTCGTCGATCCCACACTTCTGTGCCCTTACCATCTGGCATCTCAACTGTATACCAGAAGTCTGAGGCACATTAGCCAAGTTTAGCTTCTTCACCGCACGAGAATTAGTAATGTTATGCGAGGAGTCAGTGTTGAATAAAACAAGAACATCTAGACCCTCCAGCTTCCCCCTCATCCGTATCAGCTCACAATCTGGAAACTGATACCCATCTCGTGCGAGGTTACCCTCTACATCATATGAGCCACTTGGTATCATCATCACTGCTCCCCAGCAGATCCTCCGAAATATTCTCATCATTGCTCTCTTCCTGGCGTGGCTATAAGGTATCACGTTTCTTGCCAGTGCGCCGAGGACATTCCTTGAACAAATGCTTGCCAAGACAAAAGAAAAAAAATCCTTCGTTTTTGGCCTTTTCCTTATGTTCCGCTGTGAGGAGAGACTTGTTGTAGGAGCGCTTTGGCAAGGAAAGTGTTGGCTTGCACTTCAAAGATTGTTGCATCTGGATAGGGTGTCCCTGCAGCAAGGTTGCATCCCGATTCGAACAGGTCGGTTCAAACCGGCCGGTTCGAACCGATTCTTTGAGGTTCGAACCGCCAGGCCAGGTTCGAATCGGAAAACGGTTCGAACCTGTTTTTTTCATTCTTCAAAAAAAAAGTCAAATATTCATTGTACATACTACAGATACTTAATAGCTAAACAAATTCAATTTTCCTCTAAATTTACAGATGTCAGGATTTAGGATAATCAGATCTCTTGTGACCTGTCGTATCAAAAGTTAAAACACTGAACAGAATGACCCAAGTGTAAGAGAAGTTAGAACTGTAGTAAGTTGTAACTTGTAACCATATCTTGGCCCCTAGGTACAAGGATCTGCTAAGTGCTCACTGCTTGCTAAGGAGACTCAGGACTGTGAGTGTGGAGTTGAAAGTTGGAACTTGTTACTTGACACTTGGAACTCGGGGTTTAGAAATTAGGAGCCTGGAGTATAACTGAAATTTGAGCTCAGAGGCTAGAGCTGAATCCTGATAATAGTTATTAGTGAGTCGTGACTACTAACTAGTGACCATTGACTAGTATGATACAGTGATATGGATAAATTATAATGGCAGGCTGCACCTACTAGCTAGGTAGAGTCTAGAGTCTAGACCCGGGACCGTACTACGTAGGTACTAGGAGTCAGGACTGTAGATTGTAAATTGTAATTTTGTTTCAAAGTTGAAAAATGAAGTTCAAACTTATTTGCAAATTGCAATGTCGAGATCGGAGAAAAGAATAAACAAGAAGATTATGACAATGTTTGAGAAAGCCAAAAAAATTTCAGTTAGAAACTTAGATTTATCTGACATCTGTCATCATCATTCATCATTCAACATTGAACATTGAACATTCTATAGGAGTCTATGACATATGTAACTACTACTAGGTTCTAACATAATACATTAAATACCAAAATCAAAATTATAAAACTTTAAAGTTTAAAGTTTAAACCTTTAACCATTAGTAATTAGATAATCGACTAACATACTACAAGTCTACATAGTACAATTAAAACTTAACTTCAGGAATCGGAAACTTCAAACTAAAATCCATAATATATCATGATTCATGAATCATAACATAATAGTAAATACATATGCCAGGTGCCTCATGAGTCCGGTCACCAATGTAATGCCACATGCGACATGTGTGATGATAAATCATGATGTGTACATTGTAAACAACTCAAGAGTCAATGCTCATCTAGTGACATCTACAGACTACAATGATCTAATGTACAATGAGCACTGAGCACTGAGCAGTGAGCACTCTAAGCTCTCCTACGTCGGAGTCTCCTCCCACTCGCTGGTGTTGTGGAGCCTGCTATGGCCTCTCGAGTGGCAGGCTCAGCTGCGAAATCCTCATCGGAGGCAGAGGTATGATGCCCCTCATCCTCATCCCCGCCCTCCTCGGACTCCTCATCCTCATACTCATCCTCCTCTGAGGACTCCGACCCTAACAATGCCTCAGACTCAGACTTAATCTCGTCCTCGTCATAAGGGCTGTGAGCACGGGAGCTGCTACCCTCTCCTGCCCTCCTCCTACACTCTGCTCGAGTGATAGGTCCTGCACAGTGCCTGCAAATTAGTAAATTACAATAATTAGTTCGAACTTTGAAAATTTAATTCAAGACCTTAGACAATCCTAATTTCTCACCTGCACTCTGCATGGCCTCCTCATGGAGGAATGCGTACATGTCCTCCTCTGACTGGTCTCTCGGTGGCAACTCTGGAACCTTTGCCACATCGATTAGATCGGAATTAACCTATGCACATGTCACAATGCACATTGAAATCAAGACAAAATTTGGAGGGCCGAGTCCCGACAAAAGTTAAAATTTAGCTACAGTCTACTATGATCTATTTAGTATCTACTGAGTTCTAATTGGGTCCTGGGATGATGGATCACATGTTAGAATCTAGAAATTATAATTTATGGCTTATAAGTTACCTAGATAGGCTCTGCGGTGGTCTGGAATCTACCCAAAAGTCTCAGGTTAGCGTGTACGTACACCAACCTCTCCAACTGTGCAGATGAGAGTTGATTCCTTTTCTTGGTGTGAATCAAGGAATGGACACTCCAGTTTCACTCACAAGCGATTGCAGTGCAGTCCTGTGAGAGAATCCTGATGGCAAGGTGACGCAATTTGGGGACATCAACCCCAAACTTCGACCACCATGACACGGGACGTAGTTGGCCTGAATCACAGTTCAAGGGGCTGTTAGTACTTACTACTAGCAAGTTGCAACCAAGTTCCAACAAGTTACAATGTGATTGACTAATTGTGCAGTAAAATGTGAAGTTACAAGTTTAAACTGTAATGGACCATGGTCAGTTTATTACCATCTCTCAAAAGCGTCGGGCCAGTGGCGAACTTCAAGGTCTCCTGCTTGAAAATCTGGAGCTCATCCAACAGGTTATCCTGCTCGCGTACATCAAGATAAACTCGGGAGATATAGGCATTCCAGCCATCCCTGAGCTCCATATCTATAAACTGCTCCTCGTTCCTCCAAAGTGGATGGAGTATAATGTGCCGGACCTCCGCAAGCCTGCAAGAATCAAGATTGAAGACACATTAATAATTATACTATATAGTACATACCACTATCTACTATCTACATACTACATTTGAGATTTGAATCTTCATATACCTCTCTGGGCTAATGGTCATGCAAAGGCTCAACTGCTCGCCCAGCCTGTCCATGAACTCGTACAAGAGGCCCAATGTACAGCCCTCTCGATCTGTAAGGCGCAGGACAGTGTAGATGGGCTATAGGCCCACCACAATGGATCGAGCCTCATCCCAAAATGGTGAATACATAACGGTCCGCTCGAATCTCTTACTCTTGGGCTCCTGTGATGGCCCTCCTGTGATGGCCCCCACTGCGCCCAGTCAACGGCAACATATTTTGCAAGTTTTATGTCTTTATCATCCGGGAACTGGACTAGGGAATCGACATAAACAAGTCGCCCGATGGGTGGAGCAAGAAACTAGGGCGACATGTGGGAAGGAAACTGTGGAAGATATTGTGAAGAAGAGGCAAAGTTTCCAGCAATGGAGGATAGCATAACCCGCATCTCGGCCATGTTCCTCTCCATACTATCCATGCGAACCTGCACGGACGGAGGGATAACTGCCGGATCCGGACTAGCTGGTGGAGTCTGAAGGGCAACTAGTGGATTGGTTGGGATGTCAGCTTGGTCATCGGCCATGATTACAGACAAAGTACAGGGACTGCAAAACTTGGAAGCGTGACAACATGAAGGTACAAGAAAATGCATAAACTATACCAAAATACTAGTATGGAAAGGCAAATTTTACGAGATATTTGACAGAGAAACGGAACAAGGAGAATTACAACAATTGTACAGGAAAAAAAATAGCCCTACTGATAGGAAGTGACAACAAAACAGAACATTACAACTGCAAAATGCAACAAAGGGAAAGCAGTAACTCCCTAACATACTAGTTGAATGAATTTATGGAGGCAGATCTGTCTCAGTTCCAATAATCCTCGCGATTGTGAAGTAGGCAGGTCCCGATAGTGGCTAAAAACCCGATCTTGCAGGGACTGCAAGTTGCAAATACGTCAAAAATCCACAAATTAGGCTGGAAACTATGCGCTAAGTTGAACGAATTTATGGAGGCAGATCTGTCTCAGTTCCAATAATCCTCGCGATTGTGAAGTAGGCAGGTCCCGATAGTGGCTAAAAACCCGATCTTGCAGGGACTGCAAGTTGCAAATACGTCAAAAATCCACAAATTAGGCTGGAAACTATGCGCTGGGAGCTGAGGTCTGCTGTGAGAAGGTGCCACAGGTCTGAAATCTGGAAAAGAACACTCTAAGAAAATGTGTTGGCCCCTCCTGATAGCTGCTTACTGAACCCCCTTAAAGCAGTGCGTTGAAGGACCCAAAATGGACAAAAAAATAGGAAACCTGTTTTTTCTGCTTTCAGATGGGCAGGAGCTTAGGTAGGTTGCCCTCCAATGAAGAGATTTCGTGCCAAATTTCAAACAAATGAGAAACAAAAAATTTATGAAAGTTCAACTCCAACAACCTGAAAATTGGGCAGAAATGATTTTTGTGCAAAATCAAGGATTTTTTAGATGTTTTCACAGATTAACACGTTCCTAGGCAATGTTTTTGTACTCCCCACAACCTCCATCAATGGGTGATGGATCTGTAGAGGAAGCACTGGCAATAGTAGAGGGGGGATGATCGGAGATGGAAGAAATGGGCAAAGGAAGGAGCCCTCCGAGGTTACTTTAGGAGGCTAGAGAAAAAAAAAGTGGGGGGGGGTTTCAACTGCTCAAGCAGCAACCCCTGAGCATTCATGGACTGCTCGGCCTGAGCATGAGCAATATCCTACTCAGGCCGGCTACCTAAGCAGGACAAATCTATTGTTGCCTCTGAGCAAAAGAGAGAGAGAGAGAGAGAGAGAGAGAGAGAGAGAGAGAGAGAGAGAATAGAATATATTAATGTCACCTGCCCCACAACTTGGGCCACCTAACCATGGCTTTAACACCATGAACTGTTAGGTCTAACTTGGCTCTGATACCATGTTAGAAATCCATAAATCATAATATGGATGGACAGAATAGGATTTGAACCCAGGACCTCCCTCATACCGGATGGGATGCTCTACCACTGAGCCATCCGCCCTGTTTGATAGTTCTCTCTAGAGTGTGGATTGATATTCCAACAGGTCCTGTCCAAACCCACATCCAAAGCTTGAATCTGTAGGAAATCACTATCTGCATGAAACTCTGTCTGCTGGGTGCTGGTGCGAGAATTAAAATCTCCTGCTAGTAGAATAAGGCCCTGCTATGCAAAGCTGACTATATCATCTGAGAGAGCCTGGAATGGGTCACCACCATAGTCTGCAAAAGCTGATGTCTGAGGTGCAAAATAACAAACTGCTATAAAGAGATCTTGATGTAGCCCCAAATATCGACCAAAGAACTGTAACCAAATAAATCTCGCAAATGGATCACTTTTGAGCAGCTTAAAATGAGATCACCATCTTCCGAAGCCCAAGTACGAGTTTCTTCCACTTCCTTTGCCAAAGACGAGATTTTACTTTCCACATCTTGCTGCGAATGAAGATCCTGCACCCCTTTCACTTTCATCGTGTCAATATTTATTTTGAAGACTAACCCTGACAAGTTCTCCATGAAGCATCTGATTTTGTAGTTGCAATTTCTTGATAGATTGTAGCACATCTTTGAACTGATGTTGTAAGTAGCTGTGAAGAGATTCAAAGTCGGATAGATTGCTAGGTTGTAATTGTTCCGCAGGGATATGATAGGCAAGGTAGGAGTCGGCAGACGATAATGACGGAACAGATGTATTCACCAAGGGTGAGGCAATGGCAATGGCTTGCATTGGAGAATGAGGCTCAACACCAGCCAGCGCAGGCCCATCTTGATCAGCAGAAGCAGGTGGAGCCATAGTGAGAGGCAGTGGTGGAGGAGAAGGGGCGGACCAAGGCAGGGTCAAACCATCATTGGAGCGGATCAGGACAGGATGAGGCCAGGGCAAGGCGGACCGGGACAGGGTGGCAGGAAGGGCAGGGCGGACCAGACAAGGCAAGGCGGACCAGCGCGGATCTGGACAGGACAGATCTGGAGCGGAATCAGGGCTTGTTTAATGTCTTTTCCATGCCAAAAGGCATATAAGACGGGGAAGTACATGTCGCGTATGTCTTACCAAGACGGGTCAATGTCGTCATCATAAAAACCAAAATATTAACTAAAAAAATACTATTCAAATCCTATGAGGAGGCAACATAGTTCAGGAAACATAGCATTATGACCATTTAGAAAACAACTAAACCCTCCTCATTTCTCTAACTCTACTTCTACTTCCACTTTCTCTATCCCTTTTTTAATTTCCACGAAGCTCATTGTCCCGTCTTTGTAGATGAGATGTTTGCCCATGTCTTTTGCTCGTTGGTGAGCTTTCTTCCGTTCTTCCACCTGTACGTAAGTTAGGTCTTCATCCAGGAAGACTGACTACCCTTTAACATGGCCCTCATCACAGCCCATTACAATTCGCACTATGCCCAAAGACTCATCTTCTTGTGGAGATATTGAGCTCTTGGGGATTGGTGGCACTAACAGAGCCAAGGAGCCAAGTTCGTCCACCTAGGCCTACTAGTAGAGATGTGTATGTGGCAAAATACCAACAAACAAATAAAAAGGTGGCACAAGTTCGGTTCGATAGTGTCTCTACTTGAGCAACCTCCCCTTTCATGGAGGCAGATGATGAAGCATGTTTCCAACATCAATGTTCAATGGGAGGGACCAACCATGGATCAGTTGAGGAGGAGCGAGCAAGACCTTGGATAGGGCAGCAAGGCTATCAAGACGTCATGGTTCATGTTTACCCTAAACCCTAAACTTGCTATGCTCTAGAAATCTAAGTTGGAAGATTTGACTCTTAAGTTTGAAATTTTAACTTTCAACTTTCAACTTTCAATAGGCTGATTGGCTAAGTAGTAAGTGCTAAGCTCATTGTTATTTAGTATTTATTATTAAGTCATGAGTTGTGACACTAGACAATTGTCATTGACTCATTTGTGTCACATGTGCTCCATCATAAATCTAAATTAAGCATGGGTCCTTCATCATATCAAATGGAGGGGCTACGAGGCACCACATTATAAATATACCGGTGTCCTCTTGCATGTTCTTGAGATCCATTGATACCTCACAACCGATGGGCTTATTATTGGATGCCTAGACACTCTTTGGCTACATCAAGAATGCCATTGAGAAGGTCAACAAGGATAGTGTTGTATAGGAAATCACATCACTATCATTGCATAACACTTTAAACCTGAAAGCTGAAATGTATTACAATTTACTTGTTCAATGTTGAATCTTGATTCTTGAACGTGTTACGTTGCCACTTGGATTGATGATTGTTGGTAGTTATGCTACAATGTGCTTTACAAGTTATCACAAGAACACAACTAAAGCTTTCGACTCAATCCCATCCCAATTACTTATTGAGAGACTGTGTGATCTTGGCTTCTCGACAAATAAAGTTTTGGTGGTGATGGCACCTTACAAGAGGGGGTCTTGGGCTATTTCAAGTCAAATACAAGGATATCTCAGCCAGACTCTAGTTTACCTCAAAGCCTTCAAATCGCACCTGGGAAGCGGGCGCTTCCAGGGATACCTCAACAGGGTAGATATGCCAAAAGTGTACCATGGGGGTGACAAAGGTGGAAGAGCACTTTATCTTCCATTGTCCTCTATACTATGAGATTCAAGGAGGATGTTATTGTCGTTTCCAAGACAACTTGGTTACGGCATTCCCTTATATCGTAGGATGACCACAAATGTGTAGCCCTTACAATCAAAGAGATGTCCCAATTGAGGAATGATACATGTCACATCAACACAGGCCGTTTTCCAGCAAGAAAAGTATTTGCAAACGGGGTACTATAGCATTCAGGTCCCAAAATTTGACATCATCTTGACCTTATAGTCGGATTTTGCTCAATCGATAGAAGAGCATGACAAAATTGGAAACCAGTCATCTATTTTTCACGCAGAACAATCGTCCAAAACAATCACAGTTCAGTTTTTATTGAAATCTGACTTTCACAGCACATTTGCTTCTACTAGACGTTTTTCTGATCCGTGTCACAATAGAATAACCTCCGCACCTCTGTCATCTTTGAAAATCCTCTGACACCACTAGAAGCTATTTTAGTATAAATCATACTCTTACTTTGATTGTTGATAGCATTGTAGTGATACTTGAATATCTTACAAGTAACAATACTGTGATGTACTTGAACATCTAATTAGTAATGATACTTGAACATTTCCTTGGTAATATTATTGTGATGATACTTAGATATCTGATTGGTAACAGTACTGTCATGATACCTGAATATCTGAGTAATGTAAAGAATCAAAAACTACCTGAATATCTGAGTAATGTAAAGAATCAAGAACTACGTACGTTCTGAGCCTAATAGCGGAGCAAGAAGGCTCTTGCAAATCTTGAAGTGCATCCAAACAAATAGCAAAATTTTCAGCAACCAATATCCAAATTTACAAAGCTTAGCTTGGCGCCTTCATACTCCTTAATAATTCAAGCTTCTTGTATTTTCTTGATCAATATATCTACATCGGGCAACTTCACTACTCAAGCCATTTCAAATTTTCAGACGAGATGGCACTGTTTCAAAATAAAGATTGGCAATGCTAACCTGCTCTAGCACTGCCTGTGCCAACATCCACACCAAGGAAGAATACTCGCCCTTTCTTTGTTGCATCTGGCGATTTACCATGTGCATATCCAGTGGCCATTGAACAACAGACGATCTAACACCTCTGAAGCAAGATTGAATGCTCAATTTTCAAAGCCTGACATGGATTGCCAAGACGAGAGAGCAGCGCAGCATCAAAGATATTTGTTAATCGAAGGCTGATCTTCACTCGTATAATAAATATATAATGCGTAGAGCAGGAAACCGTAAGCGAAGGCTGGCATAACAATAGATGAAAGATAAGGATCGAGAGAGAGAGAGCATTATTATTCGTGCAATTTTGGTTTTAGCTTTTTTACGTTTAGTTTTATTAGAGTTCTTGGTTATGGGTTGTTTGTTGACCAGTAAATTGCCTTGTTTTTTCGGTTTCTTTTGCTTTTTTTTTTCATTTTTGGCCTGGACCCCGCCCTTTTTTGAGGGGCTCACGTTCCCCTCTTACCCACTCCCAAAGTCTCCCAAATATAGTCCCCCAAGCATTTGGAGGACCGAGGTAAGTGAGAACCTTGGCCCTCCTCGATCGTAGGCCCCCCATATCTTATGGGATGGGATCCAATGTCATGCGTTGCTTGGTAGTCTAAGTTGAAAAGGGGCCTCAAGTTATGAGATAAGACCAAACCACTCACTTCGAATGGCAAACAAAAGTGATTCTTGTGACTCGTGAGTGAGTGCAATCAATTTTTTGAAATAAACTCTCAAAGTTGTAAATTTAGTTCTTCTTCTTTACTACCACAATGGGTGAAAGTACCACAAAACCCATGGAGTTTGTTCAATTTTCTAAATGAAACCAGCATCAGGTAACTTGATCAATTACTTCTAAACTAACTGAACATAATAATAATTAGACCAACAGGCCTACTTGATAAGGTTTAACACCATGTGCTAACGGACTAATATGCAAACACCAAGTCAAGGGATATGCCCTTGAGTTTAATGTAGGTCCAAGTGAAACAATCTCAATACTTAACGAAAACTTTTGTAAGCTATCAAGTTCTTCTCATGTCACATCTTTGCCTGCGGATATAATTCCCCTCCTCTTAGACTGGATGGGACAAGTCTACACATGGCATTTGCCCTTCAAACAATTGTGAATTGGCATGTGCTCCTTTGTTTTCATATTTAGATGCACCACTAAAAACCCTAAAAAAACAAAGACTTAAAGTCTCACTTGTGAAAAAAGTGTCGTGGTCACTCACAAATATATTCGGACAACCATATCACACATATATATTCATGTACAAGAATTTGTATGTGTTTTTGGAATTGGCTTCTTATACTGATTTGGCCTCAACCCATGTGGAATCAATTTTGTGTTTGCATTGTGTCATGTGTGTCAACAAATGAATCAAACCTATGAAATCTAAATATCACTTTTATAAAGCTCTTTCGATTGGCATGGGCTACAAAGACATCTGATCTACTTCATGTATTCTGGTATCATCAACACACATGCAAGATCTGATATGGAAATTGCATGCTTTTGTGTGACATAAGTGCTCCACATAAGAAAACATGTTAGATATTCAACTTTATGGGGTCCAACCAATATATGATAGGCTTATAATTTTACATTGGCTAAGATCAAGCATATAAGTTGATAAGCAGACATGAATTCAAAATATAAGTTGATGTAGGAATCAACTCAACACTTTATGCTATATACGTTTGACCTATACAGATCAAAACATGTATTTTCCAAGGTTATGACTCATAGAAAAAGTAGGCACGGGGGTTAACAACATAGAATTTTAAGCGCCATTTTTAGCAATCATTTTACATGATGGAGACTAAGCCCAGAGCCTAGATGACTACACATTCTACATATTGTGAACTTATATCCAGTCAAGCTCAGTATGCTTTGATTTAGCCACAAAGAGAGCACGTTGGTAGCCTTCATTAAGTGATAATGCACGGAATCAAGGCATGCATGCACATCAATCATAACTAGAACATGTAGTGTATGAAAACATATATACCAGCGATGGTCCATCGCTGCCCTTAGAGCGATCTACTGCTGCATTAGCAGTATGTATGATGGTTTTATCAAGCATTTATTGCAAAAACGTGATGGTTAAGAAGCGCATTACTGGCAATAGGTAATTCGCAGGCAGCGATCAAGTTAGCTTTCCAACATCTCGTTTTTCAGAGGTATGCAAACCCAATCACTTCCACGTGATTGTTCGTTGCCATAACAACTAATAATATTGATAATGAGGGTGTTCATACCTGAGGCAGCGCCCACATGTGTAGCCTTCAAATCAGTTTTGCGAATCAATTGCTGACTATACCATTCAATAATGCTCATGGTGTTGGTGCGCATTCAATCAAACACCATACTTGGCATTACAAATACTCAAAAACAGAATGATACTCACACCAAACTAAGATAGAGTTCTTACCTTTGCTTCATAGTATCTCATGCACAATTACTCTTCCAATAGAAATCGCAAGTCTCCTCTATTCCAAGTTGAAGCAGTCGCTGTGGAGAAGCAAATATGAGAGAGAAAGAGAAAAAGAGCAGGAAGAATAAACCTTAGGATTGTGTGATCTTTCCTTATATAGACAATCCAATACATCTTATTGCATTGGGTGCTCATTGTTACACACCGTTAGATCATTTCACCCTAATGTGCACATATCGTAGCCATCCAAGAAACCAAGGTTTTCCTCCAAGAGACATATTTAAAAAAAAAAAACTTCCTTTTTGGGCCATTTATCCAAGTCTTAGTAAGGTAAGGCAATTAAATAGCTTTCGTACCACGATGGCAAATTCCTTCCATGAAGTATTGAAAGGTAGAAAAAAAACATAGTAACTGCATAATAGAGCCCATGAGAGAGAGAGGGGGGGGATAGCAAGGCTTCGAAATTCAAATTGTGGTATAGGTGGCCTTGGGGGAGGAGATGAATAAGGAAAGAATAGGCTCTAGGTGTGACATAGGGGGAGTAGACCGGGATAGTAGCACCTTTACATTCAAGTCATGGTCTAGGTGGCCTTGGGGGAGGGGATGAATAAGGAAAGAGTAGGCTCAAGGTGTGACATATGGGAAGTAGACCGGGCTAGCAGCACCCTTACATTTTCTCTCTCTCTCTCTCTCTCTCTCTCTCTCTCTCTCTCTCTCTCTCTCTCTCTCTCTCTCTCTCTCTCTCTCTCTCTCTCTCTCTCTCTCTCTCTTAAAGCAACAACCTTAGCTGCAAACTTTTCCATCAAAAAGCAGTGATGGGCATAGCTCAAAAAAATGACACATTGGCTAGCGTTGGATCAATAAGTCAGCAACCATTAGAATGTAAAAGATTGCTCAAGCAATACTCCAGAGACTCGCCCAGGTAGCACTCCGCTTACCAAGCTCAAATTCAGAATTTGATGTAGTTCGATGCTGGAAATGCACTCAAATAGCACTCATTGTTATTAGAACTTGCTTAGAGTAGATTGCTCTCACATAGCTGTTTTCTATCGGCAACATTGAGACTTTTTCAGTGTACTTCAGAGGAAGCACTCAGGAATTTGTTGAACAAGTTGATAGACATGAAGACTCCTCACGTATCAGCAATTAAGGTGAATTCAATGAGTAGCTCGCTCAGAGTCAACTTCTACTCAGAACCAGCATGAATCATCGCACAAACAGAGTGAGGAATAATGGAGGGTCTGCAATCAAAATGCAGCAATCAGCGCTCAATTTCTAGTAGGAAATTGATTTATCTATGCCCTAGCTTTGCCACATAGATTATAGGCAGAAACAGTGCTCTCAGATACTCTTGAAAATGCACCCAACAGTTGTCTCGGGAGTGACCAGATATTTGCCTCAGAATTGAGTATTAGAAACCCTAAATCAGAGGCCCATTTTGAGCAGAGCGCTCACCATTTTGAGCCAAATATTGTTCTACTTCGCTGTTGCCACAGGCTTTAGAATATCATCATCCTCAGGGTTATCAGAATGCTATTTAGGGTGTGGGAGTGCACATTAGCATGGCGGCGATCTGCGTTTCAAAGCTGGCAATCCTGACAACAATCTTGAGTAGCGTGGCTGGATCCAAAGGATGGAATTTCATAGTATGTGTTCATTTAGTAGGTTTGATCCACAACAGTGTTAAAAATTTGTCTAAATAGTATGTGTTCATTTAGGAGGTTTGATCTACAACGGTGCTATAAATTTGTTCGAATGATCTTATTATGAATCAATTGGAAACATACTCTGAAATCCTATTTTTTGATTGCAGGTAGCAAGTTTTGGAGCATATATGTTAAGAAAAGAGGTTCTTACGTTCTCTTTCACTCCATGGCATAAAGCACAAATACAATCTGAATTGGATCGTGGAATCCCAACCTTTGTTGCAATGCTTGGGACTCAACGACTCCCCTTCTCTGCTCGCTCATTTGATTTGGCACATTGCTTCTGTTGCTTGATTCCATTTATTGCATTTTCTCTCTCTCTCTCTCTCTCTCTCTCTCTCTCTCTCTCTCTCTCTCTCTCTCTCTCTCTCTCTCTCTCTCTCTCTCTCTCTCTCTCTCTCTCTCTCTCTCTCTCTCTCTCTCTCTCTCTCTCTCTCTCTCTCTCTCTCTCACATAAAACTTTATTTTGCAAGTTTATAGGTGTAGAGTAAAAAAAAAACTAACAAGACAATATTTTACTAAAAATGAATGGAGGACATGCAAGATCCGTAAACACAGCATGCATGGACTTTTAGGCTCACATTTTAATCTCAACAAATCAATTCATGTAAATATGGCAATAGCCATACAATGATAGCTGGATCAATTTATTATGCAACATTATGATCACCAAGGGAAAACCAGCAGTGTTAAACTCAAGGCATGTGCAACTTTTTTATATTTGACCTTGAATGTAGACTCCTGAACATGGACAACCATATGGGACCCTTTGGAAGGGGTTGTGGAAAGCTACCTGCAAAGTCCCTGAGGCAACCTATATTAGGATCTCCTTTAGGCCCTTTCTAAACACAACTATTTTTCAAGTGTACAATCGATAAAAGTGTTGAAGATGAAATAGTTGTGAGTCCAATGTTATGAAACCATGTATATGTGCCAAAAATGAAAGAGCCCTCTCTGTGAAGGAGATCCTCCGAACATGCTTGACCTTTACTTTATGCCTATTTGGAAGCTTTTTGTCAGAAAGTGCAAATTTGAGATTTGAGATCGAATGGTTGATGCCCAAGTAGATATTGAGGGTGGAGAACAGGCTTTGTAGCAGCAAATCCATAGTCTATGGTGTCATTGTCATCTTCCCAAAGGCTATGTCAAAGTTGTGGACAACAACGCAGCTGTGGACAACAACGTATCCATGGAAGCAACAAAAGACACATTGGTGGGGCCCAAGCCATACTTGATTGTGAACCATTAGCAATCTACAAAAGGCAGGTGGGGCCACAAGTGCCTGCTAATAATGTTAACAAAGCCTCAATTAGCCCCACTCTTAGCCAGGCCAGTTCAAGAACATGGACGTAAAATACTTTTGTGAATGAAAATATTTTTGATGATCATATATGTATATTAGCAAAATTTGAGCGAAGATAAAAAAACCCGACTCGAATTTTTCCAAGAAGACTCGAATTTTTGAAAGACTCAAATTTTTGGAACAACTCGATTTTTTATGGAAATACTCAAATTTTTGAACAACTCGAATTTTCTGAACGACTCGAAGTTTTCCAATGACTCAAATTTTTGAATGACTTGAAATTTTCCAATGACTCGATTTTTTGAATGACTCGAATTTTTTCAATGGCTCGAATTCTTTGAACAACTCAAATTTTTGGAAAGACTCGAATTTTTCCAAAGACTCGAATTTTTCCAATGGATCGAATTTTTTCAATGAATCGAATTTTTCTTAAGACTCGCATTTTTGGAATGACTCGATTTTTATGGAAAGACTCGAATTTTTGAATGACTCGAATTCTTCCAACGACTCGAATTCTTCCAAAGACTCGAATTTTTTCAATGGATCGAATTTTTCCAATGACTCGACTTTTTCCAATGACTCAAATTGTTTCCAAAGTATCGAATTTTTTTTAATGACTCAAATTTTTTCGAGACTCGAATTTTTTCGATGACTCGATTTTTTTTTCAAAGGATCGATTTTTTCCAAAGGATTGAATTTTTCCAAAAACTCAAATTTTTTTGAAGGATCGAACTCTTGACTCGAATTTTTCCGAAGGATCGAAGGACTCTTTGTACTATCAAGTCAAATTTTTCAAAAGACTCGAACTTTTCCGAAGACTCGATTTTTTTTTTTCCAAAGACTCAAATTTTTTTGAAAACTAGAATTTTTTCGAAGGCTCGAATTTTTCCAAAGACTCGAATGTTAGATATTCGAGATGCGAGATGTGCGAGATCGGCCACAATCCAAATCATCGGTCGCCACCTAGATCAGTCTCCATTGCCCGTCAACGACGGGCACTCACAACTATCTATATATATTTAAACTTATGTACAGTTTTGCACATGTGTATGGGTGCACCATGCATGCTCCTCCCCTCACCCATGCATGAGCTTTTTCTAACTAAAAAACTTGGGAGGAGGATGCATGTATGGGGAATGTGCATATCCCCATACATTTGCACATTGTGTACATTGAGGGGTGGACCCCAAAAAGATTCCCCACCCCGTCCCTCGAATCCCCCCCTCCCTCCCTCCCTCCAAAAAGATTCTCCACCTCGAATCAAATTCTAACGTCTTGGCAATCAAATTTTGCTCAGGGAATGAGTTGTATGTAGCGATGAAGTGGGATCAATGAACTGTCATTCTGCTTTTGAAAGAGTGATGTTCAACAGAGAGAAGTCGCTTCATAACTTCAACTGGCAACAGAGGTATTGCACCTCAAGAAATGGGATTAGCAACTGAGAAAATGGTGCTTCATAGCAATGATTTCTATCTCAGAAGTGCAGCTTGATCGCAGCCATAGGATTGGCTTATTGACTGTCATTATAAGTGCGCTCAAGTCCGATAGAAAACAACAAAGGTATTTTGCCTTAATAGTGCGCTCAGGTGTGCTCTCTCGAGTAGTGACCATTTGCAAGCAAGAGAAATGCTCATATTGGCCAGTGATCCAAAAAGTTGTTACCTTTCAACTAAAGTGTGAGAGTTTGCTCCTCTACTAGCAATGGACAACAGGCTCAACATTGATGAAGTAATGACTTTTAGTGATAATTTTGTCTCAGTTTTGGACTGCAGCAGACCATAGCTTATTGAAATGAGGAATCTGTCTCGGAGATAGAGCTTTAACACCAAAATGGCCCCCGTTATCTATTCCTCTTTCTTCTATAACAGAACCAACAATGGTCATTCAGAATCTATTAAACCCGCCCCTAAGCTGAAAGTCTGTTATGGGTTCAGTCAATGACTTTGCCAATGCTTTCATGCTGACGTTCCATGCATATAAAGGCCTAAATTGAAGTAGGAAAGCTGGCAAAGCTAGCAAATTCATAGCTTGCAAGAATTGAACACAAATTGAGTAGCACAAAAGAAAGGTGAGGATCCTCACCAGCACGTCTTTCTTCAGAGAAGCCAAATCGACTCCAATCGGTGCTTCTTCTATAATCAAAGTCGCCATTGCTTGAAACTTACTTGTCTTCCTTGGGTTGTTCCTCAATTCAGGTGCAATTCAGGTGACATATTGGTCTTGAAACTCCAGCCAAAATTACACCGCTCACATACTTGCAATGTTGTCGTGTTGGATCCAGCTCTACTCGAATGTGCAGAGGAAACAGATTTGTCTCTGCTGTCCAGTCCAAAGTGGCAGCATCCAACCATGGGATGTGCGACCCGCGCGGGGCCTAAGGATGACGATCGATGAGAAGCCCATTTCCGCCGTCTCTCTCTCTACGCTTGGGTGAAAGATGGGAGAGGTTCTTTTGCTAGAATCCCTCGATTTGATATCAATTTTTTCATAATCTGGTTAAACATCCCTTAAAAGTCCAAACCAATATCCTATGCATTCAGCACATCCTGCGAAATAGAGAAATTAGACCAAAGCCCTGAAATGCAAAAGCGTAATCAAATCAAATAATAATAAAAAAAAAAAGCAACGTAAACATGCATGGATTGTATGTTCCAGGACATGAAATTGAGTAGAATAATGCAAGCAGCCTAAACTAGCCGATCCAAATGGTTTCACATCCAGACAGAATTGGACCTCACCATCATAATCGTGTATTCAAATTGGGGAGAGAGAGAGAGAGAGAGAGAGAGAGAGAGAGAGAGAGAGAGAGAGAGAGAGAGAGAGAGAGAGAGAGAGAGAGAGAGAGAGAGAGAGAGAGAGAGAGAGAGAGAGAGAGAGAGAGAGAGAGAGAGAGAGAGAGAGACACCACATTTTATCTGTTGGCTAATTCTGACGAATCCCCAAGATACTCGGACAGAGCAACTCAAGAGCACCTCTCACCTTAGACCGAGGAGGTCTCTGAGAAGATGAGACTAATGAAGAATGAGAGCCGAGTATGAGAGCCAAGAAATACTAGCTAGGAAAGACATGCAAGAACTGTGTAAGTCTCATGGTGAATCCCGGAAGATGAAATGACCATGTAGGAACTAGTATTTCTAGGCAAATGTAATAAATGCAAGTAGACCCCTCTTAAAGAAAGTAGAGTGAGCCACCTTTTGATGGTGACCTCTAGTGGAGAGCATTATTCCACTTGTAATTTGTGAAATGTAGAAATTCCACTAGGATGCCACTAAGGAGCTCTCTTGCTTATTTAAGAGACTCCCTCTTTTTGAAGAGGAGCTTTTTGTGATTTGTATCAACTCCATGCTGAAATGAGAAGAGCCTTCATGAGTTTGGTGCAACCATTGAGCTCCTTGATCATGATGGTTTTCTTGAGTGATGCCCCTATGATCATGCCCTTCCATTCATATTGTGTGTGGTTGTGGATTTAGAGTGGATTAGTTTTCTTGCTTTCCTAGTTGTGGATTAGATTTCATGTTTTCTTGTGGATTAACGTAGAAACCAGCATTCAAGTAAACTAAATAGACTAGATTTGTGGTGTGATTCTTGCATATCTCTGTACAATCCAGTTCTTGATGTTCTTGGAATGTCCAAGAACCAAAAGGCTGGTTAGTTTCTTGATTCTTGGACTTCTAACATGCTGTAGTTTTGTTTCTTGTTTCTTGTCTATGCTTTTCAATCATATTTAGAGTAGTTCTGGTTTTGCAAGTAGATTAGTTTCCTTAAATTCGGCTATAGCCTTAGGATCTTGAAAACTGAGCAACTGTGCTGCGTTGCAAATCTGACTTTGTTCACCATGGCTTACTTCGTAACGGAGTTAATTGTTCCATTGGCAAGTGCTTATTCGTAAACAACAAAGTGTCGAGACCCTGCAATCATCCTCTGACATGCTGGATGATTATACTACAATGTTTGTGCACGTAGACATGCAAATCTAAATATGTGTGCAGGTTCAGATCCTTTAGTAAACATTATCTGATTCTAAATTACTTCTAGATCAATAAGCAATTCTCAATGAGAAATTACTAACCCAGCGAGAAATTGTCTTAAACACAATTCTCATCAATATGCCTATGTACCAACAACTAGTTTATGCATGCAAATAACTTAGTTCATGGAATAGTTTGTAGATCCACAGGATTAGAAGTTTGTACAAAAGGTTTTAATGATCCCACAAAGATTCACTACATAGCATATCTCTACATATATCTCTTGATCTGTACACAACACTTTCATAACTGAGAATCCTGTAACTTGGTTATTTTCTAAGAGAGAATATTTCTCAAAGAGTGCTATTTCACATCCAAAATCTCAACCGGAGATTCACTCAAAAGAATATATTGTTAGCAGGAACTTCCGTCCTTGCATCAACTTACGGATCTCAATCTATACTAAGATCAAGTTGATTGCTTCCAGCAAGGAACAGTTTTCAACAAACTCCCATCTTGCAATAGAATTCCAAGTTCTATCACAAATCAATCGGACTTGTTATCAGCCACTTTTCTACCGCAAGAGTAATCTTCAAACCAGATATCTACTATAATCCATAGAAAATTTATGTAATATCTAAATATCCTATCGTTTCTGATTCATAAAACAGGTCCATCATGGGTATAACAGATTCCTCCTTGAATCTTTGACCGATGTTTTTCCTTGATAATTCTCTTTTCTTCCTACTTCTCCCCCTTTTTAACAAGAAGCGCCATGAGTTTCCAAGGGGTGCATATCATTTGAGATTTGCCTAGGAGAAGAGTCTAAGAAGAGATCCGAGAAAATCTTGAAAGCCAAAAGAAGTGTTGCATCATTGTAAGCAAATACCAATGATATCCCAACACAGTGACTAAACCAAAGATTTTCTTGGTTACCAAGCTTGAGAATTAACCCGTAAATCAGAAAAGGATTTCTTGAAGATTCAAGTAGAAAAAACAATTTTAGGAAACAGTTTCATTAACCATTTCTGTGACATCATTGGGCAATCAAAATTACCTTCCAAGAAATCACATAAAATCAGGTTAATTATTGTGTTAAGAAATTCACCAATATATCCTTCATAAAGAAATAGCTTGTCGGATTTCCGGTTTTGTGAATTTAAGATATCTCAAAAAAGGGGTCATGACCAATATCTCAAATTTTCGACAAAACACCCGTTTTTATGACCGATAGTATTTGGCATCACTAAGACTTACGACCATACCATGGTCAACTGATCCAGTTAGTTTCGATTCTTCATTTTGGAATTGTCTGCGTCCCATACCACAGGTTCTTCCGCCACGAAGGCCCTCCACTTCTTGATCAAAGTGTTAGAAAAAAATAATACAAGTATATGAAGTTCTTGAGAATTTATAAAAAATTCCAACTTCAACTCAAACAAACATTCTTTCACCCCTTTTCACAATCTTTACGGTCACCGTAAGGTTCACAGTGACAGATTT
This sequence comes from Diphasiastrum complanatum, assembly GCA_029204225.1. Taxonomy (NCBI): domain Eukaryota; kingdom Viridiplantae; phylum Streptophyta; class Lycopodiopsida; order Lycopodiales; family Lycopodiaceae; genus Diphasiastrum; species Diphasiastrum complanatum. Next base: position 2,969,455 of record CM055102.1, read on the forward strand.
AGAAATGGGGAAGAATGAACCGGCTTTTTCTTGTCCTAAACAACAAACAGTGTTGGTACGCCCACGACTTCAA